>JASJET010000216.1:0-600000 GCA_034092305.1 Diaprepes abbreviatus | reverse complement strand
AAGAAAGGGATAAATTAACAGGGACAATTCAAAATATGATTTATTTTGGAAAAAATAAAAGAATTGCTTGGAAATCCAAAACAAAGTGTAAGTAATTTCACAGCCAAAATATAGTTGTTCCATTTTATGCAACAACTATCTAATTGAAATAATATAACTTTAATAATTCTCTAAAATAACAAGGAAAGTTGACTTTCCAAGTCGAGCAGCCGTCGAGAAAGCGTCACTTAAAATATATACATATATATATATATATATATATATATATATATATATATATATATATATATATATATATATATATATATATATATATGTTTATGCGGCTTTCACGGATACCTCCGTGTGAGATGCAATAGCAGTGGATATATTCACATTACGCCGTTGTAGTGCTGAAATCACATTCAGCAAACGTACAACTATATGCAGCTCCGTCTATGAATGAAGTAGAATGCGAACAGGAAATGCAAACTTCGTTCCAACCATATCCTTTCCGTGTTAGAGGTTGCACAGTTTGAACAAATTGTTAAGAAACACAATCTATCCTATTCCACCACCATCGAGATGATGGCCTACCTGTACCACCATACCGAGAAGAAAGACAAAACTTACCCTCCCTGTCACAGTGATACGGCAGAGGTACATGTCTCTACTGTGACAGGGAGGGTAAGTTTTGTCTTTCTTCTCGGTATGGTGGTACAGGTAGGCCATCATCTCGATGGTGGTGGAATAGGATAGATTGTGTTTCTTAACAATTTGTTCAAACTGTGCAACCTCTAACACGGAAAGGATATGGTTGGAACGAAGTTTGCATTTCCTGTTCGCATTCTACTTCATTCATAGACGGAGCTGCATATAGTTGTACGTTTGCTGAATGTGATTTCAGCACTACAACGTCATAATGTGGATCTATCCACTGCTATTGCATCTCACACGGAGGTATCCGTGAAAGCCGCATAAACATATATAGGCCATCCGGCGGGAGGTCGGCGAAGCCGCGTTCAGTATTTGCATGCTTCCTTCTGATCTGTCCTTTGCACAGCCAGGTGCATGTCGGTACCCTGATGAGTCTAGTAGAGACGAAACATGTACCTCTGCCGTATCACTGTGACAGGGAGGGTAAGTTTTGTCTTTCTTCTCGGTATGGTGGTACAGGTAGGCCATCATCTCGATGGTGGTGGAATAGGATAGATTGTGTTTCTTAACAATTTGTTCAAACTGTGCAACCTCTAACACGGAAAGGATATGGTTGGAACGAAGTTTGCATTTCCTGTTCGCATTCTACTTCATATATATATATATATATATATATATATATATATATATATATATATATATATATATATATATTTTCTTGGGTTTAGGTTCTATATTTGAAAAAAAAATGCAAAACAATTGACGTTTCGCCCTTTATTTAAGGCATTTTCAAAATTTTTTCCTTCCTAAAAATATTTTTATATAATTAAAACATTCACATAAGAAACATATCTACAATTTTAAAAAGCAAACAAGACACTTTAAAAACAGTATTTAAAATTTTTAAAATATTTTATTTATCGGCACTCACCTTGATATTCTGTTACTCTATTACTAATGAAAATCAATCTTTACATCGTCTACTGAGGATACATGGAATGCGAGTGTGTTTTATTTTTTATATATATTTTTTTATATTTTACAATGCACAAAAAACAAAATAAGGTGTACGTTTACTTTTATGTTTAGGAGGATATTCAATTTTTGATTTTTATTTGACAGGATCGAATACTTAATATTTTTGTTTAAATTAGATTTGTGTAAATGTGGTTCAAATTTCCCATATCTGTTCTGTCGTTAACAGTGTTTTTATCTTTTTTAATTTCAATCATTTCCTTTATCTGTAATTTTTGGTAATTCATATCTTTGTTTTTTATTATGGTACTGTTTTAATCAAAAGTATGTTTTTCGTCCTGTGTGTGTTTGTTTAACGCTGTTGAAGCGTTTTTCGTATATTTATGGCCATTTAATCTGTTCTTGAGCAATTGGTTCGTCATGCCTATGGTACCATTGCTCAGTTAGTAAATAGAAAATTTAGAGGAAAAAGTTTTAGAAAAATTAAATTTTATTATAATATTTTTCAAACGTTTTGTCGATGATTGCATAGCAGAAGTACCACAAAATAAAATAAATGAAATTCTCCAAGAGTTTAATAGTTTCAACGAAAAATTACAGTTCATGTCCGAAACAGAAAATGATAATGAAATAAATTTTCTAGATATGATAATTATATGCAGAAAAACCAAAATTTTAACTAAATTATACACCAAACCAATTTGGTCAGGTAGATATCTAAACTGTTTCTCTAATCATTCAAAAACTCAAAAAATAGTGTTATAATCGGTCTGTCTGATCGAACTATCTCCCTAACGTCTCCAGAATTCCGACCAAAAATAATGCAAAAAGTAAAAAAGACACTAATACATATAATACACATAATAAATTGGATACATTGGATACATTGTTCACAAATTTAAAAAGTAAAACTGCTCTCATGAATAAATCAAATGTAATATATTCGAACCCTTGCACAAATTGTCCCAAAAAATGTATAGGCATGACGAGCCAATTGCTGAAGAACAGATTAAATTGCCGACTTCTAAAAGAAGGATGTACTCAATTCGTCCACTATGTATTTTTTTATGTATGTACACCGATTACTCCGGAACGGCTGCACCGATTTGAATGAAATTTTTTACGTTATGTAAAGGAAGTTGCTGCGGTGGTCCCATATTTTTTTTAGATGAAATTGGTGCAGTAAATTCCAAGATGGCGCTTATAATATGGCGGCCAATAAAATTAATTTTGTCCGATTTTCTCCAAAATTGGTATGGAGGAATTTTCGGGGTTTTACCCAACGAATCTGAAATTATTTAAAAAAAAATAAAAATGGCGGATCCAATATAGCGGAAAAAAAATTTAGTTTTCGAGGTTGCACATAACGAATTCAAAACATTTTTAAAAAATTCAATATGGCGGATTTAATATGGCGGCTAAAAATCAGTTTTGTCCGACTTTCTTCAAAATTGGTACGGGGGAGTTCTTGGGCTCCTACATAACGAATCTAAACTTATTTTTAAAAAATTGAATATGGTGGATCCAAATGGCGGACTAAAAATCAATTTTGTCCCATTTTTTCTAAAATTGGTACAAGGGAGTTTTTGGAATCGCATATAACAAATCTATAATTATATTTAAAAAACTCAATATGGCGGATCCAATATAGCGGACAAAAAAAAATTTTTGCCCGATTTTCTCCAAAATTGGTACGGGGAAGTTTTTGGAGTCGCACATAACGAACCTAAAATTATTTTTAAAAAATTTAATATGACGGATCTAATATGACGAACGAAAAAATCAATTGTGTGCGATGTTTTTCAATCTAATATATATATATATATATATATATATATATATATATATATATATATATATATATATATATATATATATATATATATTAGATTGGGGGACTTTTCAGGATTGCACATAACGAATCTGAAATTATTGTTAAAAAATTCAATAAGGCGTATCCAATATGGTAGATAAAAAATTAGTCTAATTTTTTTCAAAATTGATATGGAGGAGTTTTTGGGATCGCACATTATGAATCTTACTTTATTTAAAGAAAAATTAAATATGGCGGATCCAAGATGGCGGATTAAAGATTCTACATCTCTCGATTTTATCTAAAATTAGTATTGGGGGATTTTTGTTAGTGTTAATTACGAATTTCAAATAGTTTTGGAAAAACTCAATTTGGCGGATTCAATATGGTGTCCTAAAAATTTAAAATTTTTTGATTTTCGCCAAAACTGATATAGGGGGTTCCTGAGGTATTTAAAAGTATTTCAGGATTCAATATGGCGAATCCAATATAGCGGATTTAAATTTTTCCCCTTTTCGATTTTATTCAAAGGTGGGACCGAATCATTTTTGATGATGTAAATAGCGAATATAAAATTATTTTAAGAAAATTAAATATGTTTGATGCGATATGACGACCTAGAAATTTTAAATTTCCGATTTCATCTAAAATTGCTATTAGGGGGCTTTGAAGGATTTAAATTTAGATTACGTTAAGGCATTAAAATTATGTTTTGAAATTCAATATGGCGGATCCCATATGTTGGGTTTCGGAGTCGTGAATTACGAATATGAAATTTTTTATACAAACTCAATATGCAATATAAAACACATCCACCTAATAAATTTACGTCTCAAGTTCTTTAAATATCGATATTGGAAAGTTAAGGAGCCTATATTATCAACCTAAAATTAATTTGAAATTTAATATAGTGGATTTACTACGACAGACTAAATATTTGTTCGACACAATTGCACTGGCATTTGGAGAAGTCTAAGAATCAAAGAATGTTTAGTGGTTCATTTTAGGGTGATTTACAACTTTGAATAAAAGGGGTACTTTTTTGCCACCTTGGAGTCTTTGCGAGATACACTTATCTCGATTAGTACTTCGCTCAAATAATTTATGGATATCATAATGAATTCTAAAACTAAAAATAGAAACATAAAATTTTTATAAAAAAAATTGAACCGACTTCTAAAAGTGCGTTAAAAAGTGAAAAATAACTATAAATTTTTATATTGAATTGAAATTTTTGAAGTCGGCGCCAAGCTATTTCTAAATGAAATAAATAACTACCAATATGTACAAATTATGGTAAGCAAGCAATTACAAATAAGGTATTTTTAATCTGTTTATGCAAATAATATATTGTTGGGTATTAGTTTGACGCCGACTTCAAAAATTTCAATTTCATATAAAAATTTCTAGTTATTTTTTACTTTTTAGCGCACTTTTAGAAGTCCGTTCAATTTTTTTTTATAAAAATTTTATTTATACAGTGTAATCTCGAAAAACGATTAGGTTATGTTTTTTTATTATAAATGAACAAAATTTTACAATAAGGTATAACTTTGAAATTGAACCAACATTCTTTATAAAAATATATTCAAAAGTGAAAATTGGGGATACTAGCGTAATTTAAAATTTTTGATCCTTCTTGGTATACCATAAAACTTTCACCAGATTGGATGGGTGTTGTTTTAGTTTGGAAATACGTAGAGCATTTTCAAGAAAGAATAAATAAAGAATAAAGTACCCCTAATTTTCACTTGGTAAAATATTTTTGTTAAGAAATATTGTTGATATATATATATATATATATATATATATATATATATATATATATATATATATATATATATATATATATATATATATATATAAATATATATATATATATATATATATATATATATAAATATATATATATATATATATATATATATATATATATATATATATATTTAAATATATTATGTCGGATATTCTCACGGGTATAATGTGTAATCGAGGGTTTTCGGGCATCCCGTATATGTGCTGAGTCCCTCTCAGAACTGTAAGGCAGCTGAAGTTTCGGTGAAATCTCATTCACCATTTTAAAAGTTCACTGTATTGCGTCTACGAGCGAACTTACTTACTTAGTCCTAAGAGGGACTCATCACATACACGGAATGCTCGTAAACCTTCGATTACATATATATATATATATATATATATATATATATATATATATATATATATATATATATATATATATATATATTCAATTTTAACAATAACAATGGTGTGTTTTAGGACTTTGCTGAGTCACTTTTCTCTTTCCCCAGAGCGAAAAGCAAAAGTGGGAATAACAGATACATTAGTACGAATTTCAGTAGGCATTGAAGACATAGAAGATTTAATTGCTGATTTAGAACAGGCTTTAAAGGTCGCATAATATTCAGTTCTTTATATAGTTTATAACATGGGCAAAAATTGCACTTTTGAATTTTTATTAGTATAATATTTTCTTTTGAACAAAATAAGCCTTTAGTACAAGTCTAGATTTAAATCAAGTTTAAATTTATTAATATCCTATAAAAGATACGACACCAAGGGCCGGAGAATGGCGAAATAAATTTATTTTTTAAATAATTCACTTATGTATTGTATACGTTTAGGAAACATATACTTACGTCTCCATTAATTTTAAAATTTTTTAACATATAAATAATTTACTGTTATTGACTATTCCTTAAAAATACTGTTATTATAAACCGAAACCACTTTTTTTACCTTTCATATCTTAAGACACTAAACTAAAATGTATTTAACTCTTTCTTTCAGACGTACTTTCAAAAACTAAGTTTCAGGAAATTTAAAATATTTCTTTCCTCTTAGACATTTCGGTGAATTCATATGAATTTTTATTTAAATGAAATCGGTATAGCGATATGCATCTACTACTACTATTAATTGTGCTGTTTTATTATACTGATATTCTATGTACAGATTAGTTATAGTCTTAATAGAAATTTGCGCGATAATAGTAATATGTAAAAATTGGCTTTAGATTATTCTTTAGGATTATGTAAATAAAGAAAAAATATTTTAATTTGATGATTTTAATATTAAAGACAGATTTCACAAACTTTACGTTTATTATTTTATTTTTTAGTTATTAGGTGTTTTATACGTAACAAAATTTTTATATAAATCTATATAAAAAACAATTTATTTAACATTGTATCTGATCCGAATTAAATCGCATTAAAATAAATGTTTTTTATTAGTAATAAAAACCTCTTAAAAACTTTCTAGGTAAGACAACTTGATTTGATATTGCCTAAGACGCCCAAAAAAGTGAGAAGTTGTATTTTTTCCCTTGAATTATTCCATTATTCTAATTATTGTGCCTTAAATGTTTCATTGCATACTGTGACTGATCGTAGCCTTCTTCATATTCTATCTAAGCTTAGGACTGGTCTAAGAAATCTGAAACGTGTTTGATAGTATACAAGCCAGATAGTATATTTTGTCGGTCATTTCCTCTCAAGCGATAACTCGTGAAAGGCTTCAGACAGTTGTGCCATGAAGCTTCGTGAACGTCAGCCGCGGCTGCGTGGGTGGGTGGAGCAGCGGCAGCCTCCCATTCACGTAAAAAAAAATTGTTTTTAAACATTTCCTCCCGACTGAAAATTTGTCAAATGATAGTTAACACAATTATTTGAAGTTAAAAAAAAAGTCAGCTGGCTGTACGTCAGCTAGTCACACGAACATATAAAAATTTTTTTTTTGTTCAGTGATTTCCCCTGAGTTAAAAATTTGTCAGATGATAGTTTACATGCTGCTTTGAATAAATAAAAACGTCAGCTGGCTCTATGTTGGTGGAAAAGTCGTCAGCTGATGCAGTGAAGGTGCAGCATGGTAGCCAGAGTTACGAAGTTACATACGCTTTTGCTATTGCGAAAATTGCGCTGCAGATTCAAAGTACAGAGAAGGGACTTTTTGACATTTTATTATCCACCTTGCAGTATTCCATATTATAATGGCAAGAGAACATAGAATTGTCCAGTGAATTTAAAGCCTATTTAATACAGTTTTCAAAGCAAACTAGATCATCTGAACCATCAAACCAACAAGCTGAAGGAAAAGACATATTCGAAAAATACAAGCAATTCAAAATGCAAACATTGGAAGGCAAACACGGCAAGACAGCACAGTATTACATGATTTACATCAAATTAATCGATTAGTCCTTACTGCTAAATACGAGCATCCGTACTGGTAATTTTGAGTTGTATAAATTCGCATTATCAGAAATAGTTAATTTATATTTTGCTTTTAATCAATTAAATTACGTTCACTTTTAGTAAGATACCTCGATAATTTGATGAAAATTGACGAGACGCATCCAGGATTACGTGAGAACTTTGAGAAGCGATCGTTTGGTATAAAAGCAAACTATTAACACTGATGCTGCGAATAAGCTGACTGGAATTTTGCACATTACCAATTCTATATCAGCTAGACAGCGATGGTGCCGCGGCAATACTATTCGATTTACTATCATTAGCTATACAGTGAAGGAAACTGATCTGACTAAATTACAAGATGTTACAGCAGATCTTCAAAATATCAAGGTAAAAAAATTACAGCACAGTTTCACAGACTCATCGATGATATTAAGCGTAACATTAATCCGTTTGATGATAATTTAGATTAGACAACATTTCCACTGGCGAAGCGGCACCTGAAGCCGTTGAAAATTTCTTGCTTAATGTTGAAGAAGAGGGTAAAAAACAAAGAGAAGATTTCATTGAAAGTTGCATAAATTACCCGAAAAACTTCGATCAGACAATTTCCAAGACAAAGTGCCAAACATTTACAGAAATGATTAGCAAGAAAAAAGTAACTGTTGCCCGAAAAGAGAAGGAATTGCGAATGCAGCGCGACTTATTCGGACAACTGCTTTATATTTCTTTAAAAAAAGAACTCGATTTGGACAAAGGCCTTGCGTACCCATTAACACCAGTGCCACTATCTCTTTTCCACCAACATAGAGCCAGCTGATGTTTTTATTTATTTAAAGTAGCATGTCAACTATCATCTGACAAATTTTTAACTGAAAGGAAATCACTGAACAAAATTTTTATGGCATGTTCGTGTGACCAGCTGATGTATAATCCACCACGCTACAGCCAGCTGACTTTTTCATCTTCAAATAATTGTGTTAACTATCATTTGACACATTTTCAGTCGGGAAGAAATGATTAAAAACAATTTCTTACGTGAGTGGGAGGCTGCCGCTGTTCCACCCACCCATGTAGCCGCAGCTGACGTTCACGAGGCTTCATGGCACAACTATCTGAAGTATTTCACAAGTTATCGCCCAAGAGGAAATGGGTCTGGAAAATCTGTGGCTGGCTTGTATACTATAAGGATCAATAGGCTAACAACAATAAACATTTACATTGCAACAAACTAACAATGATAATTATTGTCATTAGTTACAAAAACGCATTGTTACATGATTCAATCTGACAAACCTTTTTATGATATTAGTTTATAGTTATTGCAGGAAAATGGTCGGGAGCAGATGAGAGTATACAAAGGAAGATTTCTAAATAGACGCGTACCAAACTACCAAATATTTGCAGTTGTTGAAAGGCGATTATGGACAGAATTTTACGACTAGGACCACAGAGGTTGAGGAAGAAATTTTAGAACCACTTGTAGAAAATCCTAAGTCCCAGACACTTATGTTTGGGACCTAGCGTTCTTGAATATTCAGAAAGGAGAACAGCTGTTACATTCATTCTACCCTCAGACAATACAATTGCTTTTACCTCTGGCTCTTGAATTAAGACTAGGATTCTGTCGCTTCATTAACGGAGAACAGATGACGTAAATTTTCATTATAAGGAATATATTAACCTATAATATTGCTTTACAAGAAGGAAAATGAAAAATTTACATAACAAACAAGTTTATGCGAAGTAGTAAGTATCTGCTGGACTTCCATTTTCTTTATTTCTTGTTGAATATCACGATGTTTCGGCTAGTAGTTATCTCTAGTCGTTTTCAAGTGAAACTAAATCAATCCCTTAGCTATATGACTATTTATACTAAAAATAAATGCAGTGGAGTGTGACTGAGATGGGTGAAAATCATGCATGCTATGGCATAATCCCATTTTTTTTATGCTGCATTTAGTTTTAGTTTACAATTATTAAGAAGTGGTATCCACACTTCTCTTATATCTAAAGATGGTTTACTAAAACAACTCGGATTGTGTATAACCGCGACTTCTTTGAATTTCCGTTTTTTCCAATGTTATTCTCGATGTAGTATTTTAGCTTCAGACCATTTTATGTGGTGTCCATGAGTCCAGATTTTTCTGCTTCTCCTCGAGATGTGTATTTTTAATGTTCTTTGATCCTTATGTTAAGGAGTCTCTTTGTTTCGCCAATGTAGGAGTTGCCACATTCACATGTTATTTGATACACACAGTTATTTTTGTCCCTTTGAGTTGTTGGTTTGACCAGGCGCGGATACAAGGGGGGGGGGCGGTGGAGGCGATCGCCCCCCCCCAATAGCTTTGAGTTTAGGAAAATGGACCCGATTTTTCCTCTTATACTATAGTTTATTCAAGAACGAGAGAGTAATAAATCATTTTTTACTCTTTTTCTCTTCGCAAACTACCTGTGTTCTTTAGTCCGATGTTTTTAGCAAAATTTGTTAGACACATATATTTTTCATAGGAATGGGTTAGAAATTTTAAAATCAAAAATTCCGGTCTATAATAACAGACTAAAATGTAGGATTATTCTCTCAAAAAATTCTAAGTTATAATTTAAATACTTACAAAATATCCATTGTCAAAAATACAAAAAGTTAAACATATATAATAAAATAAATTCGTCCATATAATACTAAAATATTTTTGGGGCTATCGGTCATTTTATTATTAATTAAAAACATTTTTAGGGTATTTGACGTTTCAATTTATTTATTTCTTAAACCATCTGCAGAATTACAATTAAACACTAAAAAGGAATTCAAATGTAATTACTTTTTTTATGTTGTAATTAAAATTAGACCTACTTATCTTTATTTCTATTGTACTGATATCTTAATTTAATTCACTTTATTATGTGCAAAAAAATAACATAAACATGTTAATTCTACACGCTTAAGAAAAACACACAAATACAATAATAAAATAATAAAAAACTTACGGCCAATTAGAATTAAATATATATAAAATTAAAGAGTGGGACACACTAAAATAAAAATAATTAAAAAATAAAAAAACATATAAACAACATTAAACAATAAAATACAACAAAAACAAAAATTTAAATAATAAATTGTGTTTACACTAGTAAACATTATGTATCTAATTCCTAATCAAAGTCAGTGAAACTATCTTCGCTAAAATTAAATATAATTGGTTCCTCTATCTCACCGATTATGAGATCGAGTTCTCACATTTCGTTTCATTCTTTTATTATATGGATTTTTCCCAATTTTCCGCAGTCACTTTATTCAAAAAAAATCTTTCAAAAGTTTAGTTAAATTACTGATTTTATTAATTGTGTTATTTCTAGCAACTCTACCTTTTACTTGAGAGAGATATTTACGTCTCCAACGGACAGTTTCCGGACGATTTATAAGAACAGATTTTCTATCTGGTTTTCTCCAGCAAAAATTAAGTTCTCTGAGCAATTTCCAGAGATCAGTCCTTTTAATTTCAGGTAAATCGCGATCTTCAATGATTTTAGTTAGAATTTTGTAGATGGTTGGGATCTGCTTCTCATAATAAAATGTATATACAACCCCTTTAATTGCAGTTTTCATCTCTTCTTCCAACGACGTTTTTCGTTTGCCTGTGATCGAATGTGGCTTGGGAGTACTAACAATTCCAGTCGTTTTTTCTCCTTCAGTATTCGGTACATAGTAGATTTTCCAACTCCTGTCATATTGGAATATATCTCAACAGAGCTTTTAACATTATTATCTAGATATTGATATCTTAAGGCATCATAAACATTCATCGTAATAAGTTTTTCGTTGAGGAAAAAATGCCCTGGTTTAACGATTTTGGAATAAATATAGAGGTGAAAGCCATATCTTTTGGGTATCTCATTAATCTCAAATAATATATAAAAACAAGCGCAAACAAAATAAATCACTAAGAAAAAACTGTAAGTTGTACTTTGCTCACTGACAGAAATTAAATAAAACTATCAGAAATTCTATGTTGCAGTAAATTTATAAAATATATTTAAATATAATGAAATATATTTAGATTTACGACAGTTCTCAGTTACATGCGGCATTGGAGCAGGTGCGTTAGAGGTTTCGGTAACAGTTTTATTACTCTCTCTAGTTCTTGAATAGAGTATGGGAGTCTGTATGCTTGCGATCGCCCCCCCCCCCTCCCAAAAGCTCTGAGTTCAGGAAAATAGAATCCATTCTGCCTTTTATATTAGGAATGAGTATGCTGCTTCCATCCCCCCCCCCCCCCCATTGACAACTTGTTTTTCTTGCCATACTGTACTTTTGTGATATCACCGCCACCCCCAAAGAGAGAGACTGGATCCGCCCCTAGGTTTGACCCTAGTAAGCCGACTTCTTAGAGAGTTACTTGAATTGAAAACAGCGTTGATTTTATATTGTTTTCCTATTCTTCTAACTTTTTCCGAAATGCTTCTAATATAGGGGATGTTCAATATTGGTTTTCGTTCTTCGTACTTTGTCGATATTGCTCTATTTGTGCGTTGTTCCAAAATTTTGTCCACCAAGTATATTGGACATCCGTTAGCTATCAGGTCATTCTTAATGTGATCTATTTCTTTCATCAAGTTCTCGTTGGAGTTACAGAGATTTAGTGTTCTATCTACGAGATTTCTTATAAGTCTTTGTTTGGTGTTGTTGGAGTGAATCGACAAATAGTTTAAGTATCGTCCTGTGTGTGTGTGTGTGTGTGGCTTTTCTGTAAACTGGGGTTCGAATTTGTCTGCCATTTCTTTCAACCAAAACATCTAAGAAAGATAGTTTATTTTCTACCTCTTTCTCCTTGGTGTATAATGGTTGGGCTGATATTGTTAGATGAGAAAGGAAGTTCTTCGTCGTTTCCATTCCAGATAATAAGTATCGTTTACGTATCTAAGCCATAACTTTGGTTTCTTAATTGCGGATTCAATTGCAAAAGTCTCGAACCATTCCATAAAAATATCCGCGATCACCGGTGAGAGTGAGGATCCCATCGGTAGTCCATGATTCTGGATGTAGAATATTTCTTTTTCCTGAAAATAGGAATTAGTTAAACAACTTTCCAACAAGTCCATGATAGCGTGCGGTGGTAAAAATGTGCTTTCTGCTAAGGTCTGATCTTTCTTATGATTTTTAGTAATTTCCTAAAATAAATTGATCTTCCGGTTATACTTCTATTTCACGTATTCTTTCTAGGAAATGTTACTAGTTCTTGACCCAGGACGCAACAGTAGGAAAACAATATAAAATCAACGTGGTTTTCAATTCAAATAACTCTCTGAGAATTCGGCTCACTAGAGTCAAACCAACAACTCAAAGGGACAAGAAGAGCTGTGTGTATCAGATGCCATGTGAATGTGGCAAGTCCTACAACGAAACAAAGAGAACCCTTGACGTAAGGATCAAAGAACATCAAAAATAAAAATCTCGAGGAGAAACAGAAAAATCTGGTAACGCCAACCATACCTGGACTCATGGACACCACATAAAATGGTCTGTACAGAGAACAACACAGGAGAAAACGAAAATTCAAAGAAACCGCGATTATACATCAGAACCCTAGTTGTTTCAGTAAACCTTCTTTAGATATAGGAGAAATGTGAAAACCACTTGTTAATAATCGTAAAATTATTAAGTGCAGCATAAATGGGACTTTGGCGTAGCAGGCATGACTGCACCCATCTCAGTCACACTCCACTGCATTCACTTTTAGTATAAATAGTATTGTAGCTTAGGAATTTATTTAGTTTTACTTGAAAACGGCTAGAAATAACTACTAGCCGAAACGTCAACAAAAACATAAAGATAATGGAAGTGCAACAGATATCTACTACTTCGCAGGAAACATCGTTGTCTATGCCCTTCAAACAAACACAAACAAGTTTATGCTGAAGAAAAACCTTCGTCCAATAAGGTAGTGCATAGTCCTGTCATTTTACCAACTCGTTTAAATTAATTCAACTGACTAGTTAATTTGCGAACTTTATTGAACAATCTTCCACTAGCTACTAGACAAAATATGTAGTTCATGCATTACGGTACACTGTTACCTTTCTTACTTTACAATTTATTATTTAAAGCAACAAGCTTGTGGTTGGTAATTCTAAATTTATCGCTACACAATAAACTTTAGAATCATGTGAATAACATTATTTTTAAATTTGCGTTCCTTGCAATTTATTGATAGTAAAGCTCAAGGGATTCCAATTTAAACTTAAAAAATGTAGGGTTAGGAAGAAACAATGTGTGTGCAACATAAAGGCTAAAAAAAGCAATAAACAATTTATTAAAAATAAACATTGAATATGGTTATACACAAAAAAAAATAAACATATATTCTAAAGGTAACTACTTTTCTTGAAAACTATGACACAGTAGGTCCAGTCAAATATTAAGAGCTGAAATTTCTTTATAAAAAAATTTTCTTTCACCGACCCTGTGGAATTTCAAAAAAATTAAATAAATTAACTTTCTATAATTTCCTAAAATTAATAAAATATTGAGAGTTAACGTTCACCATATTGACAAGATACCATGAATACTATGAGAAAGTTAATAATAGTAATAGACAAGAGAAGAAAATTACAATTGTACGTAGTACAACACGAAAATTGGCGAAACATTAGATGAATACAAAAAAACGATGATATGTTATAATAGATGGGCACTTGTAGGTAAAAGATATAATAACATAAATCAAATAAAGATTCTTACTTCAAGACAATATAGCTAAAGGGATTTTAGAATAATTTGTCTTCTGCAAAGACACGATCAGATAAGAATAAAAAAAGTCGAGATTCTTAAACTCGAAACAGATTAGCAGGTGGATCAAAATTCTACAGATAAGCTTCAAAGAAAATACTTAAGACTCCAGTTTATCTGATGAACTAAGTGTGCTGAGTAGAGTTTTTGTCAGCCATGTTTCCTTAGATAAGCATACTACCGACTAAGGAATCTTAAATGGCATAATGGCCAGTATCCTTTTGATTAATTTTACCCTGTGATAGTGCTAAAAAATAAAACTAGGCACTACAAGTTTTAACACAACATTATGTTGCCAAAAGACTTTAGCAACAAGTAGTTCTAATAAACAGAATAGGTAATCAAGCCAACAACAAGTTTTTAAGGTAATTTTCATGAACTGGTTTCAAGATGGTGAATGAATTTTAAAAAAATTGCTATAAAATGAACATTACCGTTAAAAGCCAAATAAATTTATGCTTCGCAAATATATTTAAATATCCCTAAACAAAAACAAAAGGTAACTTGTTTATAAGAGAAGATAAATTGCTAAATTTTTTAAAAAAAACTAAAGAGAACAAATAAACGTATTTCGTTCTTTCATAATCAGCGAAGAAAGACCTCATGATTCCGGTTCCCCACCACATGGAAAAAAATTCCAAACAAAAACGTTTGTCAGTTTCTTTTCTTAAATTTATCAGAACACACTAATCTAATCAAAAAGGTGACTAAACTAACAAGAATAATGGAAAGCTCTTTTAATCTAAATAAGACATAAAAAAATAGTTACCTTTTTCTTTTCACCAAAACAACCTTTCTGAAAACAAAACCTGACTTATACGAGAAATGGTTCAAATGAAATATATCTACTTGAGATCGATAATTATCACGTGACCTATTAGCAGATTTAAAAGTTTTACGGAGGTGTTAGGAAAAATACAGTGATGATATTACAAAAATTCCGCAACAAAACCCCCACATTTCACATAAATCATTTAAATGAGAATGTTAAAAATCAATGGATCGATAGAGGAAATGATGAATCTGCAAATTGGCGACACCACTCATTGAATTTAATGCCTATGGATTACTTTTTATGGAGAACTCTTAAATTCTTCTTCTTCTTCTTCTACTTCTTGGAGATCTGTCGATCTGTTAGTTCTGAAGCTGCCTCTGCATCTTTTCCTGAGAGGCAGATTGCCAACTATCTTTCCACCTTTTAGGGGGCCTCCCGGGAGGTCTTGAGCCGGGCGGGTTATTTTCTAGGACTATTTTCGGAAGTCTGTTCTCGTCCATCCGTCTTACATGGTTGTACCACTGCCTCTTACGTTGTCTTTCCCATCTCACAATGTCTTGTATCCCGCATTGTTCTCTGATATCTGTGTTTCTTACTCTGTCTCTTCTTGTTTTCCCCACTATTGTTCTCAGTGTTTTCATTTCGGCCACCCTTAGCATGTGTTTCGTCTTGTTAGTGTCCTCACGGACTTCCGTGCCGTATGTCATGATGGGTCTGATACAAGTCTTGTAGATTCTAATTTTGCTATCTTTGCGCATGTACGAGTTTGACCAGACTATATCTCGTAGGCATCCTGATAGTGCGGATGCTTTGTTAATCTGGCTCCTTAGGTCTTTAACTGGGTCGTGGGTGCTTGATATGTCTATGCCTAGGTATCTGAATTGCATCACCTGCTCTATGGGATTGTCCTCCACCACCAGCTTACATCTGAGTGGATCCTTTGCGATTGTCATGCATTTGGTTTTGCTGATAGAAATGTTCATGTTGAGTTGGCGGCTTACTTGGAAAAACTACAACTCTTAAATTAATGTATGTTATTTTTATTATTATTTGCCAATTCATTCTTACATTATTATCATTTTTAGCTGGTTGCTATTCAAATTTTTATTGTTATTGTAATGCTAATCATTCAACACGCTCCAAATTTCTTCGTCGAGTACTAAGCCTGAATTAAATATGAAGGAAAACTATGACAAGTCTCAGTACGCAATAAAACATTTACAGCCAGATTCACTAAAAAGATTTAAGATTAAGACTCAATCTAGTTGGTACGGAAGTTAAACCTTCTAGCTAGTCAGTATTGTTTTGCTTATAATATGGGTATAATTTATATCCGACTAGCTTTTACCCACAACTTCGTCAGTGTAAAACATGGGAAATAAATAATACATAAAATTGGTATTAACAAAAGAAATCTTTTATTTCTTATTATTCTTGACAACCGCCTGTTCATATCTGTGAAGTTTCATCGAAATCAGTTCAGTCGTTTCGCAGATTAGTTAGTGTAAACAAACAAACACTTTATCACTCCTAATAATCTTCTATTGAAGTCTGTGAAGTTTAATCGAAGTCGGTTTAGCCGTTTCGAAGATTGGCCCGTGCAGACAGACAGATATAAAATATCAGCTTATATTATTTCTGATAATCTACTCTTCATGTGTGTAAAGTTTCATCGAAATCAGTTCAGCTTCTTCGAAAACTAAGTCCATGCCGGCAGACAGCCAGGGAGAAGAGGAACAGCCTTTAACATTTCTGACACCCTCCTCTTCATGTCTGTAACGTTTAATCAAAATTGGTTTTGTCGTTTCGAAGATTACCCCGTACAGACAGACAGATAGAAAAAGAAGCAGCCTGTATCACTTCTACTAACCTCCTTTTTATATCTGTAAAGTTCCATCCAAATCGGTTCTGTTGTTATGAAAATAAGCCAGGACAGACAGACAGAGACTTCTATTTTATTCATATGTATAGATATGCAAACAAATAAAGGCTTATATAGGAATACTAAGGATAAAAACCTAACAATATAGTCTCGAAATTGATAATAGAAATAGTTGTTTCCCGACAATTAAACAAATTTCCACTTTTGCTGTTTTAGTAATAAAAGGAAATGACTATTTTATTCTTATATTTTTAAGGTCCAAAACTTGCTTGACTTATCGTTGCACGTGTTAATCACACCCTCTACTTCCAGCTTTGACCAGTTTTATAGTTAGGGATTACTCCCTAATTCACTCAGATTGTCTAACTTTAAAGCCGACTTAAGTTAACAGTAGTTAGTTTGAAAGTACAAAAACAGGCCAAACAAGTTTAGCCCCCTAATTCACTAACGTGGTCTAACTTTTAAACCAATCTAATTATAGAGTACAAGATTTAAATTGACAAGCACAATAAAATAAGTCAAACAAGTTGTGAATCTTAAAAATACAAGAAAAAAAATCCTTTGTATATATTATTTTTAGTATACAGTTGAAAATTCTACCTTTTTGTCTCTAGGTTTTATCCTAAATTGTCCTATATAAGTGTTTATATCTAGACATATTTAATAAAATTTATAACAATATCATATACTACATAAAACTGGCCAACTTGAAAGTCTAACTTCCATGGAAACTAGATCGGGTTTAAGTTTTAAGCCTTCTTAGTGAATCAGGCTGTTGAGTTTGAAAAATGCAAGATTAAAAAATCGTTAGCTTTTCCTTTTGTCGTTTACAAGGCTTTATCTTGAGGTTTTATCCCTAATTTTGCTATCTGAGCATTTATTTCTTGACATATATAATACAATAAATCTGGTAAATTAGAACTTTCTTACTGAATCTGCCTGTTAAATTCAATTATCTCAGAAATGGCTGGTCAAGGCAACACCTATATAGAATAATTGTTTAGATAAAAATATCAAGGAACAAGAATTTGTAAGTGAAAATTTCATATATCTAGGCATAAAAAGTTATGAAGTTTTAAATGCAGGAGAAATGCTGCTAATGGTAACGTCTGCAATGTACCTCGAAACTATAATCAAATCTAAATTCCTCATCCTAAAGAAACCCTATATTCCAAATTTAGTACCATACAAATTTGAAAAATTAAAACTGTGACACCCTATATCTTGGGAAACTATCAACTATGTCGTGGCACCAATTACTTAAAGTTAATAGTAAAAAATATATTTAAATTGGTTTATATATAGACTTCTAAATTTAGATTTTGATTAATATGTAGAATCGGATAATAATATCATCAAGTGGAAAAGTTCAACATCTTCAAATGTTTGATTATTTTGATTGGCTATTAATGAAAATAATATAAATTGTGCAGTGGAATTGTTTCCGTGCATAGTAACATATACTTCGTTATTAAAACAATTCGCGTAAAATGAGTAAACAAAGCGATTATTTACCTTATCCCAAAGGTTTTGCAACCGAAGCAATTCATCATGCTCAGGAAGCCGATCAATGGGATTCAATGTGTATGGTTCCACCCATTGTAACATCGACATTATATAAAATGTCTGAACCTGGAAAGTATAAGGTAAGAAAATATTCCAATCAATCACATTACTAGGCTATTTCTACAATTACATATAAATTTTCTTTCGTCATATAATTTCGTTAAAATTTCCTTACTTTCAAGTAAATAAACGCTATAGTACTACAATTAACACAATTTGACTTGATACTTATTTTGAAATACACTCTGAATTGTTTAAAAAATTAACATCTTCTGGACTATTACAATTAATCATTAGAACTAATTTATACTAATAAAATAAACAAAGAAACTTAATGTCTTTTAAAGAAAATTTCCTTCACCTTGAATAGTAAAAATGTTATTTCAAATAAAGCAAGTGAATTCACTTAAGTAACTTTAATGCCGTAAAATAAAGGTAAAGTGAAATTGTTAGTGGGGCACCCTTGAGTAATGTGTTCTTTGCTACTATTTTAAGTAATATAATACTTATTGGAAAATGTTGTAATAAACTTATGTGATAATTCTCTATATACTTTCGAAAAACATATAATATTGTCATCTCAACTATAATCGTCTCTACTGATTTTGATTAAACTCCATTCCTGGGAAGATAAAAGTTTTTTCTTTACTTCTTTGAAGCTAGCTGTTGTTTCCACTATTTATTCAGGTTTAGTATATCATTACACTCTTTAATTCCTCTTTCTTTGCTCATTATTTTTACTTAATTATAAAGACGTTCAAACCTTCAAGAATAAAATACTAGACAACAAGCCTAACTTCAAAAATACAAAACCCGAATACTATCATAAATAATTAATTCTCAACGTGAACCTAAAAAAGACTACTCGCTGTAAATATAACCTGTAGTAGTATCATAGTATGATGTGCAACACAATAAAATTACTTTTTTAACGCACTAAAAAAACGATTTTTATCTCAGTGTGACCTTCCATTTTTGGAAAATAAATGTTCAACGTCTCGTAGCAACCAATTTTTAATAAACTAGCAAATAACTGTGACTTTTTCTTTTTTATCTAAATAAAGTACTTGTATACTTGAAGTTGGATTGAATGTTATTAAACATGACGATAATGTTCTTACTAAACATAATAAATTAATAGAGAATGAAAATATTATTGAAACTAATAATATCACAAACTAATCCTGATAAGAAGGATGAAGCTGATAGACAACTATCAATTTATTACTATTCAACTCAATAGTAAGTCAAATTCTTAAGTCGTAATGTATTATTTGAAGTTTGATTTTTTTACTTCAATTTGTATCTTCATATTGACACTATTCCAGTAAATCTGCATCATTGCTAATAAATTTGGAAACTAAGGAAGTTACCACCTTTAATAAGTTTCAGTTGTGCTAAGGATGCCCTTCCACAAATATTATGGAGATTATCTTGATCACGGCATAAAAAAGTTCGTTAATACTCGCTCAATTTTTACTATCTTGATCTAACTGATCGACGAAGAATTCAGAGAACGGAAAATAACAGTATATGTTTTATTTTTGATATCACACATAAGCAAAGACTTTTTAATAAATTAAACGATCTTGTTTGGCTCAATATGTCTGAGAGACGTATTCTTCACTCAATTTATTAATATAATAAAATTTAGGATACTGCGTAACTAACAAAATAGACATACTTATCGTATGTATATATATATATATATATATATATATATATATATATATATATATATATATATATATATATGTATATCTAAATTGACGTGTTTTTTCTTTTTTTTAAATTTTTCTATTTAACAAAGTTATTAAGGATGGTTCGTTTTGAAATGAAGGCACTGTATATATATATTTATATATATATATATATATATATATATATATATATATATATATATATATATATATATATATATATAACAAAACAGACATACTTATCGTATATATATATATATATATATATATATATATATATATATATATATATATATATATATATATATATATATATATTAAGAGAAAAATCTACTTCCAGTACCAGTACAAAATTATGAGCTTTATAAAAAAATATTTTCATTTAACCTAACATTCCTTATAAAGAAATCTTAGGTAAGTCATATTACCTTCTCAGTTAGCTTTTTAAACAGAGAAATTACACCAACATTAAAATAGCACAGTAAAGAAACTAATTTCGGCTCAAAATATTTGTGTGTTACACAGATGACAATATTCTTGTCTTATTCTTTTAACCCCAATTCCTCTTTCTAAACTTTCTACTTCTACTTTTTCTATTTTTAATTAGAATATGTATATATATATATATATATATATATATATATATATATATATATATATAATCAAATTGGTTCATATTTCATACAAATTAATTAATTTCATTTATGTGCTATATAGCAGAAAATTTAAAACAAGCCTTTTATTTCTTATATATTTTGTAAATAGACTTGAATGTATTTATTTGTAATTAGATTATCCATATATATATATATATATATATATATATATATATATATATATATATATATATATATATATATTATATAAAACAAAGTAATTAATTTAATTTATGGGCTATCTGGCAGGAAACTTAAAATCAGCCTTTTATTTCTCATATTTTTGTAAGGTTAAGGAAGTGTATGTATTTTTTTGAAAATAATAAATGTATTATCCCATTGACAGCAAAACAAATATCGCACTCTCTCGAGGGCAACATTTACTCGTTCCAGATACCTACAGATATCATACGACTGAACTCTGTTGGGGCCCTTTCCATGTTGAAGATGTAGATTCGTTTCATTAAATTAATTTAACAAATCTTTTAAATAATCCATATACATGGTGTCTCAATAAAAAGTACGCACTCAGCTGTAAATTTTCCTGACAACGTGGATAAAAAATTGCGCGGATACTTCAATTTTGCTTTTGAGCACATAAATTGTACGCTCATTATCAGCTTTGTCCACTCAATCACTTGGTGAAGATAAAATTCATTCATAAAGCTTTAAATAAAAGGGGCATCTCATTCTGTTTTTATTCATATGCAGGTTTTTGAAAATAATTTTTCATTTTCTGAGAAACACTTTGAATCAGGTGAGTTATTGGATTCGCTACTGTTAACGTTATTACAACTTTTATCCTCACTTTTCCTAGGTACCTAATTTTTTAACGACAGACACTTTTAATGAATTTTAATTCCCCATTGGAGGGTAAATACCATGCTTAAAAGGTTTAAGTAGAACGGGATTATATTTTTTGGCGATTAGAAATTACTTATAACTTTATAAAAATTCGATAATAAAAGTTAAAATTATTTAATTGCTTATGCTTCTGACCCCATCTATGATACCTTTACAGCAAGAAATATCTACAATTCAGTCAGTTTGTTAGTGAAGTTAGATCAGAGAAGACAAGTTAAAAAAGAAAAATTGTCTTCAGGAGTAGATTTTGCAAAATAAAACTATATTTAAATTTTAGAAATACCTATATAGCAGATTAGGAAACCCAACAAGAGATGTACTGGAAAAATTATTGGCAAAACTAGAACCTGCAAAATATGCTCTGACATTTGCCTCGGGATCAGCAGCATTAACAGCACTTCTTGGCCTTGTAAAATGTGGAGATCACATAATTTATGGAAACGATATTTACGGAGGAACTAGAAAAATTTTTGACAACGTAGCAACCAATCATGGAATTGAAGTCTCTTATTCAGATTTTGTGGATGTATCCAATTTCGAAAAATCTATTAGAAAAAATACAAAGGTAATTCTTTAATACTTAAATATACTTAAATAGAAGCTTTAAACCTATTCGATTTTTCTTATCTTTAAATAATTCAGGGTGATATCGAAATAAATTTGATTAAATTAGGTAAGAGGAAAATTTATCGTATGCGAATCTTCGGAACCTAAAACGTCAGTCTAAATTTCTGAGTTTTAATACTATTTTTAGTTATTACCTATTTGCATTTCGAGTGTTACACAGCAGTTCTTCAGTTTATAATCTCCTTGCACTAAACTTATCATATTCTACCATTAATGTAAGGGCCAGAGGGTCCGCAGTGGAACCTTTCAAGTATATGGACCCACTCTAGTTTTTTTTTTACGTATTCTGAGTCTCTGAACTATAATTTTTAGGGTGGAATTTCGTCCGGATGGGGATAAGATTGATAAAACAAATTATTGTATAAACCTTTAAAAATGTAATTTTTGGAAAACCAACTACTGAATTGTTTTCTTTAAGTGATTTTAAGTAAAAAAGGTACTTACTAACTTTTACGGACGATGCTTAGCTTTTAAGATAATTGATGTTAAACAATTAAGAATGTGATTTTTGCGAGTTTTGAATACTATTACTAAATATTTTTTTTTCAATTTTCTTGACAGCAATCGAAAGTTTGAATCAGCATCTACAAGCCACAATCAAATGTCATACGAAAAAGTTACATCCTAGTTGTTTATTTAGGTTATAAACAAATGGCATCAATGTATACTGTTTCAGAATGTTATGAAGAGTCGTTAGTTTCTTGTGTATAATGTTTTTTTTTCTTATTTATTAAGTTTTTTATGATGAGTGACTTAATTAATTTAAAACTTTGTATTATCTACCAAAAGAATGAGAAAAAAAGTTACTAGTACAAAAAATGTTCGAAATAAAATAATGCAAGCAGCAAGTGTACGTCTTGACAAAGTGTATTATGAAAGACCAAAGTAAGTATTTTCGACAGTCATAGTTCATTGCAGACACGTATGTACCCCGTGGTAGATGTAGTTTTTGTATATTTTGTGCAAAGATATAGTTATATAAATAACAAATTGGTTGTAAACGTAATTTTATTCTACGCATTGTAGTTGAATTATTTTATGAAGCTGAATATATTGCAGGCTTATTTCAGTTATAATGTATTATACTCCATTCTTCATACGAAAGAAGGTGAAAAAATTTATTGCAGATATCTGAAAGTTTCAAGTCATAGAGTACACCCAGTAGATGATAAATACATAAAAAAGTAGAGCTAGATCAGCCCTGTTTTTTATAAACAACATCCAAAGCCGGAAAAATTCGAATTTTTGTCCGTAGAATTTTTCGGTTACATTTTAGAGAAAACTTGTCTAAATGAAAGTTGTGGGTATTGAAAAGAACTTTAACTTCATTTTTTATACGTCAAAATCGATAAATAAATTATCGAGATAATGGCGAAAAACCACCTTTTTTGCACTATTTTATAAATGTTAATAACTTTTGCAAAAAATGCCGAAAGTGATGTGTAACCCCTTGATGATAAGGCCATTATGCGCGTTTATAACTATGCGAAAGCTGGACCAAATTGGTTTGGTTTGGTAGTTTATGAATAATCTTAATTGTTTATCTCAGACACTGAATGTTCAAATAATTGTCCTTGCCCTGAGAATGATTCTACAGATATTTGCCAAAGCAAAATGGATTTTTTGAAGTTCAAACTACAAGCCAAGATGAAAAAAACGATGGATTTTGAAAAACATTGTTGTTAATAAAACTGTTTAAAGAAGGGGTACCTTCCTTACGTATGAACAATTGGAATAACTTTGCTAATTTTAATGATACAAGTTTGTGAATAAGTGGACTTGAATGCTGGTGAAAAAACACGAATTTAAAAAAAAGTCTTCTACGACAATAGGAGCTAAGATAGCATTTTTTTAAAGTCATATCTCTTTTGATTATATACATTAAGAGTCAAAATTTTCACAGATTTTAAACGAAGACCTATATTTTATGATGCAATTGATAAGTATGAAATTCATGGATCGTTAGTAAAGTTATAGCCCTTCGAAGTGAGGTGCTTTTGCCAGTGCGTTGTAGCGAGTGGTGGGGGAAGCTGGGATTTCTCATGGTGTGCTTCTGAAATTCAAACTTCAAATTGGAATGCGCAACAAAATAGTACGATGTCTCGGGTTCCAGATAACGTAGAGCTTTCGTTTTTTTTTAACTCGACGAAATATTACGAACTGACTTATTTTCATTATTTCAGTTTAAAAAAAAAACGAAAACGAAAAACTCGACGAAATATATATATATATATATATATATATATATATATATATATATATATATATATATATATATATTTCGTCGAGTTTTTTGTTTTCGTTAATATATATATTTCGTCGAGTTTTTTGTTTTCGTTTTTTTTTTTAAACTGGGGTAACTCGACGAAATATTACGAACTGACTTATTTTCATTATCATAGGAAATCGGGAAATACCGGAAAATTCTCATTTCTTCGGAACACATATTATAAATATATATATATATATATATATATATATATATATATATATATATATATATATATAGCAGTTTAATTTAATTGTAAATATTTAATGTTAAACACTGTCATAATATATATATATATATATATATATATATATATATATATATATATATATATATATATATGAAGTTAAATGCGAACAGTAATTGCAAACTTCGTTCCATCATATCCTTTCCACGTTAGAGGTTGCACAGTTGGAATGAATTGCTACAGAACACAATTCATCCTATTACACCACCACCGAGATGATGGCCTACCTGTACCAGCATACCGAGAAGAAAGTCAAAACTTACCCTTCCCGCCACAGTGATACAGCAGAGGTACATGTTTCGTCTTTACTAGACTCATCAGGGTACCGACATGCACCTGGCTGTGCACAGGATTTCGTAGAGTAGTTTTAAAAAAATTAAGGGTTTACGTTATCTGGAACCCAAGATATCGTACAATTTTGTTGCGCGCTCCAATTTGAAGTTTGAATTTCAGAAACACACCGTTAGAAAGCCGAGATTCGCCCACCACTTGCTACAACGCACTGGCAAAAGTACCTTTACCTCGAAGGGCTATAACTTTACTAGCGATGCATGAATTTCATACTTATCAATTGCATCATAAAATATAAGTCTTCGTTTAAAATCTGTGAAAATTTCAACTCTTAATGTTTATAAACAAAATACATATGACTTAAAAAAAAACTGCTATCTTAGCTTCTATTGGTCGTAGGAGACTTTTTTTTTAATTCGTGTTTTTTCAGCAGCTTTCAAGTCCACTTATTCACAAACATGTATCATTAAAATTAGCAAAGTTTTTACAATTGTTTATACGTAAAAAAGGTAACCATCCCTTAAACGGTTTTTTTAACAACAATTTTTTTCAAAATCCATCGTTTTCTCATCTTTGCTTGTAGTTTGAACTTCAAAGAATCCATTCCGCTTTTGCGAATATCTATAGAATCATCCTCAGGGCAAGGATAATTGTTTGAACATTCAGTGTCTGAGATAAACAATTAAGATTATTTATAAACCACCAAATCGATTTGGTCCAGCTTTCGCATAGTTATAAAGGCATATAATGGCTTGATCATCAAGGGGTTATACATCCCTTTCGGCTTTTCTTGCAAAAGTTATTAACATTTATAAAATAGTGCAAAAAAAGTGGTTTTTCGCCATTATCTCCATAATTTATTTATCGATTTTGACGTATAAAAAATGAGGTTAAAAGTCTTTAAAATTTTCCAACTGTTGTTTATAAAAAATAGGGCTGATCTAGCTGTACTTTTTTACGTATTTATCATCTACTGAGTGCCCACTACAACCTGAAACTTTCAGATATCTGCAATAAATTTTTATATGAAATCGCTACACATTCAATAGAAAGACTGGAGTATTAAGTATCCACGCTTGGTCGCGCGAGGCGCCTGCGAGAAGGCTACCCTCCACGCGCCACACACGACGCCACATGCATGTAAGCGGCCGAAAGCTGTTTATTTATAGCCAAAATAAAAAACTAAATCGTAACTTTTCCGTATGGCCTTTGATTGTAACTTGTAGATGCTGATTCATACTTTTGATTGCTAAAAAAAGTTTATTTAGTCAAAAATTGTTGGCATTCAAAAATCGAAAAAATCAAATTTTATAATTATTTAACATCAATTATCTAGGAAACTAAGCATTGTACATAAAAGTTAGCAGGGATCTTTTTTATTTAAAATCAAAGAATACGATCCAATAGTTGGTTTTGAAAAAATTGAATTTTTAAAGGTGTAAACAATTATTTGTTTATAACAATCTTATCTCCAATCCGGCGAACTTCCAGCCTAAAAATGATTATTCAGGGACTCAAAATACATAAAAAAAAATGCTTGTGTGGGTCCATGTACATTAAAGGGGTCACTGTGGACCCCCTGGCCCCTACACTACTTGTCAAAACATCTGACTGCCCAAATGTTATACGCGAACAAACATGAAAATATACAGTGACCGGCAGAAAG
Organism: Diaprepes abbreviatus; assembly: GCA_034092305.1. Classification (NCBI taxonomy): domain Eukaryota; kingdom Metazoa; phylum Arthropoda; class Insecta; order Coleoptera; family Curculionidae; genus Diaprepes; species Diaprepes abbreviatus. Next base: position 573,029 of record JASJET010000216.1, on the reverse strand, counting down.
CATATGGGAAAATACTTAACTTTTAAATTTAATGAATTTATATTATTTCATAAAGTTCTGTATGTCCTCAGATCAAAAGAGGACTCACCATATTCGGTAAAACTCTTAAATATATGAGGAAACTTAACAAATTTGAATGAGTAAAGTATTCCTATTTTTCACCTTGGAAAATATTTTTATTAATAAATGTTGCTATTTAAAAAATATATGCAATTATGAAATTTTTTCACTTTGAGCAAAAAATAATCTTGTATAAAATGTAGATCGTAATCATATAACACATAAATCCTATTTTAAATATTTTTGCTGCACACCGTATTTATTTTTTGAGGAATCAAGAAAATGTAATCTTATTATAATTTTGTAATAAACTTTAACTCAAATATTCATTCAAATAGTAAATTTTTTTCAAAAATTCCAATTCTTTTTATTTAGCTCTTAATCATGATCGGCATAAAAGAACTGAAAAATAAACAATAATTTTTGTACGTAATTTATTTTTCACTAAAATAAACTTCAATATAATTTTGGATAAACATTTTAAAAAATGCATATTTTTCACCAAACGAAAACACTAATATATCATTATATCATCTCGTAAACAATATAACTATAATAGTTTGTATTTATCAAATTAATTTTGTAGGATACTTTAACATTTTATAGTTTCTTGTTGAATTTCCTTGTTACAACAGGATTGATTCGAGCGATATAATCTCTAATAATATTTTCTAAATGATCCAAAGTTCTACAAGGCCGATATTTATACAACTGATTTTTTGAGTAACCCCGAAAAAAAAGTCAATTGGGGTAATGTTCGGTGACTTTAGCGGTCAAGGATTTTTTGAAAATTGTTGAGGAATTGATGATTTAGCTATTTCCATACTTTTAAGGTGCTATGGATAAAAGCACCATCTTATTGAAAATGAAGATTTTCTCTTAAATTTAAAAACGGATCATCAAGAAAATCACTAAATTCATTGGGCAAAAATTTTAAATATCTAGCGGCATTTAAATTTTCACAGAAGTATGGAACCACTGTTTGAGTATTTAATATACCACATCAAACGTTGGTTTTAATTAAATGTTGATATTTGTATTTAATGATAAAGTTGGTATTTTGGTCAGCCAACTACTTGTAATTCAGGAAACTTATAATACTTTTGCTTTTGAAGATTGCTTCGTCCGTAAATACTATGCAATTTCCAAAATGTTAATCATCCTCTTTTTTGCCTTGACACCAAAAAAGCAAAAGTTAAACCTAGCCTCTTAATCCCTTTCTTGAAGCATATGGGTAAATTTGGGCTTGTTTGGTAGGTACCTATTTCTTTTAAGAATTTTTCTGTTCGATTTCTCTGAAATACCTACTTTTTTTCCTTTCAGACAAAGGATGTGTAGGAACTTCACTTACTGATAATATGATATTTAAATTATTTTCTTCGGTAGTTACAGTTTTTCGATGGGGAATCTTGTATTTATTTTCCACCTCCACTCTATTAAATTTATTTATAATTCTCAATACAGTGAAATAATGACTCTTTTTATGATATCTATTATTAAAAAAACTGTGATAATTTTTTACAGGAAATAAAATTATTTCAATTTTTTCTTATAAAGACTATTTTTCATACAATCCAATAAATGGTATCTATTTATTTCCTTTTTTTTTACTTGCTTTCATGGCTACTTTAACCTTGGCTATATTGATTAAGAAAAGGATATTACACTATGTTATTATTTATAATTCAAATTTCGATATATAATTAAATTTGTACGTATTATAAATAAAAAATACTTATTCCTTCGATTTTTGTCTAAAATTAAATTGAGCATTACTTTGGTGGCAAATAAAATACATACAAAAAATGCTTTTTAAGCCGAATTAAAAAAAATTTTTAGGTATAAGTATACCGTTTGGAAAATGTCTTAAATGTAAATGTATTATGAAATTTCAGTTAGATTAAATTCTTTAGATTCTTCAAAAAATAAAATACAATATGCTGTAAAAATATCTAATACTTTTCCGTTAATACAATATTTTCAAGAATCATAATATTTCTGAAACTGGCCAATCTGATAAAATAATTATGATTTTCTCTAACATAGTTTACAGAAAATAAGATTTGCGATCTACTTTTTTATACAGAATAATTTAGAAAAATCCATTTGATCATAAGTTTTATCAGAACTTTAAAACTGAAGCAACATTTATCTATAAAAAATTTTGAAAAGTGGAAAATGGGGGTACTTTAATCTTAGCGGGATTTAAAATTTTTGAGCCGCCCTCGTATGCCGTAAAACTGTCACCGGATTTAATGGGTGTTATTTTGGTTTGAAGATATGCACAACTTTTTCTCATTATATTCCAAAATAAGCATACATGAATAATTCATTGATTCAGCACTGTATAATCATTGTATATATATATATATATATATATATATATATATATATATATATATATATATATATATTTATATATAATGATTACATAATAAAATAAGACTATGCTATGCGGACAAAGACCGTTGATAAATATTACTCTCATGCTAAAAAGTGCGGAAAACTCCAAGGAACATGAAAAATTTCCGGGTCCGAAAAATGACGACAGCGCTGTTGCGTCCTAGTGTGGGATTCCTCAGGCCATTGCATTGGATACGAACCATCATCTAGCATATGTGTCCCATAAACAGATTTCACGGTTGAAAAATAGTAAATAAGACACAGTGGTGACATCTCGATGGCCCACTCAATAATATAAGGATAACGCAAATCAATAATGTTGTATAAAACGGCCATGTGGTGACGCGACGGTAAATTAAAAAAGAAATATATTAAAACTCGATAAACGAAACTTGCTACTCTATGGATAGAGGTCGCACTATCCGGCATCGGCAACCATACTAAGTGTTAATTCCACAGTTTAAGTAAAGTATCACACCAACGATCTCCCTAAGAGAGCTATTGTGTGTTTTTATGTCAACAATTATAAAGAAAAAAAGAATTCATCGTCCGTGTAATTTTAAAACAAAATAAGAAATTCTCGGCTATCCGGACAAAGACCGTTGATAACTATTACTCTAATGCTAAAAAGTGCGGAGAACTCCAAAGAACATGGAAAACTCCGGGTCCGAAAAATGACGACAGTGCTGTTTCGTCCTAGTGTGGGACTTATCAGGCCATTGGATCCGGTGCAAACCATCCTCTGACATCTGTGTCTCAAATTGATTTCTTGGTCGAAAAACAGTAAATAGGGCAGAGTGTCGACATCTCGATATCCTCCGTTGATGCAGTACTTTACTTAAACTGTGGAGTTCACAGTTAATATGGTTGCCAACACCGGATAATGAGACCTCTATCTGTTTTTCCATATTCTTTGGAGTCTTCCGCACTTTTTAGCATGATAATAATATTTATCAACGGTCTTTGTCCACATAGCCGAGCATTTCTTATTTCATTTTAAAATTACACAGACGATAACTTCTCTTTTTTCTATGTATATATATATATATATATATATATATATATATATATATATATATATATATATATATATATATATATATATATATATATATATATATGATCTTAATGTATATATTTTTTCTTTTTTTGTGCTGTTTTTTTTACACTTTTATATTTGTGTATAAATATTGAAAGCATTTCAATTGTTAGTATATGTTTTATTTCTGCTTTATTATCTTTTTTTTTTCTTTGTTAACTTTGGTATTAATTTCAAATGTGACGAGCCAATGTACAATTTTGTATGCTACCGTCATAATATGTCATTCAATTTTATTTTACTCGATTCTAATTAAAAAAGTTCTTTTATTGAACTTGTACCGATAAAATTACCTTACTTGAGAAACAGCCCGTAACAGTTTCATTAAACAATGGTATAATTTAATTTTTTAGCTTGTATGGATTGAGACACCTTCGAATCCAATGATGCAAGTGATCGATATACAAGCAGTATCTGAAATAGCCAAGAAGAACGGTATAATTTTCGCCGTGGATAATACATTTTTAACTTCCTATTTGCAAAGGCCTTTAAATTTAGGTGCCGATATAGTTGGTTGTTCACTATCAAAATATGTAAATGGTCATAATGATGTTACTATGGGAGTTCTCTTGACGTCTAACACCGAGGTTTATGAGAAATTAAGGGATCAGCAAACCAGTAAGTTTATATTGAAAAAAAAAACTTTGATCTAAATCTGGTAGTCTAAGCAATCCTTTAAGCCTTCTGTTTACCGTTTCGGTAACTACCTAGTATCTCTACTATCAGCATACATTCAAGATATTGGCTAGGAACTTTTACCTAATCAATTTAATCTGTTATACCTATAGACACGTTCTATGTTAAATTTATGGGCCAGGTTTCTGGAGTCACTTGCAACTAACTTAACTTTTTAGTTTAGTTTATTTCCTTGTCCTTATGCCAATATTTCTGCATATTGTCAAAGTTTTTAGAACTCCTAAGAATGATATTAGTTAATAATAAATATAAGATTAACAAATTAGACAGATCATGAGTATATAAAATATATTGTACGGATTGCACCATGTTTAGGCCAAAATGGGGGAAAGCTTAACACTAGATTGAGAGAACATAAAGAAACTATATTAAATTAAGAAAAATCCACATATATATTAACACAACGCATTGACAATAATCACTTTATCGATTTATTTAATCCCCAACTCCTTCGTTTCGAGTCAAAAAGTAAAAAACTAAATTTACTGTAATAATTAGAAATTAAAAAATCTCTAAAATGCTATTCAGTTACGAATACTAATGACCGAAAACAATTTCTTCTTCTTCTTCAGGTACCATCTCCTATCGGAGGTTGGATATCATCATTGCCACTCTCACTCTATTTGCCGCTACTCGAAAAAGTTCTGCTGAGCTACAATTCAACCACTCTCTCAGATTTCTCAACCATGAAATTCTTCTTCTTCCGATATTTCTTCTTCCTTCTATTTTACCCTGCATGATCAATCTAAGCAACTCGTATCGCTGGTCTCTCATTATATGTCCAAGATATTGCAGTTTCCTTATTTTTATGTTGTTAATTATTTCATAGTTTTTGTCCATCGCTAGCAATACGTCTACGTTTGTTTTTCTCTTCGTCTAAGATATTCTCAACATCCTTCTGTAACACCACATTTGAAACGCTTGCAGTTTATTTATATGTTCTTGTTTTAGTGTCCAGCCTTCCAACCCATACTGCAGCATTGAACATACATAACATCTTGAAATTCTCATTCTTAGTTCTAGAGTGATGTATCTGCTGCACAGAATCGTTTTGAGTTTTGAGTTTTACAAACGCACTTCTTGCCATTTCTATTCTCGTTATTATTTCTGTTGTTTGTTCATTATTTGCTGTTATCCATGTGCCCAAGTATTTGTATTTTTGCACTTTTTCTAAATTCACACCTCGCAACTTTATGCTTATTTGCATGTTTTGTTTTTTAGTTATTACCATATATTTAGTCTTTTTGGTGTTCATTTTTAATCCGTGTTGCTTGCAAACGTTATTTGTTTCGTTCACTAGTTTTTGGAGTTCTCCAGCGGAGCTAGCAATGATAGCAGTGTCGTCTGCAAATCTTATGTTGTTTACAGCTCTTCCATTTATTATTATTCCCTTATTATTCACTGTACACATTGAATAGTAGGGGTGACAAAATGCATCCTTGTCTCACTCCTCTCCCTATTTCAATTATTATTAGTGCGCGTTGATTCCAATATAAGTTAGTTATTATTCTTAAATCTTTATTGCCTATGTTTTTTCTTCTTAGAATCTCGACTAGTTTTTCATGTCTAATTTTATCAAAAGCCTTTTCGAAGTCAGCATAACAAATGTGTATATCGGTGTTCATATCCATACACCTTTGTGAAAGCACATCATGTGCAAACAACGCGTCTCTGATGCCTATACCATTTCTGAATCCAAACTGACTATCATCTATCCCCTTTTCAAGTTCTTTATAAATGCGTCCGTGTATTACTTTTAAAAACACCTTGAGTACATGGCTTATCAAAGATATTGTTCTATATTCGCTGCAGTCTTTTGCTTTTTTGTTTTTTGGAATAGCGCAAAAGGTGGAGAGTAACCATTCTCTGGGTATATTCCCCGTTTTATATACTGTGTTGAACAGATCTATCAATATATCCATGGTATCATCATTCATGTATTTTAAGATTTCTACTGAGATTTGATCTGGACCTAGTACTTTTTCATTTTTATTGTTTCTTATAGCTGCTTTATTTCATCTTTCAGTATCGTTAATGCCTCGTTATCGTCTACTTCAATCTCCATCTGCTCTACTCTATTGTCTTTAAACAGGTCTTTGATGTATTCTGTATATTTTTTAAGTTTCTCTTGGGTATCTAAGATTAGCTTGCCTTTTACAATCTTAAGCAGTGTCGGTTCTCTCTTTCTGTTACTATGAGTTATCTTTTTTATCTTTTTGTGCATATTAAAACTATCATGTTTCCTCTGATACTCTTCTATTTCTTCACATTCTTCTTGCAGCCATTTATTTTTCGCTAGTCTAATCTTGTATTTGATTTGCTTGTTTATTTCTTTATACTTTTGCGCATCCCGTTTTTGAATTGTCGTCTCTCATCCATTAGGTCCAGTATCTCCTCAGTCATCCAATGCTGCTTTCTATATCTTGTTGGAGTTAGTATTTCTCTTTGACTTTCCCATATTTCTGTTTTCATTAAAAGCCTTTTGTTTCATGGTTCTGCGTTTTGGAGAATCACCTCTTTAAGGTTCATTAATTTTTATTGATATCTTCCGTAAAGAGTTGTTTTATGTTTGTATCTGTCTGTGAATTTCATTTTAAATCCGATTTTGGCGACTAGGGGATTATGGTCTGATACTATGTCAGCACTTGGATATGTTTTTACCGACATAATTGCATTTTTATATCTTTGTCCAATCAGAATGTAGTCGATTTGGTTTCTTTTGATCCGCCCTTCCCTATCCGTCGGTGACTTCCATGTATACAGTCTGCGTTTGGGTAATTTAAACCATGTGTTTGTTACAACCACCTATTATTTTGGCAGAATTCGATTAGTTTATCTCCTCTTTCGTTTCTAGTTCCAAGTAAGTAACTGCCTGTACATTCTTGTGTTTTTTGGTCTCCCATTTTTGCATTTAAGTCTCCCATTATAATTGTTATATCCTGTTTTTTAGTGGATCTTATCACGTTTTCCAAATCTTCGTAGAAGTTTGACTTTATCGGGCTTATCAGCGATTGGAGCATAAATCTGTATAATGTTTAATTTTTGTTTACTTGTGCCCTATTCTATCATCACAATCCTATTTTGAAAAAGCTTGTTACTGTTTCACTGATGGTTCTACTCAGTACAATTCCTACTCCATATCCGTGCGGGCCATCTTTGCTCCCTAAATAATATACAGTTTTGTTATTTACTACTGTAACTCCTGCATCCGACCACTGCATGTCACTGACTCCCAGTATAGCCTTATTGAATCGTTCTATTTCTCTAATCAGGTTATATACTTTTCCAGGCTAGTGTAGGCTTCTGGCATTCCATGTCCCTATGTTTTGCAGGTTGACGACCGAGGAGGCCTTGCAGTTTTGACATTTTCCTCCCCTGCCGGATCTTGGTCTCCGATTTCTATGATCAGTAGCTTTTTTGTCTAGTTTTGTTGTAGCCATGATGACTTTACTAGGGACGTTCTATTTGAACCTTTAATGTATTGATTTCCTCTTGCCTTATCCATCTCCACGCCATTGACCATATCTGATTCATCTGTCTTTTGGAATGATTTCTCATTCCAAGGACAAGAAGGTGCTCTATATTCTTTCAAGTGCCTTCACCCATAGCTGTTGACTTGAAAGAGGTGACTGCTTATCCCGGCAGTCACTCAGTCTACAGAGCCTCGTCAGTTATCTAGCAGGGTGCACCACGTGCAGGAGAGGTTGTTCTTTGGGTTGGTATTATTTTAACCATCACCCCTTATACCCCAAAAAGAACAATTTCAAGATACCATAATTATAGACAAATACACTAGTCAACAGATACAAATAAAATTGCGACTGATGTCGGAGTTTGAAGCATCCTGATTGCGAATTCAACAACGAATTTTCCACCACGTTTAGATTTTGAGTTATAAAATGGATCAGTTATTTTTATTTGATACAAACATTTTTATATAATATTTATATATAAGTTCAAAACAATATAAAACAAGCTACAAGGTTAACAGGATTTATTTACAAAAATACACATGAAAATTCATTTATAGTAAGTCTTTTGTACATAATTCTTTTGCAAGTGTTGACTTTCGTTTATATTCCTGATCGTTTTCTCTCATAAGAAACCAATAATCCCCCATCATTTCTGGATCTCATCTGCCCTGATAACGTTACTCCATTGTTAATATTTCTTTGTGGAACTTTTCTCATTGTTTGTCGTTAACCGCACCCAAATTTTCTGGGAAAAAATTTAAATATGAGTGCAAGAAATGTATTTTGAGAGACATGCGTCAGCCCATTTTTCAGTAGTTTTCAAGTAGTTCTACAAATTTTCAATAGTTTTCTACTTTTTTGTTTCCTAAAAACTCCGAAACAATTGTTTTAACAAAATTTCAAGCAGCTAATGCGACATCACCTCATTTTTGATCAAACTGTTAATCCCTTAATATTTTTCTAATTTGTGGTAAACCAAAAATTCTTTCCTTAAGCTTAGCATGACTTGGTTCAGGAAAAATTTGTTTAAGGTATTTTTGCTTATTATACGTATCATAGCTTATTGAATTTAGAATAAGTATGTTTTTTCGTATGTTTCTCTGGAGGTCCCGAACTAAATCATTTAATTTATGTTGTTCAATTAAATAGGGTGCTTTTTGGGAAAATAAGAATCTTCGTTTTCTAATACATTATCTAGTTCTGCCTTATCGTCATTTATTTCTAAATCTTTCTCTGATTTTGCCGGGGCCTCTGGAACTGGTAAACCTTCTCCATGAAGAACCGGTTTTATTGCTAAGGGAATATCCATATATTCGATATTATGTTTAGTCTTTCTTAAAAAGCTATGCATTTTTGACATGCAAAAGTAACAGTCGTTAAAATGATTTGTTAGTTCCCGCCAAATCAATGGAACTGCAAAAGGCATAAAAGAGCGTTTGCCATTTAACCAGTTACTTACATTTGCTACACAGGTTTGGCAACATATGTGAGAAGCTCAGTCCCAATCTTGGTCGCCAACAAGACGTCCTAAATATTTATGATAAGCCAGTGTGATCATTTTGTTAATTGTCCTTTTCTGCGATTTAGGGATAAACCGACCCCATATATAGCAAGAACTATCCACGGTGTTAACACATCGACGTCTACATGCGTAAACTAACTTTATTCAAAGATAACATGAATCTAAGGCTCTTAATAGGGGCTTGTTCGTGCACTTCGCTTCTCTATCTCATACTGACTACTATTCGTGCTAAATTACTTGTGATGATAGTCTGTCGGTTAGTTGCTTTTATAGCCATCCCGTACTTCTGGTACTTTCTAGAAACATCGGATATCGGAAATTGGAGAAGCGATGGCGTACTTCTCGTATACAGGGGCCACCTGTAAGTAGATTCGGCTTAGGGGCAGAGTGAAATTTGGAATTATATGGGTTTAAATTGATACTTCCATTATTTTAAGCCCTACGGGGGTTGAGACTTCGTGGTTGACTTGTCATTCCTAAACACTCACACGTGGTATTGTCAGATTATGCACAATTTTCCTAACTTATTTTTGGCTACACCGCGCTCCGGTATATTATAAATTACTTTTTATAATAATATGATTAAAATACTCAGTTATTTAATACCGAATACATAAGTTTTTAAACAGTTTGCGACAAAAATATAAATTAGTTTAATAGAGTATTAAAAAGAAATTAGCAAATCATCCAGTTTCAGATTGACTAGGAATATCAAGAAGTTTTGTCCTTCTTAATTCCAATTGTTATCGAAATACAGGAAGCTTTGATTGAAAATGTGTGTGTGTGTGTGTGTGTGTGTGTGTGTGTGTGTGTGTGTGTGTGTGTGTGTGTGTGTGTGTGTGTGTGTGTGTGTGTGTGTGTGTGTGTGTGTGTGTGTGTGTGTGTGTGTGTGTGTGTGTGTGTGTGTGTGTGTGTGTGTGTGTGTGTGTGTGTGTGTGTGTGTGTGTGTGTGTGTGTGTGTGTGTGTGTGTGTGTGTGTGTGTGTGTGTGTGTGTGTGTGTGTGTGTGTGTGTGTGTGTGTGTGTGTGTGTGTGTGTGTGTGTGTGTGTGTGTGTGTGTGTGTGTGTGTGTGTGTGTGTGTGTGTGTGTGTGTGTGTGTGTGTGTGTGTGTGTGTGTGTGTGTGTGTGTGTGTGTGTGTGTGTGTGTGTGTGTGTGTGTGTGTGTGTGTGTGTGTGTGTGTGTGTGTGTGTGTGTGTGTGTGTGTGTGTGTGTGTGTGTGTGTGTGTGTGTGTGTGTGTGTGTGTGTGTGTGTGTGTGTGTGTGTGTGTGTGTGTGTGTGTGTGTGTGTGTGTGTGTGTGTGTGTGTGTGTGTGTGTGTGTGTGTGTGTGTGTGTGTGTGTGTGTGTGTGTGTGTGTGTGTGTGTGTGTGTGTGTGTGTGTGTGTGTGTGTGTGTGTGTGTGTGTGTGTGTGTGTGTGTGTGTGTGTGTGTGTGTGTGTGTGTGTGTGTGTGTGTGTGTGTGTGTGTGTGTGTGTGTGTGTGTGTGTGTGTGTGTGTGTGTGTGTGTGTGTGTGTGTGTGTGTGTGTGTGTGTGTGTGTGTGTGTGTGTGTGTGTGTGTGTGTGTGTGTGTGTGTGTGTGTGTGTGTGTGTGTGTGTGTGTGTGTGTGTGTGTGTGTGTGTGTGTGTGTGTGTGTGTGTGTGTGTGTGTGTGTGTGTGTGTGTGTGTGTGTGTGTGTGTGTGTGTGTGTGTGTGTGTGTGTGTGTGTGTGTGTGTGTGTGTGTGTGTGTGTGTGTGTGTGTGTGTGTGTGTGTGTGTGTGTGTGTGTGTGTGTGTGTGTGTGTGTGTGTGTGTGTGTGTGTGTGTGTGTGTGTGTGTGTGTGTGTGTGTGTGTGTGTGTGTGTGTGTGTGTGTGTGTGTGTGTGTGTGTGTGTGTGTGTGTGTGTGTGTGTGTGTGTGTGTGTGTGTGTGTGTGTGTGTGTGTGTGTGTGTGTGTGTGTGTGTGTGTGTGTGTGTGTGTGTGTGTGTGTGTGTGTGTGTGTGTGTGTGTGTGTGTGTGTGTGTGTGTGTGTGTGTGTGTGTGTGTGTGTGTGTGTGTGTGTGTGTGTGTGTGTGTGTGTGTGTGTGTGTGTGTGTGTGTGTGTGTGTGTGTGTGTGTGTGTGTGTGTGTGTGTGTGTGTGTGTGTGTGTGTGTGTGTGTGTGTGTGTGTGTGTGTGTGTGTGTGTGTGTGTGTGTGTGTGTGTGTGTGTGTGTGTGTGTGTGTGTGTGTGTGTGTGTGTGTGTGTGTGTGTGTGTGTGTGTGTGTGTGTGTGTGTGTGTGTGTGTGTGTGTGTGTGTGTGTGTGTGTGTGTGTGTGTGTGTGTGTGTGTGTGTGTGTGTGTGTGTGTGTGTGTGTGTGTGTGTGTGTGTGTGTGGTGTGTGTGTGTGTGTGTGTGTGTGTGTGTGTGTGTGTGTGTGTGTGTGTGTGTGTGTGTGTGTGTGTGTGTGTGTGTGTGTGTGTGTGTGTGTGTGTGTGTGTGTGTGTGTGTGTGTGTGTGTGTGTGTGTGTGTGTGTGTGTGTGTGTGTGTGTGTGTGTGTGTGTGTGTGTGTGTGTGTGTGTGTGTGTGTGTGTGTGTGTGTGTGTGTGTGTGTGTGTGTGTGTGTGTGTGTGTGTGTGTGTGTGTGTTGTGTGTGTGTGTGTGTGTGTGTGTGTGTGTGTGTGTGTGTGTGTGTGTGTGTGTGTGTGTGTGTGTGTGTGTGTGTGTGTGTGTGTGTGTGTGTGTGTGTGTGTGTGTGTGTGTGTGTGTGTGTGTGTGTGTGTGTGTGTGTGTGTGTGTGTGTGTGTGTGTGTGTGTGTGTGTGTGTGTGTGTGTGTGGTGTGTGTGTGTGTGTGTGTGTGTGTGTGTGTGTGTGTGTGTGTGTGTGTGTGTGTGTGTGTGTGTGTGTGTGTGTGTGTGTGTGTGTGTGTGTGTGTGTGTGTGTGTGTGTGTGTGTGTGTGTGTGTGTGTGTGTGTGTGTGTGTGTGTGTGTGTGTGTGTGTGTGTGTGTGTGTGTGTGTGTGTGTGTGTGTGTGTGTGTGTGTGTGTGTGTGTGTGTGTGTGTGTGTGTGTGTGTGTGTGTGTGTGTGTGTGTGTGTGTGTGTGTGTGTGTGTGTGTGTGTGTGTGTGTGTGTGTGTGTGTGTGTGTGTGTGTGTGTGTGTGTGTGTGGGTGTGTGGGGGGGGGCGCGCGCGCGCGCGTGTGTGTGTGTGTGTGTGTGTGCGTGTGTGTGTGTGTGTGTTCGCGGCACTATACTCGTGACAACTTGTGTGGGAATATACCTGTACTGTGACACCTTCAAAAATTGTGGCAACTTACACGCGTTGCCACAATTTTGAATCAATTTTTACAGGCTATCGTATACGTTAACACGTCATGTAATCGGTCAGATATTACTTAGCGAATAGGCAAAATATATGTATTTCTTTCCCGCTTATACCTGTAAAAAGAAATATGAAAATCTATTTTTAGTAAAATTGTGTGTAAGAGGTCACTATTCTGGTGTATTCATGTGGTACACACTTCAATATTTGTGGCAACTTCCTCTCTTGTTAGTTAGTGGTGCCATCTATGTCTGGAAGCGACGTTGCCAAGTTTAACAATAACGTTAAAGGTTAAAAAGTCAACATATTTTGTGTCGAGACAGTATTACGGTGATATTTTCATTTACGCACGGCTAGTGAATTTCAGGCTAGAGGTTTAAATTGTTGCGATGTTAACAATTTAATACAAAGTTAATAGGTAAGTGATTAATCTATATTATAATTTTCTCTTCTTTTAACTTAAAAATGAATTATTTTTGGGTAATGATAAAAAGATATATTGTTTTGAATACCCACATTTTAAGGTGAGGATTTAATAATAAAAGTATATTTTTACAATATTTAGTTTTGTTCAGAGATAAAATGTTGTCTATATAAAGCTACTGTTATTCAATGTGGGTTTACTTTTCATTTACAATTGGAAAACATTTGGTGACTTTAAAATTCCAGTCAATTTTCTGAAAATAATTACATTCCCTGTATGTTTCCTTGAAAACATACCTACGTTTTAATCATTATACAGGATGACGCTTATATTTAATATTTCAATTTTGAATTTGGGTGCCTTTTTTTACAAAAGTTTCAGATTTTTTGGACCATTGCTAATATATTTGTGAACATACAGAGTGGCCAATTAATAAATGTGTATTCCTTGTACTTAATAAATTACATATTATGTTTTACCTTAAAATTTTAGAATGGTTTGGTTTAAAATATTTAACAGTGAGGGGCAGAATTTATGTATTCTATGGGATTTTTTTTTATTATTGATTGATCATTAACTTTTTACAGTTTTAATATCACTTAGTTTTTGTTTAAGGTCACTCACGAAATAGAAAAATTGAGTTCGTAAAACACATTTTTTAAAATGAAATATCGGAAACATCATAATAATGGAAGGCTATTATCACGCTAGTAAAATGCTTTGTAAATTCGACCTTTCATTTTCAGCGGAGCAATAAGCATTATTTTAATAGTTATGAATAAAGCTATTTTTAGTGTTTTTAGTATATATGCTAAATAATGAGAGTATAATCCATAGTAATTTGATTATACAAATTTTGATTAATTTCATTATCTGTTGCTGCAGCTGGTATATTTTCTGAAACATTTAGTTTAAAGAGAAGCGTTTAAAGATGTCGTGGACTATGGCCATTTTTTTTCTGCAGTAGACCTTCTATATGCTTTTTATTTTCTTATTTTAGTGGTTAAACTATTTTATACACCATTGGTTCGGTACACTTTCCTTTTAATTATATTTTTAAAATTATTATCGGTAGTTTTTTCCTCAGTTGTGCATTAAACCTCTTCCTAGATGTTGGTCTTTTTACATATTTTGTCTTTATCCTATGTATTTTTAAAACTAGTTAATTTTTAGGATATACTCGTATCAAGTATTACGCGTTATTCAATTTCATTCTGAAAATGACTGACGCCGATAAATTAAAATTTTTCTTTTCTAGACGAAGGGCAAAAAAATAGTTTTGTATAATAGAGGGGCGCTCACGAAGAATTTTATCGATGTTAAATTTACCTAAACATGAGACTACCAAAGTTTCGAATGAAAATCTTAGAGCACAAGTGATCTCAAACTTCAAAGGTAATGGTTTTATCTTTTATATTACATATTTTTGTTATACCTAAGTACATAAATTTGTTGCCATTAGTAACTCATATATTTAGTATTTATATTTTATGTTTAGTTATAGGGGCCAAATTTTTGAAAACTATTTTTTATTTCAGGTAATATTTTTTTAAAGAGCGAAAATTTTGAAGATGATTTGAATTTATCTGCAAAAACAAAGGATGGAAACTGTACTGTTTCTCCTTTATCAGAAATACTGGTTTCATTAGAAAATAGCAAAAAAATATATTTCTGCTAATTGCTGTAAAGACCAATCTTCTTCTCTTAAATCTACCCTTGTGTCAAATAATTGCAAAAAAGTTAAAATTTTGTCACAAGTCATTATTAAAAATAATAACGCCTCATTTCCACTAATAGACTCATCGAAAAGCCATATACGTACTAAATCTTCAGTAGAAAACAATGATACAAGTTCTGAAGATACATTAGATGAAGATAAAACTAGTGGAAGTGAGTATATCCCATCGAACGATTCTTTAAGTACTACCGATGAGGAATCTGCAAAAGAGATTAATAAAAGTATAAAAGAAAGGGAAAAGTAATGGATAGAAACTAACAAAACTGAACTAATAAGTTCTATTACTGAAAATAAAAATAATAGTAAACAACATAAAACATCTAGAATCAATAAGCACCGAAAAATTAAGTCTCCTTTAGAATCTAAAACGGATCAGTTGTCAGATTCAACTACATGTACAGATGAAACCTTAATTGCACTGCCGTCAAAAAATGTCTCAAATCTAGGTCCAAACGGTATACAAATTTCACCAGCGGCCAAAGATAATGGTAAATTAATCAGAAATAAAGGCCATTCATGCTATTTTTGTCAAAGGATAGTGCAAAACTCAGCTAGACATTTAGAACTACTACATGGAAGTGAAACGGATGTGGCAAAATTGTTAACTATGCTTAAGCGTTCAAAAGAAAGAAGAGATGGCTTTTCCAACCTAATACGGGTTGGTGATTTTTATCACAACACCGAAGTAATTTCGTCAAAAAAGGGTCAACTAATTTTGGTCAGACTTCCAACTGAGGATGAAACAAAATTTTTATCTTCAAATTACTACGAACCTTGCCCCCCATATCTTTTAAAATACGAGATGATGAAATAGGACAGTATTGCAAAGAAGACTTATTAATTAAGATTTGGGACGATGATGTTTGAAAAATATGGAACAACACAATGTGAAATGATAAGACAACTAGCTCGACTAACATTAGGGTTGCGTAAAATAGGAAACGCTAAAAAGAATTTATCAGACTTTCTTGTGCCTCAGATGTTTGACTTAATTATTCAAGCCACCAAATCCTTATGCGTAATACATCAAAATAGTGTCAGAAGGCCGGAGCTTGAATTACCATCTCTAGCACTAAAAACAGGTTATGCTCTAAAAAAATTTGCAGCTATAAAAAGAGGCAGCTGTTTAAGAGCTGGTAATTTATTTGGTAATGAAACTTTGAACTGTTTTTTGAACCTAATGGGCTTAGAGTGGAACTCAAGAATCTCGTTTACCGCACTGGCAACCTTACATAAAAGAAAATTTAATGCTACGCAACTTTTACCTTTAACTAGTGACTTGATTAAACTAAGTCATTATTTAAATAATGAAATGAAGAAAGTCCGTGAATTTTTAGTAGATTATACCGCCCTTAAGCAATGACACCATTTGGCTTTTTTAACATTAAGCAAATTAATTCTTTTTAATAAAAGAAGATCTGGTGAAGCTTCACGTATGACTATGTGTGACTATTTCTCAAGACTTGCGTGGTCTGATCAATGTACAGATGAACTTAATATAAATAATATACAAAATTATTGAACTAGTATATAAGTACATATATTCTTTTTTCCTACAGAAAATTTTGTTAATTAAACTTAATTGTTACTTCTGTAAAATATTC
Organism: Diaprepes abbreviatus; assembly: GCA_034092305.1. Taxonomy (NCBI): domain Eukaryota; kingdom Metazoa; phylum Arthropoda; class Insecta; order Coleoptera; family Curculionidae; genus Diaprepes; species Diaprepes abbreviatus. The sequence goes on along the minus strand of JASJET010000216.1, from coordinate 556,730 downwards.
ATGGATAGAAAAAATGTTCTTAACACTTGATTTTGCATGTTGCTGAAAAAATTATTCCTTCGAAAAGACAGAAGTCTTCTCACGGGAAATCGCTAGGTGTATCTGTAGTCAAGTGACACCAAGTAAGTGGCTATGTTCGAAGTTAGTGTTGTAGTTAAGATAAAATATTATCTCTTAATTTTTTAACAGCTACTAGCTGATTTAAATTACTTATAGTATGTTCAGTTGATGTTACTTATCAATTATAATTTCACTATCATATTGTAGGAGAAGTACAACCTAAACCACACAAAATGAGTCGGCGGCGTCCGTGGTCTTCCGAAGAAAAAGAAGCTGTAATCAATTTTCTTTTTAAATGTAATTAAAACAGGGGTTGTACCAGGGAAAGTAGACTGCATGAAATGCCTAGAAGAAAATAATGTTTTAGAGAAAAGAACATAGACTGATATAAAATTTTGCTTAAAACATCATATACATACATAAAATTAAAAAAACAGATGTTTTAGAAAGTGTTCTTAAATAATACATCTTGTATTTATAATAAATATACAACATTTTAAAGGACTTTTTTTTATTTATATTCGCAGGTTTACTTGAAGACAAAATTATATAAAAGGTCCTGCAGTATCACTCTTTCCTCTTATAACCCTCTAAACTAAAATATATTTGAAATATACAACGTGTGCCAGACAAAAAAACTGAGTTTTTTAAACGAAACGCTCTATATATCTTCTAATATTTGATTTAATTTAATTACGGATATATTTTCTGTTACATAACCTACATATAAATTAAGTAGTAGTATTGGCGTTTTTATATTCAAGCTGTAGATTCCCCATAAAAAAAATTTGCACGTCCCTATTCTAGTTTTTGACGGTTTGTCTAAAAGAAAGTAAAATACAGAACTTCTGTTTGAACCCGCTGTTAACCAGAAATTGGACAAAATACAAAAAAATCAGATAGTAACATGCTTTCTTTAAAATACCATCGGGATTCTGTTACTGTAAAATTGCAGAACTGTGCAGCAGTAAAATAAAATATGTCTAAAATTGATTTTATAATCCAAATATTCCTATGTATATACAGGTGTGGAAAATCGAGAACAGAACCTCTAAAAAAAGGGAATGTAACAGAGAGCGACGGACAACCCGTTTAGCCATGTTGAAGAAGTGAAATAAAGCATACTGTTGTATAGTAGCTTGTTTCCTGGTTTCCAGCAAAAATGGTGTCGGGCAAGGACCTTTCGCTGGTTTCGAGTCGTCAAAACACAGTGTGTTGAAAGCACGGCTTTGATATTAAAAATAAAAATCGGATCCAACAATAGCAGACTGAAACTTTAAAATCATGAAAATAAATTCGAAAAACGTCTAATGTGGTTTAACGCTTTAAAAATAAAATAAAAAGAATAATTGTATTTCCATGAATAAAATATTGCGCTTGACTTCAAAGTACATTTTAAATATAATACTATAATAATAAATACATGGATATCGATAATCGTTAAAAAGGCGAAAGTACTTTTTCCTCTATGCTTAAGACTTCTTAATAAATACCAATACAAATAATTTGTAAGTAATATAATATTTATTGATTAAATGAATAAATAATACGACTGCAATAAAAATAATAAAAAGAACTTTTTAATCACTGCCTTCTTTGTTAACAGCTCTTTTCTCCTTCTCCAATACGTATGAATTGTTATCCGAATCCTGACTGTCAAAAACAGTGTAAGGATCCATCAACGCCAAAAGTTTTGGAACACATCCTCCATATTTCTTCTCGAGAAGATTTTCGGGCAAAGTCTACACGATAGTTTCTTATCAACTTGTCCGTTGATTTTTGTGCATCTTTCGATAGTTTACCTATCGGTAATATATATCTGGTCAATGGAGTAAGTTATTTGTGGATTCCTGTTGGAATGTTGTACCAAGAATATCCTTTGAAGAATAATCTTGCTGTTTGAAGTTTGTACTCCCAAATCTTCTCTATTGCAGTTTAATGTCCGCTTCCAACAGTTTGCAAAATGATGGGAAACCGGAGGTTCAGTTTTCGCTTTACTCTTGTTATTATGGCTATAGCTTGAAATACTCTGTATTTACTGGGACACAGTATCAATGTTGTTGAACTGCGATGTTGTTTGGCAGAGGTAACAAAGTTGGACCGATTTCGCTCCAGCCAAAGCATTCACCTAGCCATCTATCATCGTCATAGATAAGTTGTACTGTACTGAAGCTCGGGTGGCAAGGAAAACTCTATTATATGGTGCAAGTTGTCTGGTTCGAGTTCATAATTTTCTATTTTCGTTAAAGACTTTTGTTCGGTTTTCTTAATAAATTCAAATTTCAGAGGCCCGCAATTCATAGTAGACGAGGGTTTGGAATTGTACAACACAATCTGTTCTTATTGAGTTTGCGTGTTAATACCTGCTAATTAAAGTGGAATAAGAGAAGTTAGGAATAAGTTTGTATCAGAAATATTCGGATCAGTGAATTTCATTTTGTACTGGCTCTGACCTGACGTTCCATCGAAGGCCCATTTGCAAATAAAACTCATCTACAAATCTAATTTATCGATTTGTTCAAGCAATATAATTCGATCCACTGTATGATCCAGTAAGCCTTGGAATTTAACCTCGGCTTTTGATTTAGTAAAAGTTAGATACTAGTCATGTGGATAACACGCTTTTTTTTGTATTTTACATACCAGAGTACGGTTAAAATATATTACTGCCTTCCTGTTTAGCCCAATTTTGTAATCGTTGATATTTGTTTCCCAACAATCCAATGTCAAATAGAAGAGCGGCGCATAAATATAATTGGACGCGAGGCAACCACAACACTGTTGCCTTTGACCTGAGACGACACTTTAGAAAGAAAAGACTGGCCGTTCATATTACCGAGGTTTAATAGAAACGTTACTACAGCCAACCTTCTATTTTAAATTTCTTAACTAGAAATTATTTTGGCCGTTTCTCAAATTCTAACCCACTAAGCCCGTCTAAATTCTTTCAGATTAGTTCAGACAGAAGATCGTAGGGAACGCCTACCGCAATATTACCCCCGCTAACTTTCATGCAACACGAAGACGAGCAATACCTTGAAACGAATGAGACAAACTTATAACGTAATCGACGGAATTTGGAATATTTAATGACTATTTGATACATCAAATAGTCGAAATACAAAAAAAATAGTTTTTGTTGGCCGTTGAGCGTAAAGGAAATTGATATTTCTGTAAAAAATAAACATTTATTCTAATAAAAATACTAGTGAAACGCAACGGTAATTTCTAAGTAAATAAGCTAATAGACCCCTTTAAAATTAAAAATCATTCTCAAAAATAAACTTTTATTCTGGTAAAAAATAAAAGTAACACGTTCAGTAATTGTAAATAACTAAACAAATAATTAAATTCAATTTAAATCGAGAAAAACACCTAAAAGTCTACAAGAGGTGTTCAAACAGGCCTCCACTTTGAGCGAGACAATAACCCAGTCTATAGTAAAATACGGTTCGCGTATTTCCCAAAACGTCAGGGGTTATATCCCTATTAACCCTTTCTATCATGTCCTCATAAAACACCATACGTGTTTCCTGGTCTTTCCGAAAAATTTCTTGAGTTATTCGCAATTTCTAACTGCGATATTTGTTCTGCTTTAAAATATTCCGAACTGTTAGAGCGTTCATATCAAGTTCTTAGGCAATTACGGTACTATTGCAAGGAAAATTAATTTTTGCTAAACTACAAACGTCAGTCTCACCGATTTGCTCGTTCTTCAGTAATTTGAGGAACCGGTTGCTCCTCATTATTATGAGTGCATTTTTACAAATTTTTAGACAACCAGTTGTCTCAAATTTTTTAAAAATTTCCGAAATTCTAAATTTTCAAGGAACAGGATGATTTTCGCACGTAAATACAAATCTGCCGATTATTTACCAGTGTACCACTTCTTAATGTGCTCTTTTTTTCCGTGGAATAAACCACCATTGTAACAAAAAAATTTGGCACGAAACACGGTTCTTATGCTTCGACGGTCTGAATGCAAGCAAATAACTTGGAATCCTCCTGTTGTTCAAGGGCGTGGCGTATGCTGCCGCTCGCTCTCACCGCGCCAGCATTGTATTACTCCTCACCCTAGGGCTAAACTGGTAATTTACACGTATGTCGATACTTACGACTGTCTCATTCTGATTTGATGAATAATATAGTATTTTCTTTATATTACTTAAGAAACGTCCAGTTTCTGGTTTGGATTTTCCAGACCTGTATATATATATATATATATATATATATATATATATATATATATATATTATTTCTACATGCACCTAAAAGTTCAATATTTAAAATCGGGATTCATTACTGCCTCCCTTATATATCTTCTATACTAAATTTATTATATATTTAAATTACAAAATTTTTGTAAACTAGGCAACATCGCTCTTACACAATCAATGAAAATTAAATATTTGTAGCATCTTAGTTTCACACAAATCTTTTCTAAATATAATTATGACATCAGGTTTACACAGTTCCTGTTAGGCTTTTTTTGTGACGATGGTGTCATAATTGAAAAATAAATGCAGATTACTTTATATGGAGTGTATTTGAAACAAATCAAGTTTCGTGTAAAACGGAAAAGATGGCGCTCCTTCTAGCATATATTTAAATGAAAATGCCACAATTGAGTTTTATTCATGTGTTGTCATAAATATTACAAGGCGCGTATAGGTGTGCGTGTGTGTGTGTGTGTGCGCGCGTGTGTGTGCGTGTGCGCGCGTGTGTGTGCGTGTGCGTGTGCGCGTGTGTGTGTGTGTGTGTGTGTGTCGATTTTCTGTAAGTTGAAGTTCGAATTTGCCTGCCACTTCTTTCAACCATCTTGAAATTATAAATTGGTCAAACAACATTCCAACAAGACCATGATGTCATGTGGTGGTAGAGATGTTCTTTCTGCTAAGGCTTGGTCTTCTTCAAGTTCTTCCATATGTTCTTTAATAGCTCCATAACTGGAACATTGGTGTATAGGCTTTCGACATTAAAGCTAATAAAGAAGTTTTCTGGTTATACTTCGAATTCACGTATAATTCTTACGAAATATTGCCAGTTCTTGACCCAGGATGATGTACTTCTTTGTAACGATTTCAAGATAGGAAGAAGGAACTTGGCTAGCTCAGAAGTCGGAGAGTTCTGTGAACTCATCAAGGAATGTCTTGTATATGTTTCTTTGGAAGTTTAGAAAGATGTGGTGTGGCGGCAACTTAATACGGGTCTTGTCACGAATATACCGTTCATGTTCCTTAAGAGCGTGATAGATTCTTCCTTGATTTGTAGATATAGGATTTTCAGCAAGGGATGTATAGTATAGCATTCATTGCCTTAATTCGCATTAAAATCTTAATATTAGTGTCTTTCTGTAGGTGCGCTAGGACAGTTTTCTCGTTTTTACTTATACATCGTTGTCCATGACCTTCAAACATATAAAAAAAATTCATGTCTAGCATTATTTGTTAACACCAAGCCTTATTGTATCACAAGATAAAAATATTTGTTGAGCGTGTGCAAATTTCGAATATTGCGCATATATATGGGATTTTGATCAAAAGTACATGTTGAAGAGAAATAAGTTATTTACATCCCTGTATAAATTAATAGTTGAAATTCCAGACGAGTAAGAAAGATATCCGAAGAAACAATAATCTAATTGTTTTAATGTTACATGTGTGAAATAATTAAAGGAGACAGACATATGAAATGTTGTGTTTAATATTTTCATTTTTATGTTATTTTTTTATCAGTTATTGGAAAATTAATTAATTTCTCTTATTTTTCATTCTTCATAATGAAGAAACCAGCTAACCAAATGACAAAGCATCAAGAAAATTAACGAAATCAATTTTTAGCAACTGGTAATATGTCAAGTCCATTTGACTGCTATCAAGTTATTAGGGGTTTGAAAACGTTGCCTTTGAGACTACAACAACATAACAAGAATGGTCTTTCAATTGCCCAATATTTGGAAAATCATCCTAAGATAGAGAAAGTTCTGCACCCTGGTAGGTTATCTTACTTTAATAAAAAACTAATTGATAGCAAAAAGTTTATTTAATCAAAAATTTTTATTGTAAAATATTTATTAAAACGCATCTCGATACCAATGTAAAACCATTGTGAACTAAGTTTTTTGCAACTTATGTTTTGTACCTCCTGTAATAGACCTATGGTAGCGACATCAGTTTGAAATAGAGTAATAGACAGAAATAAATGGAAATAAATGACAACCTAAACATAATAACCTTTAAAATAACTACGCGAGCCACTCAATAAAAAATTTAGTACAAACTCTTGCACCTTGGCTTTACACTAGTATAAATGAGACTTAATATAAAAAAGTCAGTAACATTTTCTACGTAACATAGAATATTCTTACTATCGTCAAACACATATAAACTGTATAGATTTTATCATCTTACAGATAAAACAAAAGCGTTCTCGCCGAACCTAACTGTACTGTGTACCTTTACTTTAGTGTTATTGCTGTATTTTTTCTAATTTCAACAATTTTTATCAGTTTCATTTAACGGGTTATAAACTTAAACATAATAAATATTTTTTAAAATTTTTTTTCTTGTTTTCGTGCTTTTCTATTTGAAAAACTGTGATTATTATTAAATCAGTTTTAATTAGGTTTTTCGAAAATATTTTAGGTTTACCATCTCATCCGCAACATGAACTATTTAAAAAGCAAACATGTGGTAATAGTGGAGTTTTTTCGTTCTACATTAAAGGAAATTATGATAATACAAAAACATTTATGACAGCATTAAAACTCATCACTTTAGCGGGGAGCTTAGGGGGCATGGACAGTGTAATTGAATTACCGTAAGTATAAACAATGATATGCCGGATCAAGAGCGGATCAAAAATTAATACTTCCTAATTATAATTGTTTTAAAAGAGCTTATACACTAAGTAAAAAAGGTTATCCTAAGAGATAAGCGTATAAAGTAAAATATTAAAAATATTTTTTCAAATAAAAACAATACCTTTGACAAAGAGGTAAATTAACAGGGACAATTAAAAATATGATTATTTTGGAAAAAATCAAATAATTGCTTAGAAATTCAAAAGAAAGTGTAAGTAATTTCACAGCCAAAATATAGTTGTTCCATTTCATGCAGCAACTATCTAATTGAAATAATAAAAAGTTCAATAACATGGGCTAATTTTAGCAATTCTCTAAAATGACAATAAAGGATCTAAAATGAAAAGTTCAACAATAAGTCAACCAAGTTTAGAAGCTTAAATATTTAAGGTTAAAAAAAATTGTTTTCTTTTATAGCAAACCTGCAAAATGAAAAATTTTATACATTTTCAAAAGTAAACTCCTTTTCTTATCGATGTAAAGGTTTTTTTTTTAAATTTGTAAATGCTTATTTGTTGACGTTTTTGATGCAAATTATACATCATAAGTAAAATAAATTTGGCAAACTAGAATATCTAACTTCCATGGCAGTGAAATCATTTTAGTGGATCTGGCTGAAAATTATTGTAGCGAGATCTTTTTGGGTCTTGATATTTGCAGTATAAAATTTGTTTCAGGCCATGATTTTCACTAAATGCACATATTTATTCGAAATATCAATTTTTATGTAGCCCTCCCCGTGAATTAGGACATTATATAAATACACATAATATTTTAAATATCCATTATATACATATATATATATATATATATATATATATATATATATATATATATATATATATATATATATATACATATATATATATATATATATATATATATATATATATATATATACATATATATATATATATATATATATATATATATATATATATATATATATATATGAAGTAAAATGCGAACAGTGATTGCAAACTTCGCTCCATCATATCCTTTCAGTGTTAGAGGTTGCACAGTTTGGATGAATTGCTACAAAACACAATTCACCCTATTACACCACCATCGAGATGGTGGCCTACCTGTACCACCACATCGAGAAGAAAGTAAAAACTTACCTCCTCTGTTACAGTGATACGGCAGAGGTACATGTTTCGTCTCTTACTAGACTCATCAGGGTACCGACATGCACCTGTCTGTGCAAAGGACAGATCGGAAGGAAGCATGCAACGACGAAAGACGAAACATGTACCTCTGCCGTATCACTGTAACAGAGGAGGTAAGTTTTTACTTTCTTCTCGATGTGGTGGTACAGGTAGGCCACCATCTCGATGGTGGTGTAATAGGGTGAATTGTGTTTTGTAGCAATTCATCCAAACTGTGCAACCTCTAACACTGAAAGGATATGATGGAGCGAAGTTTGCAATCACTGTTCGCATTTTACTTCATTCACATGCGGAGATGCATTTAGTTGTATGTTTGCTGAATGTGATTTCAGCACTACAACGGCATAATGTGGATATGACCACTGCTATTGCATCTCACACGGAGGAATCCGTGAAAGCCGCATAAACATATATATATATATATATATATATATATATATATATATATATATATATATACATATATATATATATATATATATATATATATATATATATATATATATATACATTTAATTTGCTAAAATTTTTCTTAAACCATCTTTCTATATAAATGTATGGTAACTTCTTCGGATTAGGTTTCAAACTTCAAGCACCGAATAGTAGTTTTAATTTTGAAACCTAATCCAAAGAAGTTATCACATATTTATATACATATATATATATATATATATATATATATATATATATATATATATATATATATATATGTTAGGTCGTGGTCGAGTGGTAAGGGTTTTTAAAAAACACTTTATTTTGCAGTCACACGACTAACAACAATTTTTATTTTATTTGGACTTTACACTAGAGATTAAGATTTAAAATAACAATAGATTATGCTCGATTGACTTATAGTCTATTAACTCTTATGCTTAACTGACTAATGAGCGCAGGGCGAGTGCAGTTATTTATAGTATCATGAGCTTTTCCCATGATGCACTAGTTTCTTTGTCTATTTTCGAACAATAGAAACAATAAGGCATTATTCATAGTCTAGAATTGTTGATAAAATATGATATTATTCTTTATTGTTTATTTAGTTAGTTCAGCGTCTAGGCTGATTTATGATATCTGAAACTATTATTGTTCTTTTAGTAAATTCAGCGTCTTTATTAAACACCTGCATCCATTTGGATAAATAACATATTAGTTTACAGTATTCATTAACTGCATCTGCAAGATCAGCAGTTAAGTGATAAACAATAACTTGGAATATTTTAATAATATAGGGTAATTTTGGATATAACATATATATATATACATATATATATATATATATATATATATATATATATATATATATATATATATATATATATATATATACATATTTGTTATTTATCGGGTAATTGTGTACTTCAAAGTCGTTGAAAAGACAATTTAAGATTAGATTGCCTTGTTTCCTGGTAAATAATTAAATCTTATTCTTTTTGCATTTATGGTGAAACGGTGTGTATTATAAATGGAAAATTCCTGTTTTTTCAAGGCCATATTGAGCTTTATTTTGGTAACAAATAAAATACGTAAAAAAACATTTCTTATTTTTGAATTTTTTGTGACGATCACGAAAACTTGATTTAAATATATATATATATATATATATATATATATATATATATATATATATATATATATATATATATATATATATATATATATACATATATATATATACATAGTTTTAGGAATAAGTGTATCATTTGAAAGATGGCTTAGGTGTTAGCGTATCACAAAATTTCAGTGAATTCTTTCGATTCCTCAAAAAATGAAATGCGGTGTGCAACAAAAATATCTAATATTTATAAGTTAATATTTTCAAAAACCATAATATTCCTAAAATGGACTAATTTGATACAATATTTACGATTTTCTCTAACATAGTCTACAGAAAATAGGATATGCGTACTACTATGGTTGTGAGCTACTTTTTTATACAGTGTAATTCCGAAAAACGATTAGATCATGTTTTTTTTTATCACAAGTGAACAAAATGTTACCATAATGTATAACTTTTAAATTGAACCAACATTTCTTTACAAAAAAATATTCAAAAGTGAAAATTGGGAATACTAGCGCAATTTAAAATTTTTGATCCTCCTTGGTATACCATAAAACTTTCACCAGATTTAATGGGTGTAGTTTTAGTTTGAAGATATGCAGAGCTTTTTCAAGAAAGAATAAAGAGTAAAGTACCCCCGATTTTCACTTTGGAAAATATTTTGATTAAGAAATGTAGTTTATATATATATATATATATATATATATATATATATGAGGTATTTCTTATTTATTTCTTGGACCTTCATTAAAATTTTTTTTATTTGTTTGTTTTTCTTGGGATTATTGTCCGTTAAAAATGAAATTAAAATATAATGGTGCTGTTGTATTTTCTGTATATTACATTTTTTTATAACATTAACGTTTCGGTCGTTTTTTTTACCTTCGTCAGAATATGTGTAGCTAAAAAAACAAAGTAATTGGTTGATTCTACTATCAAATTATTTACATGATATGTATTTACCTTGAACAATGATTCAGGAACAACACTGCACTCACATGAATAAATTTATTTAAAAAGTATGTTCTATTGAAAATTCAATTTTCCCGAGATTCACTGGGTTCAAAATGACCACGTGTGTCATCTTGAAGTTAAGATGGTACTGAGAGAACAGATGGTATAGTCCGAAAATGCAATGCGTTTTTAGTTTTAGAATTTTAATTTTTTTGGTTGTTATTTTATAATGTTCTTATATAATTTGCTAAGTTGCTTAGTATCTGCTTTAGCATATACTGCATGTTTGCTTTTTTATATTTCTATCATTTCTAGGATTTCTCGTTTTTTTGTATGGTTTTCCGTTTTTAAGATTTTTACCTTTTCAAAGTTAAAGGAATGGCGATTTTTCATGCTATGTGTTGTTAAAGCCGTTTTGTATGACAAAATACGACAAAAAGACGACAAATATGACAAAAATAAATAAAACGGCTTTAACATCGCCACTCCTTTAACTTTAAAAAGGTAAAAATCTTAAAAACGGAAAACCATACACAAAAATGAAAAATCCTAGAAATGATAGAAATACAAAAAAACAAACATGCAGTAAATGCTAAGACAGATACCAAGTAACTTAGCAAAATATATAATAACATTATAAAATAACCAAAACAATTAAAATTCTAAAACTAAAAACGCATTGCATTTTAGGACTAGACCTTTTTAACCCACAATAGCCAAAATAACCCCCCTAACTTACAAAAAAAAATACTGTTCTCTCAGTACCATCTTAACTTCAAGATGACACACGTGGTCATTTTGAACCCTGTTAATCTCGCGAAAATTAAATTCTCAATAGAACAAAACTTTTAAACAAATTTATACATGTTAGTGCAGTGTTGTACCTGAATCACTGTTCAAAGTATACATAACATGTAAATAATTAATAGTAAATAAATAATAGTAAAATCAACTAAATACTTTGTTGTTTTAGCTACACACATTCTGACGAAGGTACACACCACCATTACATTTTAATTTCATTTTAAACGGACCATTATCCCAAGAAAAATAAAGAAATAATATATATATATATATATATATATATATATATATATATATATATATATATATATATATATATTTCTCAATTCTAACAATAACAATGGTATGTTCTAGGAATTTACTGAGTCACTTTTCCCTTTCCCCAGAGCGAAAAGCAATGGTGGGAATAACAGATACATTAGTACGAATTTCAGTAGGCATTGAAGACATAGAAGATTTAATTGCTGATTTAGAACAGGCTTTAAAGGTCGCATAATATTCAGTTCTTTATATAGTTTATAATATAGGCAAATATTACACTTTGGAATTTTTATTCGTATAATATTTTCTTTTGAACTAAACAAGTCGTTAGTACACAAAATCTAGACTTAAGTCAAGTTAAAATTTATTAATATCCTATGAAAAGTACGACCCAAAAAGCCGGAGAATGGCCGGATGAATTTCTCTATTAAGTAATTCACTTTTTCTTAATCAAGCAGAGTTATGTATTGTATACATTTAGGAAATATATATATTTACGTCTTCATTAATTCTAAAATTCTGCGTATTTTAATGGGATAGACGTGATTTTATTGTAGAATTTGTAGAAAATTCAACCTTTCACACCTATTCAAAAAAGCTTTTAACATATAAAAAATTTATTGTTATTAACTAGTCTTTAAAAATATCGTTATTAAAGACCAAAACCACTTTTTTTACCTTTCATATTTCGGGACACTAAACTAAAACGCATTTAACTTTTTCTTTCAGACGTACTTTCAAAAACTAAACTTCAAGAAATTTAAAATATTGCTTTACTTTTAGACACGTCAGTGAATTCATATAAATTGTTACTTAGCTGAAATCGGTGTAGCGATATGCAACTACTGCTACTATTAACTTTGCTGTTTTATTATACTGATTTTCTATATACAGATTAGTCCTGGTGTTAATAGAAATTTGCGCGACAATAGTAATATGTAAAAATTGCCTATAGGTTATTCTTTAGGATTATGTAAATAAAGACAAATATTTTAATTTGATGATTTTAAATCATTTTGATATTAAGGACAGGCTTTACAAGCCTTACATTTACTATTTTATTTTTTACAAATTTTTTAGTAATTAGGTGTCTCATATGTAATAAAATCTGCATATAAATCTATATAAAAAGCGATTTAACATTGTATCTGATTCGAATTAAATTGCTTTAAAAAAAATGTTTTTTATTAGAAATAAAAATCATTTAAAAACTTTTTAGGTAAGACATTTTGATTTGATATTATGTATAACGGCCAAAAAAGTAAGAAGTAATTTTTTTCTTTGAATAATTCCGTTGGTCTAAGTATTGTACCTTAAATGTTTCGTTGCATATTGTGACTGATCGTAGCCCTCTTCATATTCTCTCTAAGCTTAGGACTGGTCTAAGAAATCTGAAACGGGTTTAATAGTATATAAGCCAGATAATATATTTTGTCGGTCATTTCCTCTCAAGCGATAACTCGTGAAAGGCTTCAGATAGTTGTGCCATGAAGCCTCGTAAACGTCAGCTGCGGCTGTGTAGGTGGGTGGAGCAGCGGCAGCCTCCCACTCACGTAAAAAAAGAAATTGTTTTTAATCATTTCCTCCCGACTGAAAATGTGTCAAATGATAGTTGACACAATTATTTGAAGATAAAAAAAAGTCAGCTGGCTGTTTCCTCGTCTACCACCTTAACTGTCAAGTTAAGGCAAAGTTATTCATGATCATAATAAGATCGAATGTCTTTTTCCTCTTATTGCCAATGGCGCTTTTGACATCTTGATTTAATGAAGAGTTGACCTCTTGTAGCCTTAAATTACCTTATCTACGTTATGTTTATCAGCAATATCCTACAATCACCGCAGGAACCGGTATTGGTATGAATTAGGGACTAAAGTTGTTATCAAAAACGACTTTATTTTAGCAGTTTTGATCAGCATAATCAATGTATATCAAGGATTAGTGTAAAAAGTGAATTTAATTAATAAAAGAGTTTGTATTACCTTCAAAAGACATTCGTAATCCTTAAATACTGTTGTAATTCCGGCCGAACATGTCCCTGTATATACTCGGAATAACAAACTGATTTTGCCACTAAAAATTACAGGCGTGCTTCGTCCACGGTGCCAGCGGTTGGATTCATCAGTAGGTCCGTTAACATCTTTCCCAGACACCCTATGTTGATGTACTATATCATAATTTGGAACTAATACTTGTAGTTATTCCTAGGCAGAACGTGTCGGTGAGATATTATTTGTGACGTAATTGCCTTTCGTGATTTTTTATTTTTCCGATTTCGTTATCAAGTACGACCCGCCTTCCTCCCCCAAATGGTAACCACTTTGTATTTTGTTCAGGATTTGCATCCTAATTATGAATAAATATACAAAGTCGGGAGCCTGAAATTGCACGAAATTGACGACGGGTTATTGTGGATTTTCGTGGACTCAATGCTATAGACCGGCATTCCATGCAATAAACTTATCCCGAAACCTGCAATCAGTCCCCACCAGGGATGCCATGTTGTAATTCGTACCGGAAGATATCCCTGAATATATTCGGAATTACAAACTGTTTTTGCCACTAAAAATTACAGGCGTGTTTAGTCCACCCTGCCAGCGGTTGGACTCATCAGTGGGTCCGTTAACACCTTTCCCAGATATTCTGCGTTGACGTACTATATCATAATTTGGAATTAATACTTGTAAAGATCCCTCGACGGACCGTATCAGTGAGATAATATTTGTGACGTAATTTCTTTTCGTGATTCTGGATTTTTCCGATTTTGTTTTCAATTACGACAATACTTAGCGAATCATGTCCAGCGTCTCCGTACCCGATTTCCCCAGTCCAACACAAACTTTTATGGCGTACTGCTGTTAAATCGTTCGGTGCAGTTTGAGCTTACACTGAATCACTCGATATGAGTCTACTAAAAACTCGATAAAACTTGAACAGAGGCTCGCAGGTGACTCACGCTTGGCGCAATTTGAAAATCGGACCCTCCATCACCGAAACTACTTGGGGTGAGCGCGTTGCCACTTATGCTTGATTGACACTAGACTAGTAATTTAGTCGAGTGGAGAGTAATTTAATAACTAAACCTGTCTGAACAACAAAAATTTAGTAGAGTAGATTGCCAAATTATTTAGTCGACTAGAATCATTTTGTTCTATTTTTGTCAGGCGAGTAGCTCCCCCCCCCCCCAGCACTCATCACTGCCTTCGGGTTTATCGGCTAAATAGTTCCAAACCCGCTATTTGAGTAGAGTTCATTAGTTTCCGCAAAAATATCGTTTCACTGGAGCGAAGAAACAACCTAAAAATTCGTTTCTACATATCAAATGAAGCAATGTGCATATATGGAAATTGAAAATACAATAAAAATAATTGGATTTGGTTTGAAGGAAATAAAACTGAAAATTAAATACATTATGTTACTGCATACTTTCATGAATTATTTTATTACAATAGTATCTAGATTATTTAATGCACAGAACACTAAATATTACAAGTACAATAATAATATGCTCTTATTATTATTATTTGTTATTAAAAGCACTACCTAATATGATATAAATCTTTTTAGATCACAGGAGTTAAAAAAAAAATAAAGGAGTCCAAATCCTCAGGCGCAGTTTACATTACTTCAGTAAAATCGATATAAATTTAGTAGTTTCGGTAACTGCGATGTTGACAACTTTCGGAAAAGTGTTTAAAACCATGCATAAGTACCTAATTTAGCCGAAAATCTTTATCTTTTTTAAATGCAACTCGTACTTTAAAAATCATAGATTTTCAATTCCGTTTTAAATTTCCCTCTCAAACGCCAATCCCGATGTGACGTCACACTGGTAAACTGACAAATTTTTTTCGTAATTTTTGTGACATAAGATGAGTTCTAAGTTATTTTAAGTGTTGTACGGTGCCTCAGTGTATAAGTACTACAACTGAAACACCTGAAAAGTTATTTATTCACGTTACACGTTTGGAAAATAATAGGAAAATGTGACTTCAGCTAGCCCGCTACTACTCGTTTTATTTTAGATATGTGCTTATAACTACCGATTATTCTTCTTCAAGTGCCTTCTCCATTGCGGAGGTTGGCAATCATAATAGTTATTTTAATTTTTGAGGCAGTTGCTCTAAATAGTTGCTTTGAACTGCATCCAAACCATTCCCTTAGGTTTTTTAGCCATGAAATTCGTCGTCGTTCTACGCCTCTTCTGCCACTTATTTTCCTTGGATTATGAGCCCTAACATGCTGTACTTTTCTCCCCGCATAATGTGTCCGAAATATTGCACTTTTCTCTCTTTTACTGTTATTTCGACTTCCTTTTCTTTCCCCATTCTTCTCAACACTTCGGCGTTCGTAACTCGATCCACCCACGAAATCCTCTGAATTCTTCTATAGGTCCACATTTCAAAAGAGTTAAGTCTTCTCATTGCCTCTCGATTCAATGTCCATGCTTCCATTCCATAATATAGAACACTGTATACGTAACATTTAGTCAGTCGTATTTTCAGGGCTAACGTTAGATCTTTGCTGCAGATAACCTTTTTCATTCTAATAAACTTGGCACGTGCTTTCTCGATTCTGGTTTTTATTTCGACGGTATAGTCATTATTTTCTGTTACTAGGGTTCCCAAGTAAGTGTACTTCTTAACTCTTTCTATGTGCTGGCCTCCTACTATTATGGTTTCATTATTATTGGTGTTGTTTTTTACTAATAATCATGAACTTGGTCTTTTTCGTGTTAAGAGAGAGTCCATATTCTCCACTAACTCTTAATATTTTATTCATTATTTTTTCTAGGTCTTTCAAACTATCAGCTATTATTACGGTGTCATCTGCAAACCTAATATTGTTGATTAAAACTCCGTTTACTTTTATCCCTGCTGTTTCAGATTCAAGACTCTCCAATATGACCTCTTCAGAATAAGCGTTAAATAGTAAAGGTGACAATATACACCCTTGTCTGACTCCCCTTTGTATTTCCACATCTCCGGATATTTCCTGTCCAATTTTTACTGCCGCTCGCTGATTGTAATACAGATTTAATATCAACCTTAAATCTTTTTCATTCAAATTTTTGCTTCTGAGAATCTCCATCAGTTTGTCATGTTTGACCCTATCAAAAGCTTTGTTGTAATCTATGAAGCAGACATAGAGGTCCTGATTGATATCCAAGCATCTTTGAGTAAGCACATTAAAAGCAAATAATGCTTCCCTTGTACCCACCCCATTCCGGAAGCCAAACTGTATGTCACCAATATCCAGCTCCAATTTGGAATGTATTCTAGCGTGTACAATTTTTAAAAGGGTTTTCAAAGTATGTGACATGAGACTGATTGTTCGATAGTCACTGCATTCTTTTGAATTTGCTTTCTTTGGTAAACATATGAATGTTGCTGTTAAGATTTCTCGGGGGATGGTTCCTGTCATGTAAATTGTATTAAATAATCTCACCAATAAATCCAAATTCTTGTCATTGATCAGCTTCAACAACTTATCTGGCATTTCATCTGGACCAACAGCTTTATTAGTTTTTATCGATCTTAATGCATAAATGACCTCTGCTTTAGTAATTTCAGGCCCCATGTCACCGCTCAGACAGATTATTACATTATGTATTTATTATCGGTTGCGGAAATAAAATTTCTTGATAAAATACTTACATGGGGGTCTTGATATTTCTAAATTCAGCAGAGCAGAAATTACTATTTGTTGTGAAGAAATTGACTACCATAAAACAATCAATTATCAATAAATTTGAACTATTTGCCTTAATAAATTCACTGTTCTTCATGAGAAAATTGCTTAGAATCGTTTTCAAAGAGAAAAGTAAGCAAATTTAGAAGAAATTACATGAAATTCACTATAAAATATAAACTAGGCAACGTAGCCCTTGACAGCGATCACGAATGTTACATAAAACCAAAAAATTTTTATGTCAAGTTCGTGACAGCGATGACGTTGGCTGTATTCTTTAGAGTAATTATTGAACGATCAAAGTGAAAAAAGTGAACCTGATAACCATGTCCTTTTGAATATTCATTTACTTGTAATTAGGCAGAAATGATCATGATTACTTCAAGTGATAGAACTAACACTAATAATGACTCAAAAGAATAACCGTAACAAGACGGAATGGCAGCGATGACGTTAGTATGATATGATCATTCACTTTGATTGGTGTTCGTTGTCACGGGACTCGAAGGAGAATTAATTAAATTTTTATTATTAAATAAAAATAAAGTTCCTTAAAAATAAAGAAAAATATTGCGGTTTCTAGGATTTTTATTGTGGAAACTACAGTTTTGTGGTAAAATTATATTTTTATTTGAATACAGTCAACATCCTAATTATCTGATTGCATCATTTTATGCCATAATCAACATTTTTAAAGTCTTTGATAAATTTTTCCTTAAAATGTACTTCCTTCAAAAGTAAATTATAAATTTTTAATGATATATTTGCTCAATGATAAATAAATCGTTTTTAAAAGGTTTAAAATATTAAACAGACTTTTGCTTCGTTTAGCATTTTTACTAGCCTATTGTCAGCTCTCATCCCCATCTCACGCTTTCCGGCTTCCCTTGGGGAAGTTTACACGTTTCCCACGTTTGGGGATCTACCCAAGAGACTTTGAGATAATCGAGTATGTGCCCTCGAAAGTCTCGATTATTACAACTAAATTAAAATATTTTACAAAAAATATAAGATATAAGATTATTGCGTCATGCCCTTTCGTCATAAAATATGCAAAATTCCTACCATTAAGACAGCGAAGTATCAGTAGGTAAATATCTATATTTCAGACAGCCATCGAATAAAATATTCAACAATCAAGCTATACAAAAGCCAAATTATCTCACTGTTACACTATATATCGGCTGGAATATTGAACGGTTCAGCTAACTAATGGTTAAACTATCCAACAGCTTGGCTGTCTATCGGTTAAGATATCCAATGGTTATCGTTCTTGGACTCCACCCTCTGGATTAACGTGATAGAAAGCCAAATTGCACCAAGCAATTTGTTATAGTAGAGAAACGGTAAGAAGCGGATTATTGTCACATGTAAGTCACTAGCCTTCGGCTGCCAATTAATATTTCCTGAAGTGTAAAAATGGAGCAAGTTATATAGTTCTAAATAAAACATTCCTTATTCTGTATTTCATACTTTACATTATGGTCTAATACTTTTTTTTTGAAAGAGTGGAAATCTTACATTAGCAACACAAAGTGTAAAGGTAGTACCGGAGTCCTACCGGCTAAAATCCCTCTCCCCACGATTCTATTTCGATTGAATTTAGTGTACTTACAGTCTACACAAGCGCTCTGTGAGTGTTCATTGGCTTCCGGACCGTAGCCTTCATCACACATTGCATCGCACTCTCATACATTTACATACAATGTAAGGTTGGTCTCTCGCCTCATGTTCATACATACGTCTGTCACCCATTTCCCTGGAATATGATGTACTAATCTGGGTGCTTGATGCTCCCTAATACTCTACGATGGTGCTAATTTTCTAACCTGGATCTTTTTTCTCTCTTCTTTCTTCTCTTTTTAGTTCTTTCTTCAGAGTTTCATCTGAATCTTGATGCTTAAAGTTTGTGTTTAGGTCTCTAGTATTTTTTTCAATCAACTTTGTCGTAATTCACCGCCTGTCTGTCAAGTGGATTGTCATGTGTCTCTGCTTTAAGAAAGACTTTTGTAGCTTTTGTCTGAAGACTTCTTTTAGAGGAGTCCATCGTGTTTCCGGTCTTATTTGTTCATTCCTGATGAACCACAAGGCGTTTAAGGCAATTTTCAAATTCACATAGCCCCATGCAGCTGATCCGTAAATTAGCGCAGGCCTAAGCACTGCTTTATTGATAGTTAGCTTATTTTTCAAGCTCATTTTGCTCTTTCTATTTAGCAATGGATAGAGCTGTCCTCCTGTTGCCTTGAACTTCTTGATTGCGGCTGAGATGTGCTTTTCCCAGCACAACCCCTTGTCAATTATAACTTCGAGATATTTGACTTGATTCCTTCATCTGATGTCTACGCCATCAATATCTATCATCTCGCCAGGTAGTCTTCGTCAGGAAGAACGCTTGACTTTTCTCGGCATTGATTACTATCTTTCAGGAAATGAATCAGTCGTTGACTGAGTCCATCTCTTCTTGCAGATAGCAACTGATCATTCTAAGATGTGTTGATCTTGACATTATGGAAGTGTCGTCTGCGAATAGGGCCATTTTCGTGTTCCTTGTCATGGAGATATCGTGAGTAAAAATATTAACGTGCGGAGAAAGTACGGTTCCCTATGGCACTCCAGCCTCTGGTTTTCTAGGTTGTGATACTTCCTGTTCGACTTTAACAGGGAACTCACGAGTCTAAGACTAACTACCTATATACGCTTATATATTCACGGTACTGCGATAAGGTGCAGGTGGAAGTACGCCCATGATATACATCTACACCCGACCATACGCTTAATGGCGGCGACCGATGTTACAATATGTCTCTAACAATGACATTGTTTAATACTTGCCCGTGAATATATTCGTGGCTACTTCGGAACAATAAGGCAACTGACAGCATTATATACACATAGCATAGAAAAAATAATGCAACATTGCTGGGCTTGTTGGTTCCGCGACAATGTTTATCAGTAACGGTAGGATATTAGGAAAGAGGCGACACTGCTATCGCTTGTCAGATCCACGATATCGTTTGTAGCATAATAGAAATGGAGTTATTGCGATAGTTTTGATGGGATACTACGTAGCTTATTTACTCATACATATAAGGGTCCTCGACAGACCAATAAGGAAAGCATAGCGATGGGTGATAAAACACCATATACTCACAAGTATGTATCACCTAACAGTAGACCAGGAAGGAACGATGCAAGAGGTGCTTCCGTGTCAGTCTACTCAGAGTATTTTTTCGAGTGGAGAAAGTCTTCTCGAATTGACGGCGCTCGAATATTTATGTCGTCGGTTGGTCTCTCGACAACTTCGGTACTATTGAGATAACAAAATACAGAAAAAATGCTTCCTCACAGAAACGGAAGCATTGTACCAACTCTTATGCAATTATTGTTTTTAAATATAAGGATAGAAATTTTAGATCCTAAATAACCACTGTCTAAAATAATCTCTATATTTTTTGTTTGTCAACTATTTGAGTTAAATTCGAATTAAGAAAATAATCGCTTATAATCACAGTTATTGAAGGAAAATTTTCAAGTTCTCTTAGTAAAATTTACTATTAAAATTTCTTGTTAAATAAGGTACCTTTAAACCTTAACACTCCTTAAACTTTATATTCTTATTTAGTCAATACCGCATTGTTCAACTACGTAAGTGGCAAGACTTCGCCGAACTTTGCGGTATATACATATATGCACTAAGCTTATCCTAATATGTCGGTTTTGAAGTTTATTCAAACTCAACTGAATATAAAGGCAGTAACAAAGTAAATTGCAAACAATGTTTGGTTTATTAAAAAAACAATCTTACACTGGGTTTAAATATTTTTCAGGAAAATGTAAATAAGCATAAATTTTCTCTCGAGTTTTTACTTTGATTCAGCGCGGTAAACCAAAAAATTACACTACGCATCGAAGTTTATTTGTTTTATGAAAGTATGCCCTTTTTATAAATGGGGTTATAAACCGCTTCTGAGACGCAAAAATCCCCCTTACCACAAACATAACAGAAGTGATCTAGATTCAATGCCGTTACAGATTAGGGGACGGAAAATTGCTTCTCATCACGGAACAGACCAAGAAAAGTTACGAGCCTGGATACAGAAACCACTTCATGGACGGTATCCAAATGAGGTCATCCAAGACAATGTCAACAACTCGGCGTCGAACTTCTGGTTGATTTCAGGACAGAGGTTTACGAAAAGAGAGGGCTTCTTGTTAGCAATGTAAGACCAGGTTATTCCAATAAGAACTATCGGAAGTTCATCATCAGAAATCCCTCAATGTAGACATGGTTATCGAACATCAGAGACAATCCAGCACATAACTGAAGGATGCCAAGCGTTTGCCGCAACGGAGTATAAGGAAAGACACGACTAAGATACTCCACAAAGACTTAGCACATAAGTTAAAACTATGGCAGATAGAAAAAGTGCTTTACTACAAATACAATCCGGAGCCTATCCTTGAACACAACGAGTTCAAGTTATATTGGGACCGAACAGTTCTAACAGATAACACAGTTGCTCATAATAGTCCATACATTATACTAACAGATAAAATTTCTGGGCGAACTAAACTGACTGACATTGCTATATCTAATAACCACAACCTAAGGCCAAAATACAATGAGAAGATCGCGAAATAGAGAGATCTGAAGGTGCAAATCCGCAGACAGTGGGCAATGAACAGCGTCCACACGATTCCCATAATACTATTAACAACTAGAGTAATACCAAAGAACCTCCTGCAGAACATCAAGGGACTGGACTTTGGTGAGCATCTGTATAAACCGATTCAGAAAGCAGTTCTCCTTGCAACCGCGCAGACCGTCCGAAAGTTTGTAGGAAGTATAGAAGACCACGCCACCTAGGACCCGATAACATGGAAAGGATCTTTGTATACCTGATATGAGTCAATTATCCCTGGAGGGAGTATAAAACCTTCTGGCTTGTAAATCGAGATATAACTAGCCAATAAATTAACTTATTTATGAATACCGTTTTTTATGAACGAGTTATAACTTTACATAATGTAACTAAATTGGTTTTAAATGATTTATTAGTTATGAAAAGATTATAAGATTCAGTTAGAAGTAAATGATACACGCTTGTTTTACGACAGAATATTAAATTTCAGATTTAATATTGCCCCAAAAACTCCCTAAATAAAACAATCTGAATAATACGGCATACTGTCCTAAAACTGCAATTCTTCGATTGCAGGGAAACCCAGAGAATAAACGGTGGCGGTGCTTTGTCTCGGTGCTTCCCCGATTTCGGAATGCGACGTCACCACTGCTATAAAAGCGGAAAGGCGGCGGCGAAATTCAGGACATTTCGGATTGCTCTTTTAGTCGAGTGTAATGCTCGGCAAAGCTAAACAACAAAAGATTTCTTGCCAGTCCTGAAGGGTTTAGTAACAACAAAAACACGTCCTGACTTAAACATTTTTACCAGAATGTGACTAAGTAGAGAAAACCTAATGACGTTGTGACTAATATTCAACTTCGTCTTGGTTATAAAGTTATGAATATCGATCATGACAAATCCCGAACGTGACAGTGGAGAGAAAATAATCCCGAACTTGACTTGTGGAAAACAGTACTGAATCAAAAAAAAATTGAATAAAAAGAGTCAAGGACGAGTGCTACTTGATAACCTCTTCCTAAATTGCTCATTCCTTAGAAGTGTTCTCAAACAGAATTAAAACTTACATAATCTTCGTTAACTCTGAGCTTCACTCATTCCTCTTCTATCCCGGTGAGCGCGAAGAAAGGTGAGGCGGCTAGAGTTTTCATTCTAGTCGGGAGGTTTGGCGGGACTTCACCAACAACCCCTGATTTGTATTAAAACTTTAGTTTTACACAAATAATTGATATTGCGAAAATTTTTAAAATAAATTAATTCCAACAGGAACGGACTTCCACGTTTCCTGAAGGTTAAAATTAATCCGATCAACCCGGTAAATGCATAAATAGGTCCATATTGTCGGAGATGGATACAAAAATACCGAATAATGGCGAGATGCATTGACTATATATATATATATATATATATATATATATATATATATATATATATATATATATATATATGAAGTAAAATGCGAAACAGTAAATGCAAACTTCTCTTCATCATATCCTTTCTATGTTAGAGGTTGCACAGTTAGAATAAATTGTTATAAAACGCAATTTATCCTATTCCACCACCATCGAGATGATGGCCTACCTGAACCACCATACCGAGAAGAAAGTCAAAACTTACCCTCCCCGCCACAGTGATTCGGCAGAGGTACATGTTTCGTCTCTACTAGACTCATCAGGGTACCAACATCCACCTGGCTATGCAAAGGACAGATCGGAAGGAAGCATGCAAATACTGAACGCGGTTTCGCCGACCTCCCGCCGGATGGCGTATATATGTATATGCGGCTTTCACGGATTCCTCCATGTGAGATGCCATAGCAGTGGATATATCCACATTATGCCGTTGTAGTGCTGAAATCACATTCAGCAAACTTACAACTATATGCAGCTCCGTGTATGAATGAAGTAAAATGCGAACAGTAAATGCAAACTTCTCTCCATCATATTCTTTCTATGTTAGAGGTTGCACAGTTAGAATAAATTGTTACAAAACGCAATTTATCCTATTCCACCATCATCGAGATGATGGCCTACCTGAACCACCATACCGAGAAGAAAGTCAAAACTTACCCTCCCCGCTACAGTGATACGGCAGAGATACATGTTTCGTCTCTACCAGACTCATCAGGGTACCGACATGCACCTGGCTGTGCAAAGGACAGATCGGAAGGAAGCATGCAAATACTAAATGCGGTTTCGCCGACCTCCCGCCGGATGACGTATATATGTTTATGCGGCTTTCACGGATTCCTCCGTGTGAGATGCAATAGCAGTGGATATATCCACATTATGCCGTTGTAATGATGGAATCACGTTCAGCAAACGTACAACTATATGCAGCTCCGTGTATGAATGAAGTAAAATGCGAACAGTAATTGAAAACTTCTCTCCATCATATCCTTTCTATGCATGCTGGTATCACTGTGGCGGGGAGGGTAAGTTTTGACTTTCTTCTCGGTATGGTGGTTCAGGTAGGCTATCATCTCGATGGTGGTGGAATAGGATAAATTGCGTTTTGTAACAATTTATTCTAAGTGTGCAACCTCTAACATAGAAAGGATATGATGGAGAAAAGTTTGCATTTACTGTTCGCATTTTACTTCATTCATATATATATATATATATATATATATATATATATATATATATATATATATATATATATATATATATATATATATGGCTAGTAAATAAAGTAATAAATATATACTTGCAAATACATGCGTCATTTACTTTTCTTCTTTTCTAACAAACGAAACTCTAGTCGACTTCAATCTCATAAAAACTTAATAGCTGCGTAACTTATCCTCAATCAAATAAAAAATAACTAAAATAGAAAAAGAGTATCTATCAAATAATTAAAAGGCGTAATAAATAATAATGGAGAAAAATATTACGTACATTTTTGTTAAGTTAGATTTTTCGTGATACAACCCGATTTTGCACAAATATAAGGGGCATGAAATTAACGGCAACTAGTTTAGAAGAGGGGATGACGATTCTCGGATTTTATTCCAATATAATCATTATACATGGTTCGGTTCTTGGGTAGCAGGAAACATTTTTGAAGTATTTTGCTGCGTAGAATTCGAATCCGAGGTCTGAATTGGTCCATCATCTTAGGATTTTGAGATATTTAGTTATTTTCCTGCTATAATATAAGTATTGTATCCTAATAGATAAAGCAGATGGTAAATTTTAAAAATATGGTAGTCAAAACAAAATGCTATGTATAATTTACTGTGTAAATTATTTATCAAGAAAATCCATACACCGATCTTTGGCATTAGCAAACTTACCAATATCCCGCTGATTAAAATCAGCTATGCTTTCGATAAGATCCTTTTCTTTAGAAAGCATTGCAAGAAAGTCTTTCTTTGCTCATAGTATTCCGTAAAAACCTTTTTTATCCGTTTGCACCGTCTTGCTTTAGCCGATGCCATCAAAATAGTAATTAAAATTTTTAAAAGTTTTAGAACTTCACTAAACGTCTCACTCAGCTCGTTTTGCAAAAGATAGTTATAGAGTACCGAGATATATCTAAATTCTTCAGTTTCATATATGACGGTCAGTTCTTTAAGGAGTTTTTGTTCGATAAAAAAGAGGTAAATTTTAACCGAATCCTTAAATTTTTATTCTGGATAACATGTACAGGGTGAGTCAACGATTGGATGAAGTAGGTTTGTGACTTTTCGGTGAAATTAACGAAGAAACTATATTTATTGTTTGATACAGTTTATTTTTACGCAGATTTTAAAAATATTTAGGACTCTACAGGGTGAGCCAAAAAACTAGGACAGCATAAAGTTGTATTTTTTTAAATAGAACACCCTATATACGAATCGTATTTTCGATTTAGCTTATAATTCTAAATCTTTTTTATTAAGGGTCAACTATAATTAAACTTTATAGTTTCTGAGATAATTAAGTTTAAAGAAAAAAAGTCACATTTTCAAGCATCAATTCAATCCTAAATAACGTTTTCAATTTTGTGACAAATATATTCAAATTTGGAATTTAGCAAGACCAAGGACAAGTTAACATAATTTTTACCTAATATTTGCAATAAAAGCTACAGGGTGTTGAACACATCGGCTCAAATTTGAACAAGTTTAAATGAATAAATATCTTTTTTTTTTAAATGGTACACCCTGTATATTTTCATGTTATTAATAGAGTAATAAAAACCCTAAAAACTTTGTTCAATATATCCTATACCTATTTATAATAGTTTTTGAGATATCTCAGTTTTTCTTATTTTCCATACTTGTTTACAGAAATAGTCTTCATTATCATAGTAGCCATGGCAAAAATAATGTAAAAGAACATTTTTCTGTGTGTCAAATTTATAACCGCAATCGCTTCTTTTGGTTTTTATGTTGTGTAGTTTGGTTTATTTTTGCATTCATCTTATATTGTAAAATGAATTTTCCAAAGAATGAGTTAATAGATATGATTTATTCAATAGGAGAGGCTCAAAAAAATTGCCTTCTTGCTCAAAGAATTTACAAAATGAAGTATCCTGATCGACGCCAGCCTAATACCCATACTTTTCAAAACTTAATGCAAAGATTTGATTCTTCTGGTACTGTTGATTATCCAAAACGTAAAGTGGTAACTAATGAAGAAAAAGAACTACAAGTATTGTTAAATGTTCAGGAAAATCCTTATATTGGTAGCCGTCAGTTAGCAGCATTATGTGAAACATCACAATCCACCGCTAATCGTACTACCAAGAAATATAGGTATCATCCATATCACATGGAATTACACCAAGAATTGCATGGACAGGATTTTGAAAGTCGTGTAAACTTTTGTCGTACAATAAATGCGGAGATTCAATTAAATCCAAATTTATTATGCAAGGTAATGTTTAGTGATGAAGCTACTTTTAGAAGTAACGGTGCCGTAAATAGACGCAACATGCATTATTATGCCACAGAAAACCCATTTTGGATTAGAGAGGTGCAACATCAAAACCACTGGTCATTAAATGTTTGGTGTGGTATTCATCATAATCGAATTATTGGACCCCACTTTTTTAATGAACCACTAAATGGCCATAGTTACTTGAACTTTCTACAAGAAGAACTACCCCAACGGCTTCAAGGTCTCGATAGGGATGAGCTCGACAGTATTTGGTTCCAGCACGATGGTGCGCCTCCGCATTACCATCGTGAAGTTCGTGCGTTTTTGGACCAATGATATCCACAAAAATGGATTTGACGTGGGGGTTTCATTGAGTGGCCACCAAGGTCTTGCGACATCACCCCATTAGATTTCTTCCTATGGGGTTATATTAAAAATAAGGTGTATGTTAATCCACCAACAACAGTGGAAGATATGCGAAACAGGATTAGGGATACCTGTAGAACAATAACGCCACTAATTTTGTCCAGGGTCCGAGAAAATCTGCAAAAAAGACTAAATTTGTGCATTGCACAAGAGGGTCGTTTATTCGAACACTTATTAAAAAGAAATAATTAATCTCAGTATTTAATAGGTAATTTTTTTGATTCAATTTAGTATAAAAGTAAATATGTATTTGCTTTGTCGTTATTGTTTAATTAAACTATTGCCGTTGTAATATAACGAATAATGTATTTCATCATATTTAACCACATTCTGTTTGTTTCTGTAGTTTCTTTTTATTATTTTACATGGCTACTATGATAATGAAGACTATTTCTGTAAAAAAGTATGGAAAATAAGAAAAACTGAAATATCTCAAAAATTATTATAAATATGTATAGAATATATTGAACAAAACTTTTAGGGTTTTTATTATTCTATTAAATAACATGAAAATATACAGGGTGTACCATTTAAAAAAAAATATATTTATTCATTTAAACTTGTTCAAATTTGAGCCGATGTGTTCAACACCCTGTAGCTTTTATTGCAAATATTAGGTAAAAATTATGTTAACTTGTCATTGGCCTTGCTAAATTTTAAATTTGAATATATTTGTCACAAAATTGAAAACGTTATTTAGGATTGAATTGATGCTTGAAAATGTGACTTTTTTTCTTTAAACTTAATTATCTCAGAAACTAAAAAGTTTTGTTATAGTAAACCCTTAGTAAAAAAGATTTAAAATTATAAGCTAAATCGAAAATACGATTCGTATATACGGTATTCTATTTAAAAAAATACAACTTTATGCTGTCCTAGTTTTTTGGCTCACCCTGTAGAGTCCTAAATATTTTTAAAATCTGCGTAAAAATAAACTGTATCAAACAATAAATATAGTTTTTTTGTTAATTTCACCGAAAAGGCACAAACCTACTTCATCCAATCGTTGACTCACCCTGTACTATATTCAACATACTGTTCCAAAAAAAAAAGACTGGTTGCTACCAAGTAATATGTAAAACTAAATCGTACTTTTGCTTGAAAAATAATTATATCACAAACGTCTTTTTCTTCCCGAGAAAACTCCGAGGAATCATCGAATTTAAGTCGTTTTGAAGTAGGTAGAGATGGCTCAATGTCGTTTCAGGTAATATTATTTCTAATTTCTGTTAATCTTGATTCAAATGATAATATTCTTTTATTTGCGATAACAGCGTCAATTTGTATTGTTTGAAACTTATCAAATAACAAATCAACGTGAGGCATTATTATTGTAAAATAAGTTATACAATGAAAGAAATCTCTTTCTATTGAGAATTTTGTCAGAACCTGATGATTGGTTCCTATTACTAACGTTTTTACTGTCATCTAAGATTGTTTCCATTGTCTCTAGAATACTGTCTCTTTGTATTCGAATACGGTACAAACAAATCTAGAATTAAAATTTCATCTTGGTGTGGCCGAACGAGGTAAGCATTTGTTAACAATTTGATATAGTATTGCGGTTCTTTGCGGACTATTTGAAAAAAATCACAAATCCTTATACTTGACTATTGTAGATTTTCTTAGGGTAGAGAGAAGACATCTATTTATCTAGTAACCTTCTTTACCATTTATATTTAAGTAATATGAAACGGGTTGGTACAAAACAAATTAATCCAAATGAACTAAAAAATTTGCCCATAAAAATTATGAACCAATTACAAAATAATTATTTGTTCACTTTTTTGTCTACCGAGCAGATATTGTTTGCTTACTGTTAGTGTTTATTGTATTTCACAGTATAAACTTTGGTTGGTATAGATGATTGTGTATTCGTGTAGGGAATGATTTATTTTGCTTAATAAGGGATGTTAACAAGTTATTTTTCTCCGATATTATCAAATCATATATTAAAATTACTTAAGTTCCTTAAAATATTTTGGCATTATTTCTATAGAATCCTGAACTATCTTAATAATTATAAATATACATATTTAGCTTTATAATTTCACTGTTAATTGATATCCATTATATATTCGGGAAACCGCTTAAGGGGGCAGTCTGGGTTTTTTATACAAAATTTCATTATTTTTTTTTTATAGAAGTATTTATTCAAATGTTTCAGAACTTTTGTACAATGAAATATGTACATCGAATTTAGCGACAAAAATTTTTTTAATTTATTCGTGACAAAATAGCGGCCTTAAGGGAACTCCATATGAAATTGGTTGACATAATATCTCGGGATAGGTATGTCTGAAACAAAAAATTCAAACGGCCTTTTGATATATAAGTAAGCAGCTATGGCGGATATTTAAATTTTTTTAGCCTTTTTTCAACTAAAATTGCTTAAAAAGGAGAAAATTGACAACTATAAAAATTTACAGTTACAATTTAGATTCTACTATGGACTGAAACTATATAAGTGCTGAATAATTTGTGAAAATTTTAGCCCAATTGGTCGTATAGATTTTTCAAAATCATGTCAACCATTTCAAAAACTGTGTTTAAAATTTTTTTCCAAAAATATATTTAAGTTTTAAATTAAAGTATCTTGCGGTTAATCAGCGATCCCGGCTCTATACATTATGCCTTCTTCCCGCTCAAAAATATAATTTTCTGCTGATTTTTGCTTCCTGAATACAGTTTTCCGTTCTTTTGGAGCATCAAAGCTACAACGATTAGCAGACTTGATGCAGTCACGGTCGCGTCGTTGCAGCAAATCAAGTGAATTTTTACCTACAGTTAATCTCATAGTCTCCATAACTTCTAACAAGGGTTAAAAGCCTTCATTCAATGAGCAGACTTCACAAGTGGCTGCTACGTCTATCACTTTTTCTATCTATTGTACACAATTTTTACTTCGATAGAACAATCGTAAAGTTAGCATTATATTGAGCGCTTAAACAACCTTTCTAAATAAAATTCGACCTTCAACTGCTTACATACTATGACAAACATGTGTGAGAACCAAATATGTGTTAAATCAGAGGCGGAGAAACGAAGCGCTCATATATATATATATATATATATATATATATATATATATATATATATATATATATATATATACAAGCGCGGATCCAGGGGGGATCACCCCTTCCCAAGAGCTTAGAATTCAGGAAAATACACCCGATTTTGCGTTTTAAACTAGGCACGTATGTGCTGCTGGCTTCCACCCCCCCGTCGACAACTTGTTTTTCTTGCGATCGCCCCTCCCAAAACCTTTGAGTTTAGAAAAATATACCCAATTTTGGCTCTTATGTATATGTATGCTGCTGGCTTTGACCCCATCAACAACTTGTTTTTTTTTTTGCGATTGCTCCCCCCCAAGAACTTTGAAAAATATAGACTAGATTCTGCCTCTTATACTAGGAATGTGTGTGTTGCTGGCTTCCACCCCCCCCCCCCCTCCGTCGACAAGTAGTTTTTTCTTACGATTACCCCCCTCAAGAGATTCGAATTCAGAAAAATAGATCCGACCCTGACGTTTACACTAGAAATGGGAATGTTGCTGGTGTCTCCCCCGCCCTCGACAACTTGCTTTCGTTTTCCATACTGTATTTTCGTGATATCACCGCCCTCCACCCCCAAAGAGAGAGGTTAGATCCGCCCCTCTATATATATATATATATATATATATATATATATATATATATATATATATATATATATATATATATATATATATATGTATTCTAAAATTACACATTGAAAGCTACAAAAAAAAGTCAATATTGCCCACGTATTATTTGGCACGGTATCTAATCTAAAATATGGAATTTGCTTTTCGTTTTCTGAAGTGTTTACTTATAGTTGTATTGTTTACATTTATATTGTCTGTTTCTGAGCAACGTGATAATTACAAATATTTTTTGGTCATATGAACGGTGGAAATAAAATATAAATGAGATAGATTTTTTATTTTGGAGCTCGAAAATGTCCGGCCAGATAATAATAATAATATTCTGGATATTCTCGGTTTGACGTACCAGTGGGGCTTGTGTACCTCGATGACTCTGACAGCTAAGCCAGAGGTAGTTTAATTACTGTTAGAGTTTACTATACTGGACAGGTCGACGGTAAGAAATCAAACAAAAAGTAATATTACAAAGTACGGTTTGAACCGGAGCGGACGGCTACAAATGGGCGGAATGAGCTCAGAGCCGTAGAGAAGGCCATCGATTTAGGAAAAGACACCAAATATAACCTCACCATAAAAATATTTTAAGATGGAAGAATACACTGATAGAAATGATTTACTCCAGGTGAGTACCGGTGGTGCCAAAGAATCTCATCCCTCTGCCGAGGGCTGTCTCACTGATTCTGGAGGAAACATTTTTTTATTTTTAAGAATCAACAAGTTGAGGAGGCGGGCTCTGGTCGCCCAAAAAGAAACTACACCAGCACATGAGCCAAACAAAACCCAGACCTCCACCTGCCAAAAGGGCTACGTGGGAACCTTAACCAGCGCTCACTAAATCGGGTGACTAAGACTGCGAATAAATCGACTGCATCTATAATGGAGACATTTTTTAAGTAACTCATCTAGGTCGAGAGACCATAGGCTACAAACAACAATTACACACTGAATTCTGGAGGGGATACCTACACGTACCAGTGTCGCAACATAGAACAACAGACCAGCGCATGATTATTCTTTGAAATAAATCAATTCCAAAAACGCGACTTAACATCATCAAATGGAAAGTCTAGCGAGAGATCCGAGACATTGACGGTAAAAATGAAAAAATCACTGAACTTCAGCCATATCCAAAATCTTAGATCGAAACACAACCAAATAAGGGCATTCAGGAAGACAACGTTAAACTCTACCAGAAACTACTCACTGAAATGAGTAGGGTAGTGCAGGGGTACGATAGAATCAACTCATTATGCAGACCACCTCTGCCAAGAGTTACCTAATCTAAAATGCTCTATATTGTATTAGATATCATAAACAATAGCGTTTCGCTAGTTTATATTTCTGAGATTCACACGCTAGAACATCTATCTATGCTCATCTACTGCACCGCAACTGCAACTGCTAGAACTATGGAGGTTAAGATCACTACGAGGCAAAAAACACGTATCCCTTCCCAAAAGATCAGCATAATATACTGAATCCAGCCAAATATCGACCTATTACCTACCTTCCTACGTTAAATAAGGTGATGACATCCTGCTTGATACAACGCTTCCATGCACACTATGATCAAAACAACATTATTGCAATTCAGCAAGCAGGATGTGCCAGGGGCTCAGTGGGTTGCAAGGAGCAACTGATTATCCATTCGGTCATTTACAGTCAGGCCTATACCAAACGAAGGAATCTAAACACCGCCTACGCCGACTATCAAAAAGCCTTCGGCTCTGTACCAAATGCCTGGCTGGCAGTTATTCTGAGAATATATAGAGTCGCTATACATACTGTCCCTTTTTAGGAAACCCTATTTCAACTTAGGAAATTAGAATCCAAATGCAAATACTTTCCAGCGACAATATCGAGACAGGCTCAATTCCAATACGAAGGGGAATATTTCAAAGAGATTCCTTGAACCCATTGAAGCAAAAAAAAGCAGAAGATTCGGATTCAAGCAGTAAGGAAAAGTCAGTGGTTGGAACCCTGATGTGGATCGTATTGATCCGTGGTAGAGTAATCTACGTTAGAAAATTTTAGATGGTTCAGAAATTTGTCCACAGTGGAAGACGAATAACGATTTTGTTGTGAAATTTATCTCAAACTGCCTTTTTATGAATGTGAATGTTCCTGAATGGAAATATTTAGTACTTAAATTCAAAAGAGCAGAAATTATAGATTCCTGTCATAGTCCGCCGAATTGTGGCCACTTTGGATTTTATAAGACATTTCACAGTCTACAAGAGAAATATCATTGAGCCATTATATTACTAGACTTATTAAAACTTGTTTGGCCTGTCGAGCTTAGAAAGCACCAAATACTTCACCAATAGGACTACTAGAAAACAAAATCTTTCATGTTCATGGTCCTCCATCTCTATTTATTTGTGATAATAGCACATAGTTTGTTTCAAAAACTTTCAAGAAATTAAGTCAAAAACATAAATTTACTATAAGATTTAATCTTGTTTATTCACCAAAATGTAATTTAGTAGAAAGAGACAATAGAATAATTTGTACTGCAAATAGAAATTACATAAAAGCTACAAAAATTCGGATAAAGAAATAGCTAAAACTCAAGAAGCTATTAATACTATCAGACATGAAGTTACTAGTTTTACTTCAGCATTCTTTGTTTACGGTAGACATATTCCTTTATCAGGAAGTTATTATAAAGATTTTGATGTTGATGTTAGTGTTAATGTTGAAATAATTCCTGGTGGCAGAAATGTCTATACGATCAACTTGAAAGGTCTGAACGTAACTCTTACAATCATAAAAACGCAATATTTGTTTTAAGTTTGGTGATCATTCTGCGTAGAAATAAATTTATTTCAAGTGCTGTAGATAAGTTTACCGCAAAGGTAGTCCCCAAATATTTTCACTGTAAAGCAAGAGAGACATTGAGTTTATTATGTTTATTTTATGAAGTTTACTTGCAAATTAGTAAGTACAGGTAATTTATTGGGTGACGACCCGTATTGTTAATTTTAAGTATTTTGAATACCGGTCATATACGAAATTTTTTTTCGGTAATAGATTTGATTGTGTATAAGTTTAAGCATTGTTTGAATTTTGTGTAATCTAAGTGCAGGTTATTTTCAAATAGAGTTTTTGGTATCTCCCAATGATGGGTGTTTTGGTTTATTACCTTTAGTGCACGGTGTCATATCTTATAAGTTCGTTTCTTAGTTTGTCCTTTAGAAGCTATGGAGTGTTGGATGCTATCAGGCATGTTTATTGAACTGCTAGCAGTACTACTCTACAGAACACTCTAGTTTTCAGTTTTTTATTTGGAAGCTTACAGTCATGCATTCGGTATTTATTAGTTTGGT
This sequence comes from Diaprepes abbreviatus, assembly GCA_034092305.1. Taxonomy (NCBI): domain Eukaryota; kingdom Metazoa; phylum Arthropoda; class Insecta; order Coleoptera; family Curculionidae; genus Diaprepes; species Diaprepes abbreviatus. The sequence continues at coordinate 522,417 of JASJET010000216.1, read as the reverse complement.
GGAAACTAAATTTTTCCATCTTTTGTAAGAGGATTTCTGGACCATCAATTCTGTTGTTTCTTCACTTCTTAAGATACCTTAATAAGGTGTGTGCTCCTGGTTCTTCGGATGGAGGCGAGCGTTTTTATTGAATTTTCTAAAAGATGATCAGTACGCGAGGCCTTTTTTGCCGCTTGAAATGGCTAATTTTCTCGTTTTTCCATTTTAAAATTAATGGATATAGCTCGTTGTCGTTTAGGATTATTGGCGAACATTTCATTTTGGGATTGTTTCCCGGAAATTGGTTAGAATGCTTAAAGCATTTGATTCTACAGTGAGTATATAAGTAAATCTGAGGTTGTATGATGTAAACATACGACGTTCTCGAAACTGGATTTGTTATGACCATATTTCTAACTATAAAGCTAATAATTTTGTCCTAATGTAAATCAATAGTCATGGCAATATGTTTACTTTGTTTTATGAAACTTGGCGTAACATGGTGAAATTTTTTTTTACATCCTAGTTTATAATATTTTATCTTTTAAGTGATTTGTTTTCGCATTTTTAAAATTTATTCAGAGAATGTAATCCTAAGTTTTAAAATCATTTAGCAGACTTTTACGTATTTTAACTCTCCTCAATTTTGACTATTTTCGATTTTGTAACTTTCCAGATTTAATTTACCTATGTCGTCTTTTCCAAGAAGGAGTCATACGCATAGATATCAGTCCAAGTGTTTTTTCCAAGAATAGGGTATTATTTTTGTCTTGTCTTTGAAATAGCTTTTTCTTTAACAACTACAACATAGATTTGTAGTTCTCTTAGAGAGATCGTTGGTACGATACTGAACTTAAACTGTGGAATTCACAGTTAGTTTGGTTGCCGATGCCGAATAATGCGACCTCTATCTTTAGAGTAGCAAGTTCCCGTGTCGAGTTTTGATATATTTCTTTTTTAATTTACTGTCACGTCACCACATGGCGGTTTTATACAACATTGTTGATTTGTGTTATTCTTATGTTATTGAGTGAGCCATCGAGATGTCGCCTCTGTGTCTTATTTATTATTTTTCAATCGTGAAATCTGCTTATAAGACACAGATGCGAGATGATGGTTTGTACCGAATGCAATGGCCTGATGAGTCCCACACTAGGATATATATATATATATATATATATATATATATATATAATTACTTTTTTAATAAAAACATATTTTTCACATCTATTTTTCCAAGATGGAGTGATTATTTGCATACAAAACTAACCACTTATTTTTCACTCTACAATTAATTTATTTGCATACGTTTCGCAGAAGAATACATTTTTAACATTTTCATTCAAACTTTAAAAATCCATGCTATTATTTTTATTAAAAATTTGCATTGTTCAGCGCATTTTTCGAACACTAATAATACTGTATTTGCAATCGGTGTTTTCATTTAAATCACTTGATTATAGAAGGTATTTATTGCACGAAATTTTTGCAAAAATTTATATTTGCAGAATCGTGTTTAGCAACCACAAATCCTTCAGTATATGAATTCTGGTATAAATGCTAAAATATTCCACGTCTTATTTTTCAATTAAATTAGCACGATCAGAGCCGCCGTATACCTCTTTCCACTGTGTAACGTCAGCAACCGGACTAACAGAAAACCTACCAGTAAATATCCTATTGTTATCATTATAATCTACTAGAATATTATCAGTGGTGTCATTTAAGGTAACAAATTAACTAATCATTTATTTGACGTCGTTCAATGCAGGTCAAATTATTATGATGTATATTACTATTCTTGATTTTTCGTATTTCTCGTCATTCTTCTCTCTGAGAAGCATTTTGAAAGTTTAGATTTAAGTAAGTTTTCTTGTCAGGTCTAATGGCATTTGTTTTAAGATTTCGCAATTGTCTATAGTAATCTCTACCCTCTGCTCTTCCCATTCTACAAAAACGATTAGACACCCTCTTACGCAGTTCCTGCATAAATATTATGAAGAATAGGGCCTCTTTTTATCATGAATTTGTTTGACTGGAGTATGAAAATCGAAAAAAATAATAATAATATTGCTCAGAAAAGCAATCTTTTCGTCAACATCTTCTCACCTCCTGCAAAAATAAGTCTAGATTGACATTACATGGTGGTCTGCAGCTGAAACTAGTTATTTTACGTCTTCAGTACTAAATTTTTTGTGCTCAGATACTGAAATATTCATCACATCAGAATTAATCAGATGACGAAAAGATTAGGTTAATAAACGAGAGCTCAAAATCCTAGTAGGACTATTTATAATTTGTGAAAGAGCAACAGTCTCAATTAAATGCAGTAGGGTAATTGTGTTCTTGGAAAATCAAACATAAACATGTTAATTTTGAAATCATCAAGTCAAAAAATGAGGTCATCATCGGTAAATTTGTTAAGGTATCCTCGAATTTATGCAAAAAAATCATGAAAAATAAAAATTAGAAGGCCTATGAATACTTCCAATAATAAAATTTTTATTAGATATTTTAAATTTTATTCATATATGTTCAAGAATATTGATCGTTTCCTTGAATTAGAAGGCCTATGAATACTTCCAATAATAAAATTTTTATTAGATATTTTAAATTTTATTCATATATGTTCAAGAATATTGATCGTTTCCTGTAAAAGAATGTTAATATCTTATCTTTGCGTATGTATATTCCAACGTAAGACAATTTGTGCCTTACAAAAACACAGTTTTAATTTGTATCAAATCACCGCCAACATTCTCACTGGGCCAGCTTTCAGAAACTTTAAAAACATAATTTCATCCCACTGAACATGATTTTTCTATATGACATCATTTACAAACGACCTAATATCTAAATGTGCAATTGTCCGCATAATTTATAAAAACATTAAAAGATAAATTCAGGGGAAAGAAAGAAGAAAATAAAAATAAAAGAAAAACCTAATATAGGTAATGGGATTCCAAGATATAACCAGTTGAAATATCTACCCTCTTAAGAATTAATAATGAACTAGAACTATGCAAATGCCAAACTTTTTATTTCTCAAAAATATTAGTTATAACCTTCATAATAATACAAATAACGTTTATACTTCCACAGGTTAGCGGACTCTTCCACGCTACATCGAGCAATATGCAAGGCAGACGATTCAACGCCGCTATAGTTGAGGGAACAAAATATTACTTCTCATCACCAAACAGACCGAGAGAAGTTACAAACCTGGCTACAGAAACCACTTTATGGACGGCATCCAAATGAGGTCAATCAGGATAATGTCGACAACTCAGCGTTGAACTACTGATTGATTTCAGGACAGATGTTTTCGGAAAAGGAGGGCTTCTTGTTAGTTATACAAGATCAGGTTATTCCGACGAAAAACTATTGAAAGTTCATTATTAGAGATCCTTCAATAGAAAATGACCAATGCAGATGCTGTCTAACATCAAAGACAATCCAGCATATAAATGGAGAATGCCAAGCGTTTGCCGCAACCGAGTATGACAGACACGATTCAGCCACTAAGATACTCCACCAAGAGTTAGCAGAAAAGTCAAATCTATTAGAGGTAGGAAAAGTACTTTATTACAAATACAATCTGGAGCCTATTCTTGACATCAACCAGTTCAACTTATATTGGGACCGAACGATTCTGACGGATCAGACAGTTGCTCTTAATGAACCAAACATTATACTGACAGATAAAATTTCTAGGCGAACTACACTAATCGACATTGTTCTGCATAAGAACAACAACCTAAGGCCAAAATACAACGAGAAGATCGCCAAATACAGAGATCTGGAGGTGTAAATTAGATGACAATGGGCAACGAAGAGCGTCCAAACGATTCTCATAATACTGTCAACAACCGGAGTGATACAAAAGAACCTCCTGCAGAACATCAAGGGACTGGGCCTTAGTGAGCATCTGTATAAACCGATGCAAAGAGCAATTCTCCTTGTAACCGCGCAAACCATTCGAAAGTTTGTAGGAAATACAGCAGACCTCCGATAACATGGAAAGGTTCCCACAGAACTTCATACTTTTGGTACCTGGTATGAGTCAATATGAGTGCGAAGCTGTTTGACTTGTAAATCAAAATAAAGTATAATCGTTAAGGGAAAGATACAACCAGGAGCATTTGAGATGCAGACCAGTGAAACTAAAGCTGCAATGGAAGCAGAACAAACATACATATACCTAGATATGAAACAGGCTAAAAAATTGACCATTGCACTATAAAGGCCGAACTGACCACCGAATTTGTCAGGAGGTGAGGGGGATATTACGAACTAGTTTAAATAGTAGAAATTTGTTAAAGGCGCTTAACACGTACTCCGCCTTTGGTAAGTGTTGGATGAATTGAGTAGTTCAGCGGCTGCCAAGGCCGGTTCCAAGCCCGGGTAAAGGAGGAGGGTTGGGCGTTAAGCTAACAACCTAACCCCATAAAACCTAATTGTTATGAAACCGAAACATTTGCCTCGGAACCAGACAGAAATAAGAAGACGACACAAGCTACGAAATAAGGACATGAATATTGGAACATGGAACATACTAAGCTAGTATAGACCAGGTACATCAACAGTGACAGTCCAGTCCCTTCAAAAATATAACATGGATATAACGGCACTTCAAGAAATCAGATGGACCGGATCAGGTAACGTAAGGGTAGAGAACTATATTATTTTCGACAGTGGCCATGAATCAAGACACGAAAGTGGAACAGGTTTCGCGATGTTGAGTGAAGTCATTGGATTTACACCCGTTAACGAAAGGATCTGCTGCATAAGGATGCGAAGCAGGCTTCACAACCTCAGTTTGATATCGACATATGCACCAACGGAAGAGACACAGGATGATATTAAGGATACTTTCTATGGTACCCTACAAACAGTTATTAATCAAATACCGAAACAAGATATGCTTATAGTATTGGTCGACTTAAACGCAAAAATTGGAAAGGAGCCGGCAGTAAACCCAGTGGCGGGATTTCACAGCCTGCATGACATATCGAACGATAACGGAACAAGAGTCATAGATCTAACATCGTCAAACGCGTTAAGGGTAAAGTCAACGATGTTTCCGCACAAACAAATACACAAACAACCGTGGATTTCGAATGACGGCGTTACCAGAAATCAAATAGACCATGTACTGGTCAACTCTAGACATGCTAACAATATAATAGACGGAAGAAGCTACAGAGGAGCCGAAGCAGACTCCGATCACCTGTTGGTGGCAGCCAAAATTAGAACTCGCATATCTTCACACAAGAACTATAAATCCAGAACAGAGGCACAACACGACACGAATAAACTACGAGACCTACAAATATGCCTAGCTTACAAGAACAGAATCTCCCGGAACCTTAGCAGAATAGCAGAAACTGACAATATAGAAACTAGCTGGAAGCACATAAAGGAAAGCATCAGGGAAGCAAACGGAAGTGTATTGGGCCCCAAACCAAAATCCAGCCGACATCCCTGATTTGATGATGAGTGCAAAAATCTTAGTGCCATCAAAACAGAGGCACGAATTAAAATGCTTCATAACCCATTAGAGCAGATAACAACTAGTTTTACCGAACTAAGAACACAGCTACGTAAATTGATCAGGAAAAAGAAAAAAAACATGAGACAGCAAAAGTACTTAACTTACAGGCTGATTTTCAGAACGGAAATACAAGGAGGTTCTACAAGGAAGTGGGGAGGCATAAAAAGGGATTCCGCCCAAGAAGTGCCACAATGCTAAAGCTTAACGATGGCACAATCACCGCCTTAAATGTGGAGGTACTGGACAGGTGGAAGTGTTACTTTGATGAACTACTAAACGTGCCGATGCAGGAAGAACCTGAAGCTACAGTATTCGCTACGGCCGAGGTTAATATCCTACCTCCATCCATGGAAGAGACCATTAGAACCATTAAGAAGCTCAAAAATAACCGAATGGCAGGTCGAGATAATGTCTTGGCAGAAAGTCTGAAACATGGAGGGAACGATCTAATCACACAAATACATAGCCTCGTGAAACAGATTTGGAATCAAGAAATCATTCTTGATGAATGGAAAGAACGGGTAATAATTCCACTCCACAAAAAAGGGGACCAAATGCAATGTAAAAATTACCGAGGTATTGCTTTACTAAGCCACGCCTATAAATTATTCTCCAGCATTCTCCTTAAACGTCTCTCTCCGTATACCGAGAAGATTATCGGAGACTATCAATGTGGCTCTCGAAGCGGAAGATCAACAGTTGACCAGCTGTTCACTATCCGACAGATGCTAGAAAAATGTTGGGAATTTAACAAAAACTTACATACCTTGTTCATAGATTTCGAGCAAGCATATGACAGTGTTATTAGGATAAGGTTGAGGGAAGCTATGGAATAATTTGGAATCCCGCACAAGCTGATTAGACTGTGTAGAGAGTGCCTGGAGGGGGCAAAAAGCTGTGTCAAAATTGAAGGAGAGTGTAGCCAAACATTTTCTATCAACAGAGGATTAAAACAGGGAGATTCTTTGTCGCCAGTACTGTTTGCACTGGAGAAAGCTGTAAGAACAGTATCAGTTGACGCGGAGGTTTTTGGGCCAAGTGGCTCTAAACTTATTTTGGCCTACGCGGATGATATGGGCGCGATAGGAGAAAGCACAGTCAGCGTGAAGGAAAACTTCATAAAGATAGAAAAAGAAGCTTAGAGAATAGGGCTCCGAATAAATGAAGGAAAGACCAAATACATGCATGTCTCCCGCAACCCCGCCCGAGACAGAATCAGGCAGAACGTCACCATGGATGACTATAATTTTGAGCATGTGCGAGTTTTCAAGTACCTGGGTGCAGTAATAACGGCAATCAATAATATGCAGGAAGAGGTTAAACAGCGCATCGCACAAGCAAATAAATGTAAAACCTAAATTTATCGAACAATTATACGACCAGTAGCAATTTACGCCAGTGAAACTGACAGTGCACGATACGGAGCTGCTAAGAAGATTTGAGAGAAAAATCCTGCGCATAATATATGGCCCATACCGAGACCTTGAAATATGCCGTCACAGAATGAGAAGCAACATAGAGCTTGAGCAAATATATCAAAGCCCTGACATCATTCAAGAAATAAAGTCCAGAAGACTACGATGGGCAGGTCATATACAAAGGAGTCAAAACGATCGACTAATAAAACGGGTATGGGAGGAAGCATCACAAGGAAAAAGGGGGGGGAAGACCTAGACTTAGAAGGAAAGATAACATCCACAAGGATCTAGCTATCCTTGAAGTTGACCAGTGAGAAGGGAGGGAGCTGGCACAAGACCGTTCTAGTTGGAGGCAGATAGTCGAGGCGGCCAAGACTCACCCTGGGTTGTAGTGCTACGGAGTCAATCAGTCATGCTCTGCACTTGGCTATTCTTTTGGAATTGTAAAATGGAGCAGGATGGACACTGAAAACCTGCAAAGGAAAATAAGGACAATTTTAACAAAAGCACACAAACACCGCCCTCTGAGGGCTATTGAACGTACAATGCTTCCAAGACACCAAGGAGGAAGAGGATTGGTCGATAGTGGTAAGCAGCTCGATCAACAAATAAGAAACACAGGTTAGTGGACTCTTCCACTCTACATCGGTCAATATGCGAAAGAACTACGCTGAGGGAATATTGCTTCTCTCAACCAAACAGACCAAGATAAGTTGCAAGCTTGGCTATGGAAGCTACCTCATGGACGGCATCCAAATGAGGTCAATCAGGACAATGTCGACAACTTAGCGTCGTACTACTGGTTGATTTCAAGGCAAATGTCTTCGGAAATGGAGGGTTTTGTGTTAGCCAGACAAGACCAGATTATTCCGATGAAAAATTATCGAAAGATCATCATCAGATTAATAGAAAACGACCATTGAAGATACGGCTGTCAAACATCAGAGAGAGTCCAGTATATACCTGGAGGATGCCAAGCTTTTGCCGCAACGGAATATAACGAGAAACATGACTCAGCCGCTAAGATATTCCACCAAGAGTTAGTAGATCAGTTAAATTGATTGTAAGTAGGAAAAGTGCCTTATTACAAGTACAATCCGGAGCCTATTCTTAGGAACAACGTGTTCAAGTTATATTGGGAATGAACGGTTCTCACGGATCAGACAATTGCTCGTAATAGATCGGACATTATACTAAGAGATACAATTTCTAGGCGAACCACACTAATCGACATTGCTGTACCTAACAACAACAACCTAAAGCCAAAATACAAAAAGAAGATTATCAAATACAGAGATTTGGAGATGGAAATTCCAAGACAATGGACAATGAACAGCGTTTAAATGATTCCCATAATTTTATCAATAACTGGAGTGAACATCAAGGGACTGGGACTTAGTGAGCGTCTGTATAAGCTGATTGCAATCTCGCGGATCGTCCGCTGTATATAAATAAACTTCTAAATTTAGATTTTGATTAATCCATAGAATTTTATGATATCAATATTAAGTGGCACTGTTAACATATTTAAAAGTCTGATTATTTTGAGTAGCTATCAATAAAAATAATATAAATTGTGTAGTAGAATTGTTCCGTGCATAGTAATATACACTTCGTTATTAAAACAACTCGCGTAAAATGAGTAAACAAAGCGGATATTTACCTTATCCCAAAGGCTTTACAACCGAAGCAATTCATCATGCTCAGGAACCCGATCAATGGGATTCTATGTGTATGGTTGCACCCATTGTAACATCGACATTATATAAAATGTCTGAACCTGGAAAGTATAAGGTAAGAAAATAATCCATCACTAGGCTACTATTACTATTAAATATAAATTTTCTTTCTTCAGATAATTTCGTTAAAATTTCAAGTAAATAGACCCTATATATACTACAATTAGCATAATTTGACTTGATTCTTATTTTGAAATATACTCTAAATTGTTTAAAAAATTAACATTTTCTAGGCTATTACAATTATTCATTAGAATTAATTTATAATAATAAAATAAGCAAAGAAAATTAATATCTCTTAAAGAAAATTTTCTTCATCTTGAATAGCAAAAAGGTAATTTCAAATAAAGCAAGTATATTCATTTTAGCAACTTTAAAAGCGTAAAATAAAGGTGAAGTCTATTTGTTACTACAGCACCCTTGAGTAATATGTTATTTTCTACTATTTTAAGTAACATAATAATACTTATTGAAAAATGTCTTATTAAATTTATGTGATAATTCTCTACATAATTTCAAAAAACACAATATTGTCATCTCAACTATAATCGTCTCGACTGATTTTGATTAAACTCTGTTCCCGGGAAGATAAAAGTTTTTCCTTTACTTCTTTAAAGATAGTTGTTGTTTTCACTATTTATTCAAAGGATTGTAGTATTTTAGTGTGATATGCAACACAATAAAATTAATTATACTTAATCATTTTGTATCATTTGGAGGTACCAGAAAAATCATGGTTCCCAAAAATAAATTTAAATTTGCCTCGTATTTTCCTAGTAGAGTCAGCAATTCCTCATAATTTCCGAGGATAACAAATTCATTTGTTTCATTATGTCCACGAAACGCTAATCTTGAGTAGAGGAAAATATTGTTATGTCAATAAACATTTTTAAATTGGAACGATTTTCCTTAACTTGATTATTATGTGATTTTATGGCATATTTTTTGGTGTTATTCAGATTTATTCTAAAGGATGATGCAATATTTCTTTGACTTGAATACTACTCAATAGAATAGGGTAAATTTTAAGATCTGTATATCCTGTTTTAGACCAGATCGTGTACTCGATTTTATTCGAAAATAATAAACATGAACAACAAACTAAGTTTGTTCTTGTCAACCTATCGAATTTGTCTTAGCAAGTTAAATTGAAATCATTATTTTGACGAGTGTCAGACGATTTTAGAGGAATTAGTATAAAATTATTACTTTCCAGCCAGCTTGCTATAGGACATTCAAAGCATCAAAAATAAAATACTACAAAACAAGCCTAACTTCAAAAACACAAAATCGGAATATTATCATAAAAAATTATATCTCAACATGAACGTAAAAAAGAACTAACCGCTTCAAATACAACCTGTAGTAGTATCCTATTATGATGTGCAACACAATAGAATTAATTTTTTAGATTATTAAAAAACTGATTATTTATTGGTTGTGAATTTATGTAGACTGTAAAAGATGTTTTATTTAAATTGATTCTCATGAAAAAACCACAAAAATTTTAGATACGATTTTTATCTTAGTGCTTTATTCGTTTTAGAATTTCGGGATGTGGTAACAATTTTCCAAGGAAAATATGATTTTTCTATCAGTAATTTAAGTTAATGCTCTAATGCAATGTTTTCCAAATTTCATAGGTTACCATCCATTTTTGGAAAATAAATACTCAGTGCCTCATAGCAACTCATATTTACTAAGCTAGAAAATAAAAGAGTTTTTCTCTTCATCTAAATACAATACACTGACAATAAGTGAAAAGTAAAATACTTGTATACTTAAAGTTGGATTGAATGTCATTAAACTTGACAATAACGTTCTTACTAAATATAACAAATTAACAGATAATAAGAATATTATTAAAGCTAATAATACCACAAACTAGTCTTAATAAGAAGAATGAATGAAAATTATTTGCAACCCATTAATTTTTTGATTTAGTTTTTATCTTCAAATCGACACTTTTCGACCAGATCTGCATCATATTTTTCTATTGCCAACAAATTCATAAACTAAGTAATTTGTCTTTCGTATTAAGTTTCAGTTGTACAGAGAATGCCTTTCCACAAATATTCCAGATATTCCTTGGCCACGGCACAAAAAGGTTCGTTAATACTCGCCTAATTTTTGTGGTCTTCTTATCTTGATTTCACTGGTCGACGAAGAATTTAGAAAATGTTAAATATCAGACCTAATCAAAGAGTTTTTAATAAACCAAACGATTTTGGTTGACTCAATATGACTCAAAAACGTATCCTTCACTCAATTTATTTCTTTTAAAATAAAATTTAATTTAGGATACCGTGTTGCTTACAAAACAGACATACTGATCGTATAAATATACACAATTTAAATATAAGTATTATAAGAAAAATATTTATCCAGTACCACCACAAAATAATGAGCTTTATAAAAAATTATTTTCATATAACCTAACGTTTCTTATAAAGAAACCTTACAGAAGTGATTTTACCTTATCAATTAGCTCCTTCACATCAACATTAAAATAACAGTAGAGAAACTAATTTCAGATCAAAATATTTGTGAGCTATCATTCAGTGTTTCACAGATGACGATATTCTTGTCTTATTCTTTCAATCCCAATTCCAGTTTCTGTACTTTCTACTTTTTTTATTTGTAATTAGAATATATATTTTTGTACTCAAAAGTTATAAATGTATTATTCCACTGACAGCAACACAAATATCGCTCTCTCTCTCTTGAGGAACATTTACTCATCCCAGGTACCTACAGATATCCTTTCCAAGTTGAAGATGTAGATTCGTTTCATTAAATTAATTTTACAAATCTATTAAATAACCCATATATATGATGTCTCAATGAAAAGTATGTACTCGGCATTTAGATAAAAATAATCCTGGAAAAAAACAATTTTGTTTTTGAGCACATATATTGTACGCTCATTATCAGCTTTGTTCACTCAATCTCTTCTCATCTCATCTCAGCATCAGCATCTCATTTTAAAGGCTACCATATTTCGTTTTTATTCATATGCAGGTTTTTGAAATTAGTTTTCCAATTTTTGAGAAAATATTTGATTTAGGTGAGTTATTGGATTCGCAATTGTTAACTTTAATACAACTTTTATTCTCACTTTGCCATTTAGGTGCCTAATTTTTTAACGAAACCTTTAGTGAATTTTAACTCCCCATTGCAGGGTAAACACCATGCTTAGAAGTTTTAAGTAGAATGGTATTATATTTCTGGCGATTACAAATTACTTGTAACTTTAAAAAATTCGATAATAAAAGTTAAAATGATTTAATTGCAAATACTTCTAATCCCATCTATGATACCTTTATAGCAAAAAATAGCCACCATTTAGCCGGTTTGGTAGTGAAGTTGGATCAGAAAACACAAGTTAGAAGGGAAAGATTTTGCAAAATAAAACTTTATTTAAATTTTAGAAATACCTATATAGCAGATTAGGAAACCCAACAAGAGAAGTACTGGAAAAATTATTGGCAAAATTAGAAACTGCAAAATATGCTTTGACATTTGCCTCGGGTTCAGCAGCATTAACAGCACTTCTTGGCCTTGTAAAATCTGGTGATCATATAATTTATGGAAACGATATCTACGGGGGATCTAGAAAAATTTTTGACGACATAGCAACCAATCATGGAATTGAAGTCTCTTTTGTAGATTTTGTGGATGTATCTAATTTCGAAAAATCTATTAAAAAAAATACAAAGGTAATTTTTTAAACGTTTAAATATATGTAAACAAAAATTGTAAATCAATTTACTTTTTTCTATCTTTAAATAATTCAGGGTGAAATGAAAGTAAAATTGATTAAAATAGATAACAAGAAAATTTATCTTATACGAATTTTTGAAACTTACAACATAGTCAGTCTTAATTTCTGAGTTTCAATACTACTATGTAACTGTTTTTATTTATTATCTATTTCCATTTTTCATGTCAAGATATCTGACTCCTCAAATATTATATGCGAACAAACATAATAATATGCCGTGACAGGCTACATATGGAAAATAGCTTACCTTTGAATTCATTGAATTTATTTTATTTCATAAAGTTCTGTATGTCCCCAGATCAAAAAAGGGTCAATTAAATCCAGTAAGAGTCTACCGATATTTTACAATATGGGAATTCTAAGTAGATAGTTGTTTTCTGTGCATTTTGCTCTCGGTTCGTTACAGCTCCACTGATGAGACCATTGGGTAGTCGAAACTGGTATACAGAGAGAACCAGAGTGGAATTCGCAAAGAACATACTGTCTGCCTGCCTTTCTTAACGGTCGTAAGGAGAATAAACTAATTTTACAAATACATAGATCGTAAAATTCTTTATTTTTAATAATATCCTATCGCTCCGGGTATATTCAGGTAATATAATGCCGATATTTTACAATATGGAGACTTTAAGTAAAGAAATGTTTCCTATGCATTTTTTCTCGGTTCGTTATAGTTCCACTGAGAAAACCATTAAGTTTTCGAAACTAGTATGGAGAGAGAACCAAAGTGGAATTCGCAGAGAATATACTGTTTGCCCCCTTTCTTAATGATTGTAAGGAGAATAAAATAACTTTTTCATATATAGGAAATTCTCGGCTATGCGGATATAAATACCGTTGACAAATATTACTCTAATGTTAAAAAGTGCGGAGATCTCCAAGATATTGGAAAAGCTCCGAGTCCGATAAATGACGACAGCGCCGTTTCGTCCTAGAATGGGACTCATCAGGCCTTCGCATTCGGTACAAACCTTCATCTCGCATCTTCTTCTTCTTGTTGTTCTTCTTGTTCTTCTAGGTAGAACCAAGTTCTGTCATATACACAATGCCTCATCGATCCTCGTTTGAGGTCGAAATCCAACTATCTCTCCATCTTTTGGGAGGCCGTCCAGGTGACCGTTTGGTGTTTGGTTTCTCTCTTATCACGGTTTTTGCTAGTCTGTCATCGTCCATTCGTTCCACGTGATCTCTCCACTGCCTACGACAGTTTCGGACCCACTTCACAACATCCCCCATTCCACTGTCCTCGTGTATTTTTGCGTTTCTTATCTCTTAAACTTGTTCCCGTGATCATTCTCAGCGTTTTCATTTTTGTGGTTCTCATAATTTGTTTTGTCTTTGTTGTTTCATTTCTTGATTCTGCGCAGTAGCTCAGTATCGGTCTTACACAGACCTTGTAAAGTCTTGCTTTACTCTCAACAGTCATATATTTATTGTTCCAGATTATATCTCTTAGTTGGCCTGATATCATGGCCGCTTTGTTGGCTTGTGTGTGTACTTCTTCCGTTACTATCCTGTTACTTGTTATATGTGCTCCCAGGTATTTAAACTTCCCAACCTGTACGATATGTTTGTCATCAACTATTAGTTTGCATCTTACCAGTTATTTTGCTATTACCATTGCTTTGGTTTTCTTCACAGATATCTTCATATTATACTGTTCGGCTCTTCGATTGGGATGGAAAAGCATTCTTTGTAAGTTGTCCTCGCTATCTGCTGTCAAGGCAACATCGTCTGCAAAGCATATAATCTGAACGGTGTTGTGTCCCATTGGGTACTCAATATTTGCATCAATGATTTCGTCCATGATTACATTGAAGAGTGTTGGACTTAGGCTATCACCCTGTCTTATTCCTATGGATAGTGGGATTTCCTTTGTTAGAGTGTTATTTGTTTTAATTACCATGGTGTTTTTGGAATTCAGTTTGTATATTGTGAGTATGATTGCTTGGTCTACTTGTTTTCTTCGCAGTAGTTCTGTTATGTGTTCCAGTTTGACTCGGTCGAACGCTTGTGTAAAGTCCACAAAACAAATGAACAGCGGTTTATCTTATTCGATAGATTTTTCAACTAGCTGTCTGATAATAAATATACCGTCGATCGTAGAGCGGTTATTCCGGAAGCCCTGCTATTCTTCGCACGCCCCTAACTTGTCTACGATCCGTTGTGACAGCATTTTGGTTAATAGTTTGGCTGAACTGTTCAGTAGGCTGATTCCCCTGTAGTTTTCGGATTGTTTCAGTGATCCTCTTTTGTGGATCGGAATAGTGATGCTTTTCCGCCATTTGTTGGGTACTGACGTTGTGCGGAGTATTTTTTGAAATAGAACAGTGAGCTTTGTGACAAGGCTGGGGCCTCCGTACTTTAGCATCTCATTCGTAATTTGATCGGTACCAGGTGATTTTCTCTTTTTTAATTTCTTAATTGTCAGGTACATCTCTGCTTCACTGATGTTAACATCTGTTAGTTCTGTGGTTTCTTGTTGGTTTTCGTCTACATTGTTTTCTGTAGCTGGTGCCTTGAGTAAGTCCTTAAAATGGCTGACCCATTGTTGGTTTTCGATTGGACTTAGTTGAACGTATTCATTGATTTGTTTTTTCTGTTCCTCAGTATGTTCCATATTTTCTTTTGTCCTCCATATAGGTCGTGTTCCAGGTCTTTTGAATACTTTTCCCAGTATTCTTTCTTTAATTGAGCTATTTGACTGCTGAGTCTGTTTCTCACCGTTTTGTACTCTTCAAAATGGTTTGTTAGTTTGTACTGTCGGTATTTTGTAAATGCTTGTCGTTTTTCTTTTGCTAGTATTTTCACCTCTTCTGTAAACCATGGTTTTGTATTGCTTCGCTTGTTCGTGCTAACTGTTCGTGTTCCGATCGCCTCCTTGGCGCTCTCTTGTATATTTCTTTTCAGTTTTTCCAAGGCTTTCTCCACTCTGTCATTTTCTAGGATTGTATTAGCTTTTATTTTCTCCGAGAGACTCTGCTGATATAATACTTTTGTGCTATCGTTAGCGAATGATTCGGTATTGTATTTAATAAAGATATGTTTCTGTTTGTGCGTTCTGTTTATACTTTGTTGGGACCGGTATTTAAATAATACTAGTCGGTGGTCGTCTTTTCCCGCATCTCGAATTTGTGTTCTATAAACAAATTTCACAGTTAAAAAATAGTAAATAAGACCCAGTGGCGACATCCCGATGAAACACTCGATAACACAATAACCAATAATGTTGTATAAAACCGCCATGTGATGGCGTGACGATAAACTGAAAAAGGAATATATCAGAACTCGATTCATTAAACGTGCTACTCTAAGGATAGAGATCGCAATATTCGGCATCGACAATCATACCAACCACTAATTCCGCAGTTTAAGAAAAGTGTCGCACCAACGATTTCCTTAAGAGAGTAGAGAATTTCCTATTTTATTTTAAAATTACATAGACGGTAACTTATCTCTTATATATATATATATATATATATATATATATATATATATATATATATATATATATATATATGTACATAGCTCATGTTTTGGCGTCGGTTTCGTGTAATTTTAATATATTTTATATATTTACATATGATTTTATGTTTGTGTATAAATATTGTAAGCATTTTAATTGTTAATATATGTGTATTATTTCTGTTTTATTATCTTTTTTTCTTTGTTATCTTTGGTACTATTTTCAAATATGATGAACCAATGTACAATTCTGTATGTCATCATCGTAATATGTCATTCAATTCTATTCTATTCGATTCTAATTAAAAATGTTGTTTTACTGAACTTCTACCGATAAAATTACCTTACTTGAGAAACAGCCGATAATAATTTGGTCTAGCAATGGTATAATTAAATTTTTTAGCTTGTATGGATTGAGACACCTTCGAATCCAATGATGCAAGTAATCGATATACAAGCAGTATCTGAAATAGCCAAGAAGAACGGTATAATTTTCGCCGTGGATAATACATTTTTAACTTCCTATTTGCAAAGGCCTTTAAATTTTGGTGCCGATATAGTTGGTTATTCACTGTCAAAATATGTAAATGGTCATAGCGATGTTACTATGGGAGCTCTCTTGACGTCTAACACCGAGTTTTATGAGAAATTAAGGGACCAGCAAACAAGTAAGTTTATATTTAAAAAAACGCTTTGATCTGAATCTGGTATTTTAAGCCCTCCTTTAAGCCTTGTGTTTACCGTTTCGATAACTACCTAATATCTCTACTATCAGCATACATTCAAGAATGACTAAAATCTGGTTGTCGGACTTGCATTGTCTTTATTTTTATTTATTTTTACGACGTTTCGATTAGGTTGTATCTCTAATCGTTATCAAGTATAAACTGCGCTAAAATACCAATTATGCTGCATTTAGTTTTAATTTACAATTACTAAAACGTGGTCACCATACTTTCTTTATATCCAAAGACGGTTTATGCATAACCACGGCTTCGTTGAGTTTCTGTTTTCATCAGTGTTGTTCTTGGTGTATGATTCTTGCTGTAGATCATTTTATGGATGACCCCGAATCCAGACATGGTTGGGGGTACCAGACTTTTCTATTTCTCCACAAGATATGTTTTTCTGATAATCTTTAATCCTTACCTCAATGTAGGCATTGTCAAATTCACATGGAATCTAATATACACAGTTATTTATGTCCCTGTGTGTTATGGGTTTGATCCTAATGAGCTGGTTTCTCAGAGAGTTATTTGAATCAAAAACTATGTTGGTGTTATGTCGTTTTTCTATTCTTCTATCTTTTTCTGAAATGCCTCTTTTTGTTCCAGAATTTTATTCACGAATTTACTAGGTAACCGTTGGCTATCTCGTTACTTTTAATTTGATTTATTTCTTTCGTCAAGATATCGTTGCAGTTACAACGAGTCAGTTCTCTGTCTGCGAGATTTCTTACAAATCCATGTTTGGTATTAATGAAGTGGTTAGGTGAATGAATTTTCTGTAAGTTGAGGTTCGAATCTGCCTGCCACTTCTTTCAACGAAAATATCTAAGAACCGTAATTTATTTTGCATTTCTTTCTCCATAGTGAGTTTAATAGTTGGGAGGATATTGTTGATATAAAAAAAATTTTTCGAAGTTCTTCGGCGTTTCCATTTCAGTTAATGAAAGTATCGTGTACGTATCTAAGCCATAATTTTAATTTTCTATTGGCGGATTTAATTGCAAAAGTCTTGAACCATTTTATAAAAATGTTTGCGACTACTGGTGAGAGCGAGGATCCCATTAGCAGTCCATCATTCTGGATGAAGAATTTTTCCTTTTCTTAAAAATTGGAATTGGTCAAACAACATTCCAACAAGACCACGATGTCATGTGGTGGTAGAGATGTTCTTTCTGCTAAGGCTTGGTCTTCTTTAAGTTCTTCCTTATGTTCTATAATAATTCTTTAACTGGAACATTATCGAATACGCTTTCCACATTAAAGTTAATAAAGAGGTCTTCTGGTTATACTTCGAATTAATGTATAATTGCTACGAAATATTGCCAGTTTGTAAAGGAATGTCTTGTTTATATTTCTTTGGAAGTTTATAAAGATGTGGAATTTTGCTGTGGTATGGCGATAAATTACTTCAGGTCTTGTCAAGAATATACTGTTCATGTTCCTTAAGAACGCGATAGATTCTTCCTTCATTTATAGATATAGGATCTTTAGCAAGAGATCTACAATATTGCATTTATTGTCTTTATTTGCTAGTAAAATCTTAATATTGGTGTCTTTCTGTGGATGCACTAGGGCAGTTTTCTCGTCTTTACTGAAACATCGTTGTCTATGACCTTGAAACAAATAAAAAATATTCATGTCTAGCATTATTTTTTAACACCAAGCCTTTTTGTATCACATGATATAAATATTTGTTGTGCCTGTGCAAAAGTTCGAATATTACGCACACATATGCGATTTTGATTAAAAGTACATGTTGAAGAAAAATAAATTATTTTCATCTATGTATAAATTAATAGTTAAAGTTCCAGACGATTAAGAAAGATACCCGAAGAAACAATAATCTAATTGTGTTAATGTTACATGTGTAAGATAATTAAAGGAGACAGACATATGAAGTGTTGTGTTTAATATTTTCATTTTTATGTTATTTTTTTATCAGTTATTGGAAAATTAATTGATTTTTATTATTTTTCATTCTTCATAATGAACAAACAAGCTAACCAAATGACAAAGCATCAAGAAAATTAACGAAATCAATTTTTAGCAACTGGTAATATGTCAAGTCCATTTGACTGCTATCAAGTTATTAGGAGTTTAAAAACGTTGCCTTTGAGACTACAACAACATAACAAAAATGGTCTTTTAATTGCACAATATTTGGAAAATCATCCTAAGATAGAGAAAGTTATGCATCCTGGTAAGTTATCTTACTTTAATAAAAAACTAATTGATAGCAAAAAGTTTATTTAATCAACAATTTTTATTGTAAAATATTTATTAAAAAGCATCTCGATACCATTGTGAAACCGTTGTGAACTAAATTTTTTGCTACTTATGTTTTTTACCTCCTGTAATAGTTATATGGTTGTGACAGTAGTTTGAAATCGAGTTATAAACAAAAATAAATGGAAAGAAATAACAACCCAAACATCAAACACATATAAACTGTATAGATTTTATCATCTTACAGATACAACAAAGGTGTTCCCGCCAAATCTAACTGTATGTGTACCTTTTGTCATGTCGTTTCCTCTTCGTTTGTTGTACTTTTTATGTTAAATTATCATACATAAAGTATTTTGGCACAAAAGTAGTATTAAGAACTTCTCGTACTTGCCATGATTTCACGTTGAAAGCTGAACAAAATATTAGTTTTTTAATATTCTTGAAAATCCCTTAAGGTACTGACTTCGAATATTGTCAGAAATGACAAGAACAAAAAAGTAATGTGCTGGTTCAAATTAACAAAATGTAATAACTGATCAGTCTATAATTAACTGGTACTTAATTTAAAAATATTTGTCTAGATGTTAAAAAAAATGAGATACGAAATAATCTAATAAAATTTCGTTAAACATGTTTGTAAACGAGGTTTGATTTATTTACTTACTACTTCTAAAAGTGTACTCCGTAGACATAAAAAAAAGGATAATAAAAATAAGTAACTTATTGCATCAGAATGGAATCATTTTTTTCTCCCTTAATTTAAAGAAATACGGCATTATTTATAAAAAAAGAAGGAGAAATATTAACACCCATTTGGGCTTTTTTACCCTTTGTCAATAAAAATCTATATCTTGTGGTATTTTTTAATTTAAATTATTACTATTAGTGTTATTGCTGTATTTTTTCTAATTTCAACTATTTTTACCAGTTTCTTTTAACGAGTTATAAACTTAAACATAGTAAATATTTTTAAAAGTTTTCTACCTTGCTTTCGTACTTTTCTATTTGAAAAACTGTGATTATTATTAAATCAGTTTTAATAAGGTTTTTCGAAAATATTTTAGGTTTACCATCTCATCCGCAACACGAACTATTTAAAAAGCAAACATGTGGTAATAGTGGAATTTTTTCGTTCTACATTAAAGGAAATTATGATACTACAAAAACATTTATGACAGCATTAAAACTCATCACTTTAGCGGGGAGCTTAGGTGGCATGGACAGTGTAATTGAATTACCGTAAGTATAAGCAATGATATACCGGATCAAGAGCAGATCAAAAATTAATACTTCCTAATTATTATTCTTTTAAAAGATCTTGTACACTAAGTAAAAAAAGGTTATCCTAACAGGTAAGCGTGTAAAGTAAAATATAAAAATATTGTTTCAAATAAAAACAAAACCTTTAAGAAAGGGGTAAATTAACAGGGACAATTCAAAATATGATTTATTTTGGAAAAAATAAAAGAATTGCTTGGAAATCCAAAACAAAGTGTAAGTAATTTCACAGCCAAAATATAGTTGTTCCATTTTATGCAACAACTATCTAATTGAAATAATATAACTTTAATAATTCTCTAAAATAACAAGGAAAGTTGACTTTCCAAGTCGAGCAGCAGTCGAGAAAGCATCACTTAAAAATGTCAGCTGAGATGTTGGCGAAACGTCGTGAATATTTTTCTATTGATAGACGGATTGAAAACCGGAAGAAAACCAGTGCACATTCCACCATCTGTGAAAATCTATGTTACAACATATATATATATATATATATATATATATATATACATATACATATATATATATATATATATATATATATATATATATATATATATATATATATACATATATATATATATATATATATATACATATATATATATATATATATATATATATACATATATATATATATATATATATATATATATACATATATATATATATATATATATATATATATATATATAAGTTGATCAGGGTGGATGTCACTCAGGTGTTATCCACATCTGGACTTCGCCCTTTCTGTCTCTGTATTATCCTATATATTAAGTAATTATAATATGTTGTTAATTTTATGGAGCCAGAAATAAAGACATAATTATTAATTATTATTATTATACATATATATATATATATATATATATATATATATATATATATATATATATATATATATATATATATATATATGTTATATCGTAGATTTTCACGGATGGTAGAATGAATAGTTTGGTTATTCCGGGTTTCAATCCGTTCGTTCAAAAAATCGTTTTCACGACGTTTCGCCAAAATCTCATTTGGCATTTTCAAGTGCGGTTCGTCTCGTTACTCGCTGAGAACTGATGGTGGCCTCTGAAGAATTTCGAGTTTTGTTTATTTGGCTCGCTGCCTGATTGGGTGGGTGGCTTCGTAGGCTCCTCCCCTCTCCCGAGTGCGATATATTTTGTTCTTGTATGCAGGTCTCTCGTGTACTAGTTGATTTTTGTTGTTTTCTTTCTTGATTTTTTATTAATGTTTTCCATGTAGATGAAAAATTTCTGTCTAAAGGTTTTAATTTTGCCGTAACGCCAAAAACAGTCCCCTTAGAAGAGATAATTTCGAATATAGAAGCTGCCCTAGAAAACATCCCTGAAGAAAATGCCGAACAAGCCAGACAAGACATAACACAAATTTTGAAATCAAGCCGGCCTTCCAACTCAAACTTAACGCGAGCTGAACATCAAGCCTTCTCATCCTTAAAAAAGAATAAGGAAATAACAATATTACCAGCAGATAAGGGAAATGTCACGGTTGTAATGAACACCAACGAATACATGCAAAAAATGTCAGAAATTCTCGAAGACGCCTCTTACAAACAAACCAACAGAGATCCAACGACGTACCTTGAAAAAACTACGAAAGCCAAGATTAAAGCCTCAAAACTAGACCCAGAAATTGAAAAATCTATAATACCAAGAGAAAAATCAAGCAGATGTCCAAAACTATATGGCTTACCAAAAATACATAAAACAAATGCACCACTCAGACCAATAGCGAGCGCCGTGGGATCTCCTACACAAAAACTGGAAAAATATCTAGCAAGTATCATGCAACCAAGAGTCGAACTGGCTGATTCCTTTGTGAAAAACTCCGAGCATCTGACTAAAATGATCAAAAACATTCACCTCGAAGAAAATGACATCTTAGCAAGCCTCGACATAAAATCGCTATATCCAAGCATACCATTGGATGAGGCTTTGGACAAAATCGCCATGAACGAGGATTTTCCAGACTACACAATTGAACTTGCAGCACATTGCCTAAAGAACACATACTTCATGTTCAATAACCATACATACAAACAAACAGATGGCGCACCTATGGGGTCCTCGCTTTCACCAGTCATAGCCAACCTTTTCATGATATATTTCGAACAAGAGGCACTGCAAAAGGCACTTTTAAAACCAAAATTTTGGAAACGCTATGTCGATGATATTTTTATAATATGGCCACATGGAAAAGAACACCTGGACGATTTCCTCATATATCTTAACAATATCCACCACAGAATCCAATTCACGCTAGAAATCGAACAAGAAAAGAAACTTCCTTTTTTGGACCTGCTATTAACTAGGAAACTCAACAACACCTTGGGCTTCAGCGTATATCGGAAACCCACACATACTGACCGATATCTCAGTGCAGCGTCACATTATCATCCCTCTCAAAAGCAAGCAGTAGTCAACACATTAGTATCAAGGTCTCTTCGCCTAACAGAACCTGATACAAAACAAGACGAAATAAGACACATTTCAACAGCTCTAGAACGGAATGGTTTCTCACAAGCAGACATAAAGAAAGCCATAAAAAGACAAGAAAAGACTACAACAAAGACCAAAGACCAAGATCAAACAAGGAACAAAGCCATAATACCATACATAAAAGGAATAACAGACAGAATCGGAAGAATCTTAAGAAAACACAACATACAGCCCATATTTAAACCACAAAAAACAATAGCCAACATCCTGGGAAATCCCAAAGACAAGACTAACCTTGAAAATCATGGCGTTTACAGCATTCCATGTGTAGATTGTCATCAAACTTATATAGGACAAACAAACAGGCGCATATCAGCAAGAATCCAAGAACATAAAAACAGCCTCAAAAACAAACAGACAACCTCAGCCCTATTTCAACATCACCAAACAACCGGACATACCATCGATTTCGAAAAAACAAAAGAAATAGCACCGGTACAGAACTACAAGGTACGCGTCATAAGAGAGGCCCTAGAAATCGAAAAAGCGGGACAGCTAAATAAACGAGACGATGCTATAAATTTTTCATCTACATGGAAAACATTAATAAAAAATCAAGAAAGAAAACAACAAAAATCGACTAGTACACGAGAGACCTGCATACAAGAACAAAATATATCGCACTCGGGAGAGGGGAGGAGCCTACGAAGCCGCCCACCCAATCAGGCAGCGAGCCAAATAAACAAAACTCGAAATTCTTCAGAGGCCACCATCAGTTCTCAGCGAGTAACGAGACGAACAGCACTTGAAAATGCCAAATGAGATTTTGGCGAAACGTCGTGAAAACGATTTTTTGAACGAACGGATTGAAACCCGGAATAACCATACTATTCATATATATATATATATATATATATATATATATATATATATATATATATATACATATATTTTTTTTTTCTTGGGTTTAGGTTCTATATTTGAAAAAAAAAATGCAAAACAATTGACGTTTCGCCCTTTATTTAAGGCATTTTCAAAATTTTTTCCTTCCTAAAAATATTTTTATATAATTAAAACATTCACATAAGAAACATATCTACAATTTTAAAAAACAAACAAGACACTTTAAAAACAGTATTTAAAATTTTTAAAATATTTTATTTTATCGGTACTCACCTTGATATTCTGTTACTCTATTACTAATGAAAATCAATCTTTACATCGTCTACTGAGGATACATGGAATGCGAGTGTGTTTTATTTTTTATATATATTTTTTTATATTTTACAATGCACAAAAAACAAAATAAGGTGTACGTTTACTTTTATGTTTAGGAGGATATTCAATTTTTGATTTTTATTTGACAGGATCGAATACTTAATACTTTTGTTTAAATTAGGTTTGTGTAAATGTGGTTCAAATTTCCCATATCTGTTCTGTCATTAACAGTGTTTTTATCTTATTTAATTTCAATCATTTCCTTTATCTGTAATTTTTGGTAATTTATATCTTTGTTTTTTATTATGATACTGTTCTAATCAAAAGTATGTTTTTCGTCCTGTGTGTGTTTGTTTAACGCTATTGAGGCGTTTTTCGTATATTTATGGCCATTTAATCTGTTCTTGAGCAATTGGTTCGTCATGCCTATGGTACCATTGCTCAGTTAGTAAATAGAATATTTAGAGGAAAAAGTTTTAGAAAAATTAAACTTTATTATAATATTTTTCAAACGTTTTATCGATGATTGCATAGCAGAAGTACCACAAAATAAAATAAATGAAATTCTCCAAGAGTTTAATAGTTTCAACGAAAAATTACAGTTCAAGTCCGAAACAGAAAATGATAATGAAATAAATTTTCTAGATATGATACTTATACGCAGAAAAAATAAAATTTCAGCTAAATTGTACACCAAACCAACTTGGTCAGGTAGATATCTAAACTGTTTCTCTAATCATTCAAAAACTAAAAAAATAGTGTTATAATCGGTCTGTCTGATCGTGCTATCTCCCTAACGTCTCCAGAATTCCGACCAAAAATAATGCAAAAAATAAAAAAGACACTAATACATATAATACACATAATAAATTGGATACATTGGATACATTGTTCACAAATTTAAAAAGTAAAACTCCTCTCATGAATAAATCAAATGTAATATATTCGAACCCTTGCACAAATTGTCTCAAAAAATGTATAGGCATGACGAGACAATTGCTGAAGAACAGATTAAATGGCCATAAATATACGAAAAACGCCTCAACAGCGTTAAACCAATACACACAGGACGAAAAACATACTTTTTATTATAACAGTACCATAATAAAAAACAAAGATATGAATTACAAAAAATTACGGATAAAGGAAATGATTGAAATTAAAAAAGGTAAAAACACTTAATGATAGAATAGATATGGAAAATTTGAGCCATATTTACACAAGCCTAATTTAAACACAAAAATTAAGTATTTGATCCTGTCAAATAAGAATCAAAAATTGAATATCCTCTTAAACATAAAAGTAAACGTATACCTTATTTTATTTTTTGTGCATTGTAAAATATAAAAAATATATAAAAAATAAAATACACTCGCATTTCATGTATCCTCAATAGACGATGTAAAGATTGAATTACATTAGTAATAGAGTAACAAAATGTCAAGGTGTGTACCGGTAAAATAAAATATTTTTAAAAATTTAAATACTGTTTTTAAAGTGTCTTGTTTGTTTTTTTTAAAATGATAGATATATTTCTTATGTGAATGTTTTAATTATATAAAAATATTTTTAGGAAGGAAAAAATTTTGAAAATGCCTTAAATATAGGGCGAAACGTCAATTGTTTTGCATTTTTTGTTAAATATAGAACCTAAACCCAAGAAAAGACAAAATAAAGAAAAAATGATATATACACATATTTGTTATTTATCAGTTAATTGTGTACTTCAAATTCGTTGAAAAGACATTTTAAGATTAGATTGCCTTGTTTACTCGTAAACAATAAAATCTTTTTTTTTGCAATTTATGGTGAAATGGCATGTATTATAAATGGAAAATTCTTGTTTTTCCGATTTTTTTTTTCAAAATTATATTGAGCTTTATTTTGGTGACAAATAAAATACGTAAAAAAATATTTTTTATTTTTCAATTTTTTGTGACGATCACGCAATGAAAACTTGATTTTAAAAAAAATATATAGTTTTAAGAATAAGTATACCATTTGGAAGATGGCTTAGGTGCTAACGTATCACAAAATTTCAGTTAGTTCTTTCGATTCCTCAAAAAACAAAATACGTTGTGCAATAAAAATATCTAATATTTATAAGTTAATATTTTCAAAGACCATAATATTTCTCAAATGGACTAATCTGATACAATATTTACATAGTCTACAGAAAATAGGATATGCGTACTATTATGGTTACGATCTATTTTTTAACCGACTTCCAAAAGAAGGATGTACTCAATTCGTCGACTATGTATTTTTTTATGTATGTAAACCGATTACTCCGGAACGGCTGCACCGATTTGAATGAAATTTTTTACGTTATGTAAAGGAAGTTGCTGCGGTGGTCCCATATTTTTTTTAGATGAAATTGGTGCAGTAAATTCCAAGATGGCGCTTACAATATGGCGGCCAAAAAAATTAATTTTGTCCGATTTTCTCCAAAATTGGTATGGAGGAATTTTCGGGGTTGTACCCAACGAATCTGAAATTATTTAAAAAAAATTAAAAATGGCGGATCCAATATGGCGGACAAAAAATTTAGTTTTGTCCGATTTTCCCCAAAATTGGTATGGGGGAGTTTTCGAGGTTGCACATAACGAATTCAAAACATTTTTAAAAAATTCAATATGGCGGATCTAATATGGCGGCCAAAAATCAGTTTTGTCCGACTTTCTTCAAAATTGGTACGGGGGAGTTCTTGGGCTCCCACATAACGAATCTAAAATTATTTTTAAAAAATTTAATATGGCGGATCCAATGGCGGACAAAAAATCAATTTTGTCCCATTTTTTCTAAAATTGGTACAAGGAAGTTTTTGGAATCGTATATAACAAATCTATAATTATATTTAAAAAACTAAATATGGCAGATCCAATATAGCGGACAAAAAAAATTTTTGCCCGATGTTCTGCAAAATTGGTACGGGGAAGTTTTTGGAGTCGCACATAACGAACCTAAAATTATTTTTAAAAAATTCAATATGACGGATCTAATATGACGAACGAAAAAATCAATTGTGTGCGATGTTTTTCAATCTAATATATATATATATATATATATATATATATATATATATATATATATATATATATATATATATATATATATATTATATATATATATATATATATATATATATATATATATATATATTTATATATATATATATATATATTTATATATATATATATATATATATATATATATATATATATATATATATATATATATATATATATATTTATATATATATATATATATATATATATATATATATATATATATATATTAGATTGGGGGACTTTTCAGGATTGCACATAACGAATCTGAAATTATTGTTAAAAAATTCAATAAGGCGTATCCAATATGGTGGATAAAAAATTAGTCCAATTTTTTTCAAAATTGATGTAGAGGAGTTTTTGGGATCGTACATTATGAATCTGACATTATTTAAAGAAAAATTAAATATGGCGGATCCAAGATGGCGGATTAAAGATTCTATATCTCTCGATTTTATCTAAAATTAGTATTGGGGGATTTTTGTTAGTGTTAATTACGAATTTCAAATAGTTTTGGAAAAACTCAATTTGGCGGATTCAATATGGTGTCCTAAAAATTTGAAATTTTTTGATTTTCTCCAAAACTGATATAGGGGGTTCCTGAGGTATTTAAAAGTATTTCAGGATTCAATATGGCGAATCCAATATAGCGGATTAAAATTTTTGCACTCTTCGATTTTGTTCAAAGGTGGGACTGAATCATTTTTGATGATGTAAATAGCGAATATAAAATTATTTTAAGAAAATTCAATATGTTGGATGCGATATGATGATCTAGAAATTTTAAATTTCCGGATTTCATCCAAAATTGGTATTAGGGGGCTTTGAAGGATTTAATTTTAGATTACATTAATGCGTTAAAAGTATGTTTAGAAATTCAATATGGCGGATCCCATATGTTGGGTTTCGGAGTCGTGAATTACGAATATAAAGTTAATTTTTTATACAAACTCAATATGCAGTATAAAATCTCTCCACCTAATAAATTTACGTCTCAAATTCTTTAAATATCGACATTGGAAAGTTAAGGGGCTTATATTACCAATCTAAAATTAATTTGAAATTTAAGATAGTGGATTTACTACGACAGACTAAATATTTGTTTGCCACAATTGCACTGGTATTTGGAGAACTCTAAGAATCAAAGAATGTTTAGTGGTTCATTTTGGGGTGATTTACAACTTTAAATAAAAGGGATACTTTTTTGCCACCTTGGAATTATTGCGAGGTACACTAATCTCGATTAGTACTTCGTTCAAATAACTTATGGATATCATATTGAATTCAAAACTAAAAATCGACAAATAAAATTTTTATAAAAAAATTGAACCGACTTCTAAAAGTGCACTAAAAAGTAAAAAAATAACTATAAATTTTTTTATGAAATTGAAATTTTTGAAGTCGGCGCTAAGCTATTTCTAAATAAAATAAATAAAAACTACTAATATATACAATTTATGGTAAGGAAGCAATTACAAATAAGGTATTTTTAATCTGTCTATGCAAATAATATTTTGTTAGGTATTAGTTTGACGCCGACTTCAAAAATTTCAATTTCATATAAAAATTTCTAGTTATTTTTTACTTTTTAGTGCACTTTTAGAACTCAGTTCAACTTTTTTTATAAAAATTTTATTTATACAGTGTAATCTCGAAGAACGATTAGATTATGTTTTTTTATTATAAATGAACAAAATTTTACAATAAGGTATAACTTTGAAATTGAACCAACATTCTTTATAAAAATATATTCAAAAGTGAAAATTGGGGATACTAGCGTAATTTAAAATTTTTGATCCTTTTTGGTATACCATAAAACTTTCACCAGATTTGATGGGAGTTGTTTTAGTTTGGAAATACGTAGAGCATTTTCAAGAAAGAATACATAAAGAATAAAGTACCCCTAATTATATATATATATATATATATATATATATATATATATATATATATATATATATATATATTATGTCGGATATTCTCACGGGTGTAATATGTAATCGAAGGTTTTCGAGCATCCCGTGTATGTGTTGAGTCCCTCTCAGAACTGTAAGGCAGCTGAAGTTTCGGTGAAATCTCATTCACCATTTTCAAAGTTCACTGTATTGCGTCTACGAGCGAACTTACTTACTTAGTCCTAGGAGGGACTCAGCACATACACGGAATGCTCGTAAACCTTCGATTACATATATATATATATATATATATATATATATATATATATATATATATGTATATATATATATATATATATATATATATATATATTTATATATATATATATATATATATATATATATATATATATATATATATATATATGTATATATATATATATATATATATATATATATATATATATATATATATATATATATATATATATATATATATATATATGTATATATATATATTTCTCAATTTTAACAATCACAATGGTGTGTTTTAGGACTTTGCTGAGTCACTTTTCTCTGTCCCCAGAGCGAAAAGCAAAAGTGGGAATATCAGATACATTAATTCGAATTTCAGTAGGCATTGAAGACATAGAAGATTTAATTGCTGATTTAGAACAGGCTTTAAAGGTCGCATAATATTCAGTTCTTTATATAGTTTATAATATTGGCAGAAATTGCACTTTTGAATTTTTCTTAGTATAATATTTCCTTTTGAACAAAATAAGCCTTCAGTACAAGTTTAGATTTAAATCAAGTTTAAATTTATTAATATCCTATAAAAGATACGACACCAAGGGCCGGAGAATGGCGGAATAAATTTATTTTTTAAATAATTCACTTATGTATTGTATACGTTTAGGAAACATATACTTACGTCTCCATTAATCTTAAAATTTATTAATATATAAATAATTTACTGTTATTGACTATTCCTTAAAAATACTGTTATTATAAACCGAAACCACTTTTTTTACCTTTCATATCTTAAGACACTAAACTAAAATGTATTTAACTCTTTCTTTCAGACGTACTTTCAGAAACTAAGTTTCAGGAAATTTTAAATATTTCTTTACTCTTAGACATTTCGGTGAATTCATATGAATTTTTACTTAACTGATATCGGTGTAGAGATATGCATCTACTGCTACTATTAATTTTGCTGTTTTATTATTATACTGATATTCTATGTACAGATTAGTTATAGTGTTAATAGAAATTTGCGCGATAATAGTAATATGTAAAAATTGGCTTTAGATTATTCTTTAGGATTATGTAAATAAAGAAAAAATATTTTAATTTGATGATTTTAATATTAAAGACAGATTTCACAAACTTTACGTTTATTATTTTATTTTTTAGTTATTAGGTGTTTTAAACGTAATAAAATCTTTATATAATTCTATATAAAAAGCAATTTATTTAACATTGTATCTGATCTGAATTAAATCACATTAAAAAAAATGTTTTTTATTAGTAATAAAAACCTCTTAAAAACTTTTTAGGTAAGACAATTTGATTTGATATTGCCTAAGACGCCCAAAAAAGTGAGAAGTTGTATTTTTTCCCTTGAGTTATTCCATTATTCTAATTATTGTGCCTTAAATGTTTCATTGCATACTGTGACTGATCGTAGCCCTCTTCATATTCTATCTAAGCTTAGGACTGGTCTAAGAAATCTGAAACTTGTTTGATAGTATACAAGCCAGATAGTATATTTTGTCGGTCATTTCCTCTCAAGCGATAACTCGTGAAAGACTTCAGACAGTTGTGCCATGAAGCCTCGTGAACGTCAGCCGCGGCTGCGTGGGTGGGTGGAGCAGCGGCAACCTCCCATTCACGTAAAAAAATCTGTTTTTAATTATTTCCTCCCGACTGAAAATTTGTCAAATGATAGTTAACACAATTATTTGAAAATAAAAAAAAAGTCAGCTGGCTGTACTGTGGTGGATTATACGTCAGCTAGTCACACGAACATGTAAAAAAAAATTTTTTTGTTCAGTGATTTCCCCTTAGTTAAAAATTTGTCAGATGATAGTTTACATGTTACTTTGAATAAATAAAAACGTCAGCTGGCTCTATGTTGGTGGACAAGTCGTCAGCTGATGCAGTGAAGGTGCAGCATGGTAGCCAGGGTTACGAAGTTACATACGCTTTTGCTATTGCGAAAATTGCGCTGCAGATTCAAAGTACAGAGAAGGGACTTTTTGACATTTTATTATCCACCTTGGAGTATACCATATTATAATGGCAAGAGAACATAGAATTGTCCAGTGAATTTAAAGCCTATTTAATACAGTTTTCAAAGCAAACTAGATCATCTGAACCATCAATTCAACAAGCTGAAGTAAAAGACATATTCGAAAAATACGAGCAATTCAAAACGCAAACATTGGAATGCAAACACGGCAAGACAGCACAGTTTTACATGATTTACGTTAAACTAATCGATTACTACTTACTGCTAAATACAAGCATCCGTACTGGTAATTTTGAGTTGTATAAATTCGCATTATCAAAAATAGTTAATTTATATTTTGTTTTTAATCAATTAAATTACGCCCGCTATTAGTAAAATACCTCTATAATTTGATGAAAATTGACGAGACGCATCCAGGATTACATGAGAACTTTGAGAAGCGATCATTTGGTATAAAAGCAAACCATTAACACTGACGCTGCCAATAAGCTGACTGGAATTTCGCACATTACCAATTCTATATCAGCTAGACAGCGATGGTGCCGCTGCCATACTATTCGATTTACTATCATTAGCTATACAGTGAAGGAAACTGATCTGACTAAATTACAAGATGTTACAGCAGATCTTCAAAATAGCAAGGTAAAAAACTTACAGCTCAGTTTCACAGACTCATCGATGATATTAAGCGTAACATTAATCCGTTTGATGATAATTTAGATTAGACAACATTTCCACTGACGAAGCGGCACTTGAAGCCGTTGAAAACTTCTTGCTTAATGTTGAAGAAGAGGGTAACAAACAAAAGGAAGAGTTCATTTAAAGTTTCATAAACGACCAGATAACTTCGATCGGGCAATTTCCAGGACAAAGTGCTAAACATTTACAGAAATGATTAGCAAAAAAAAGTAACTGCTGCCCGAAAAAAGATGGAATTGCGAATGCAGCGCGACTTATTCGGGCAACTGCTTTATATTTCTTTAAAAAAAGAACTCGATTTCGACAAAGACGTTGCGTACCCATTGTTCCACTGTCTCTTTTCCACCAACATAGAGCAAGCTGACGTTTTTATTTATTCAAAAGAGCATGTAAACTATCATCTCAGAAATTTTTAACTGAGAGGAAATCACTGAGCATTTTTTTTTGCATGTTCGTATGACCAGCTGATGTATAATCCACCACAGTACAGCCAGCTGACTTCTTTTATCTTCAAATAATTTTATTAACTATCATCTGACAAATTTTTAGTCGGAAAGAAATGATTAAAAGCATTTTTTTTACGTGAGTGGGAAGCTGCCGCTGCTCCACCCACCAACGTACCCGCAGCTGACGTTCACGAGGGTTCATGGCACAACTATCTGAAGTATTTCACAAGTTATCACCCAAGAGGAAATGGGTCTGGAAAATCTGTTGCTGACTTGTATACTGTAAGGATCAATAGGCTAACAACAATAAACATTTACATTGCAACAAACTAACAATGATAATTATTGTCATTAGTTACAAAAGCGCATTGTTAGATGATTCAATCTGACAAACCTTTTTATGATATTAGTTTATAGTTATTGCAGGAAAATGGTCGGGAGCAGATGAGAGTATACAAAGGAAGATTTCTAAATAGACGCGTACCAAACCACCAAATATTTGCAGTTGTTGAAAGGCGATTATGGACAGAATTTTACGACTAGGACCACAGAGGTTGAGGAAGAAATTTTAGAACCACTTGTAGAAAATCCTAAGTCCCAGACACTTATGTTTGGGACCTAGCGTTCTTGAATATTCAGAAAGGAGAACAGTTGTTACATTCATTCTACCTTCAGACAATACAATAGCTTTTACCTCTGGTTCTTGAATTAAGACTAGGATTCTGTCGCTTTATTAACGGAGAACAGATGATATAAATTTTCATTAAAAGGAATATATTAACCTATAATATTGCTTTACAAGAAGGAAAATGAAAAATTTACATAACAAACAAGTTTATGCGAAGTAGTAAGTATCTGCTGGACTTCCATTTTCTTTATTTCTTGTTGAATATCACGACGTTTCGGCTAGTAGTTATCTCTAGTCGTTTTCAAGTGAAACTAAATCAATCCCTTAGCTATATGACTATTTATACTAAAAATAAATGCAGTGGAGTGTGACTGAGATGGGTGAAGTCATGCCTGCTATGGCATAATCCCATTTTTTTATGCTGCATTTCGTTTTAGTTTACAATTATTAAGAAGTGGTTTCCACACTTCTCTTATATCTAAAGATGGTTTACTAAAACAACTCGGATTGTGATGTATAACCGCGACTTCTTTGAATTTCCGTTTTCTCCAATGTTATTCTCGGTGTAGTATTTTAGCTTCAGACGATTTTATGTGGTGTCCATGAGTTCAGATTTTTCTGCTTCTCCTCGAGATGTGTATTTTTGATGTTCTTTGATCCTTATGTCAAGGAGTCTCTTTGTTTCGCCAATGTAGGAGTTGCCACATTCACATGTTATCTGATACACACAGTTATTTTTGTCCCTTTGAGTTGTTGGTTTGACCCTAGTAAGCCGACTTCTTAGAGAGTTACTTGAATTGAAAACAGCGTTGATTTTATATTGTTTTCCTATTCTTCTAACTTTTTCCGAAATGCTTCTAATATAGGGGATGTTCAATATTGGTTTTCGTTCTTCGTACGTTGTCGATATTGTTCTATTTTTGCGTTGTTCCAAAATTTTGTCCACCAAGTATACTGGATATCCGTTAGCTATCAGGTCATTCTTAATGTGATCGTTCTCTTTCATCAAGTTCTCGTTGGAGTTACAGAGAGTTAGTGTTCTATCTACGAGATTTTTTATAAGTCTTTGTTTGGTGTTGTTGGAGTGAATGGACAAATGGTTTAAGTATCGTCCTGTGTGTGTGTGGCTTTTCTGTAAACTGAGGTTCGAATTTGTCTGCCATTTCTTTCAACCAAAACATCTAAGAAGGATAGTTTATTTTCTACCTCTGTCTCCTTGGTGTTTAATGGTTGGGCTGATATTATTAGATGAGAAAGGAAGTTCTTCGTCGTTTCCATTCCAGATAATAAAGGTATCGTTTACGTATCTAAGCCACAACTTTGGTTTGTTAATTGCGGATTCAATTGCAAACGTCTTGAATCATTCCATAAAAATATTCGCGATCACCGGTGAGAGTAAGGATCCGATCAGTAGTCCATGGTTCTGGATGTAAAATATTTCTTTTTCCTGAAAATAGGAATTAGTTAAACAACTTTCCAACAAGTCCGTGATAGCGTGCGGTGGTAAAAATGTGCTTTCTGCTAAGGTCTGATCTTTCTTATGATTTTTAGTAATTTCCTAATTGGAGCGTTGGTGTATAGACTTTTAACATCAAAGCTAATAAATTGATCTTCCGGTTATACTTCTATTTCACGTATTCTTTCTAGGAAATGTTACTAGTTCTTGACCCAGGACGCAACAGTAGGAAAACAATATAAAATCAACGTGGTTTCCAATTCAAATAACTCTCTGAGAAGTCGGCTCACTAGAGTCAAACCAACAACTCAAAGGGGCAAGAAGAGCTGTGTGTATCAGATGCCATGTGAATGTGGCAACTCCTACAACCAAACAAAGAGAACCCTTGACGTAAGGATCAAAGAACATCAAAAATACAAATCTTGAGGAGAAACAGAAAAATCTGGTAACGCCAACCATACCTGGACTCATGGACACCACATAAAATGGTCTGAAGCTAAAATTCTGTACAGAGAACAACACAGGAGAAAACGAAAATTCAAAGAAACCGCGATTATACATCAGAACTCTAGTTGTTTCAGTAAACCTTCTTTAGATATAGGAGAAATGTGAAAACCACTTGTTAATAATTGTAAAATTATTAAGTGCAGCATAAATGGGACTTTGGTGTAGCAGGCATGACTGCACCCATCTCAGTCACACTCCACTGCATTCACTTTTAGTATAAATAGTATTGTAGCTTAGGAATTTATTTAGTTTTACTTGAAAACGGCTAGAAATAACTACTAGCCGAAACGTCGTGATATTCAACAAAAACATAAAAATAATGGAAGTGCAACAGATATCTACTACTTCGCAGGAAACATCGTTGCCTATGCCCTTCAAACAAACACAAACAAGTTTATGCTGAAGAAAAACCTTCGTCCAATAAGGTAGTGCATAGTCCTGTCATTTTACCAACTCGTTTAAATTAATTCAACTGACTAGTTAATTTGCGAACTTTATTGAACAATCTTCCACTAGCTACTAGACAAAATATGTAGTTCATACATTACGGTACACTGTTACCTTTCTTACTTTACAATTTATTATTTAAAGCAACAAGCTTGTGGTTGGTAATTCTAAATTTATCGCTACACAATAAACTTTAGAATCATGTGAATAACATTATTTTTAAATTTGCGTTCCTTGCAATTTATTGATAGTAAAGCTCAGAGGATTCCAATTTATACTTAAAAAATGTAGGGTTAGGAAGAAACAATGTGTGTGCAAGATAAAGGCCAGAAAAAGCAATAAACAATTTATTAAAAATAAACATTGAATATGGTTATACACAAAAAAAAAATAAACGTATATTCTAAAGGTAACTACTTTTCTTGAAAACTATGACACAGTAGGTCCAGTCAAATATTAAGAGCTGAAATTTCTTTATAAAAAAAATTTCTTTTTGTACCGACCCTGTGGAATTTCAAAAATTAACCTTCTATAATTTCCTAAAATTAATAAAATATTGAGAGATAACGTTCACCATATTGACAAGATACCATGAATATTATGAGAAAGTTAATAATAGTAATAGACAAGAGAAGAAAATTACAATTGTACGTAGTACAACAAGAAAATTGGCGAAACATTAGCTGAATACAAAAAAAACGATGGTATGTTATAATAGATGGGCACTTGTAGGTAAAAGATATAATAACATAAATCAAATAAAGCCTCTTACTTCAAGACAATATAGCTAAAGGAATTTTAGAATAATTTGTCTTCTGCAAAGACACGATCAGATAAGAATAAAAAAAGTCGAGATTCTTAAACTCGAAACAGATTAGCAGATGGATCAAAATTCTACAGATAAGCTTCAAAGAAAATACTTAAGACTCCAGTTTATCTGATGAACTAAGTGTGCTGAGTAGAGTTTTTGTCAGCCATGTTTCCGTAGATAAGCATACTACCGACTAAGGAATCTTAAATGGCATAATGGCCAGTATCCTTTTGATTAATTTTACCCTGTGATAGTGCAAAAAAATAAAACCAGGTAGTACAAGTTTTAACACAACATTATGTTGCCAAAAGACTTTAGTAACAAGTAGTTCTAATAAACAGAATAGGTAATCAAGCCAACAACAAGTTTTTAAGGTAATTTTCATGAACTGGTTTCAAGATGGTGAATGAATTAAAAAAAATTGCTATAAAATGAACATTATCGTTAAAAGCCAAATAAATTTATGCTCCGCAAATATATTTAAATATCCCTAAACAAAAACAAAAGGTAACTTGTTTATAAGAGAAGATAAATTGCTAAATTTAAAAAAAAAAACTAAAGAGAACAAATAAACGTACTTCGTTCTTTCATAATCAGTGAAGAAAGACCTCATGATTCCGGTTCCCCACCACATGGAAAAAAATTCCAAACAAAAACGTTTGTCAGTTTCTTTTCTTAAATTTATCAGAACACACTAATCTAATCAAAAAGGTGACTAAACTAACAAGAATAATGGAAAGCTCTTTTAAACTAAATAAGACATAAAAAAATAGTTACCTTTTTCTTTTCACCAAAACAACCTTTCTGAAAACAAAACCTGACTTATACGAGAAATGGTTCAAATGAAATATATCTACTTGAGATCGATAATTATCACGTGACCTATTAGCAGATTTAAAAGTTTTACGGAGGTGTTAGGAAAAATACAGTGATGATATTACAAAAATTCCGCAACAAAACCCCCATTTCACATAAATCATTTAAATGAGAATGTTAAAAATCAATGGATCGATAGAGGAAATGATGAATCTGCAAATTGGCGACACCACTCATTGAATTTAATGCCTATGGATTACTTTTTATGGAGAACTCTTAAATTCTTCTTCTTCTTCTTCTACTTCTTGGAGATCTGTCGATCTGTTAGTTCTGAAGCTGCCTCTGCATCTTTTCCTGAGAGGCAGATTGCCAACTATCTTTCCACCTTTTAGGGGGCCTCCCGGGAGGTCTTGAGCCGGGCGGGTTATTTTCTAGGACTATTTTCAGAAGTCTGTTCTCGTCCATCCGTCTTACATGGTTGTACCACTGCCTCTTACGTTGTCTTCCCCATCTCACAATGTCTTGTATCCCGCATTGTTCTCTGATATCTGTGTTTCTTACTCTGTCTCTTCTTGTTTTCCCCACTATTGTTCTCAGTGTTTTCATTTCGGCCACCCTTAGCATGTGTTTCGTCTTGTTAGTGTCCTCACGGACTTCCGTGCCGTATGTCATGATGGGTCTGATACAAGTCTTGTAGATTCTAATTTTGCTATCTTTGCGCATGTACGAGTTTGACCAGACTATATCTCGTAGGCATCCTGATAGTGCGGATGCTTTGTTAATCTGGCTCCTTAGGTCTTTAACTGGGTCGTGGGTGCTTGATATGTCTATGCCTAGGTATCTGAATTGCATCACCTGCTCTATGGGATTGTCCTCCACCACCAGCTTACATCTGAGTGGATCCTTTGCGATTGTCATGCATTTGGTTTTGCTGATAGAAATGTTCATGTTGAGTTGGCGGCTTACTTGGAAAAACTACAACTCTTAAATTAATGTATGTTATTTTTATTATTATTTGCCAATTCATTCTTACATTATTATCATTTTTAGCTGGTTGCTATTCAAATTTTTATTGTTATTGTAATGCTAATCATTCAACACGCTCCAAATTTCTTCGTCTAGTACTAAGCCTGAATTAAATGTGAAGGAAAACTATGACAAGTCTCAGTACGCAATAAAACATTTACAGCCAGATTCACTAAAAAGATTTAAGATTTAGACTCGATCTAGTTGGTACGGAAGTTAAACCTTCTAGCTAGTCAGTATTGTTTTGCTTATAATATGGGTATAATTTATATCCGACTAGCTTTTACCCACAACTTCGTCAGTGTAAAACATGGGAAATAAATAATACATAAAATTGGTATTAACAAAAGAAATCTTTTATTTCTTATTATTCTTGACAACCGCCTGTTCATATCTGTGAAGTTTCATCGAAATCAGTTCAGTCGTTTCGCAGATTAGTTAGTGTAAACAAACAAACACTTTATCACTCCTAATATTCTTCTATTGAAGTCTGTGAAGTTTAATCGAAGTCGGTTTAGCCGTCTCGAAGATTGGCCCGTGCAGACAGACAGATATAAAATATCAGCTTATATTATTTCTGATAATCTACTCTTCATGTGTGTAAAGTTTCATCGAAATCAGTTCAGCTACTTCGAAAACTAAGTCCATGCCGGCAGACAGCCAGGGAGAAGAGGAACAGCCTTTAACATTCCTGACACCCTCCTCTTCATGTCTGTAATGTTTAATCAAAATTGGTTTTGTCGTTTCGAAGATTACCCCGTACAGACAGACAGATAGAAAAAGAAGCAGCCTGTATCACTTCTACTAATCTCCTTTTTATATCTGTAAAGTTCCATCGAAATCAGTTCCGTTGTTATGAAAATAAGCCAGGACAGACAGACAGAGACTTCTATTTTATTCATATGTATAGATATGCAAACAAATAAAGGCTTATATAGGAATACTAAGGATAAAAACCTAAGGATATAGTCTCGAAATTAATAATAGAAATAGTTGTTTCCCGACAATTAAACAATTTTCCACTTTTGCTGTTTTAGTAATAAAAGGAAATGACTGTTTTATTCTTATATTTTTAAGGTCCAAAACTTGCTTGACTTATCGTTGCACGTGTTAATCACACCCTCTACTTCCAGCTTTGACCAGTTTTATAGTTAGGGATTACTCCCTAATTCACTAAGATGGTCTAACTTTAAAGCCGACTTAAGTTAATAGTAGTGAGTTTAAAAGTACAAAAACATGTCAAACAAATTTAGCCCCCTAATTCACTAACGTGGTCTAACTTTTAAACCAGTCTAATTATAGAGTACAAGATTTAAATTGACAAGCACAATAAAATAAGTCTAACAAGTTCTGAGTCTTAAAAATACAAGAAAAAAAATCCTTTGTATATATTATTAAACAGTTGAAAATTCTACCTTTTTGTCTCTAGCTTTTGTCCTAAATTGTCCTATATAAGTGTTTATATCTAGACATATTTAATACAATTTATAACAATATCATATACTACATAAAACTGGCCAACTTGAAAGTCTAACTTCCATGGAAACTAGATCGGGTTTAAGTCTTAAGCCTTCTTAGTGAATCAGGCTGTTGAGTTTGAAAAATACAAGATTAAAAAATCGTTAACTTTTCCTTTTGTCGTTTACAAGGCTTTATCTTTAGGTTTAATCCCTAATTTTGCTATCTGAGCATTTATTTCTTAACATATGTAATACAACTTATAAAAATGTCATAAGCAAAATAAATCTGGTTAATTAGAACCTTCTTACTGAATCTGCCTGTTAAATTCAATTATCTCAGAAATGGCTGCTCAAGGCAACACCTATATAGAATAATTGTTTAGATAAAAATATCAAGGAACAAGAATTTGTAAGTGAAAATTTCATATATCTAGGCATAAAAAAATTATGAAGTTTTAAATGCAGGAGAAATGCTGCTAATGGTAACGTCTGCAACATACCTCGAAACTATAATCAAATCTAAATTCCTCATCCTAAAGAAACCCTATATTCCAAATTTAGTACAATACAAATTTGAAAAATTAAAACTGTGACACCCTATATCTTGGGAAACTATCAACTATCTCGTGGCACCAATTACTTAAAGTTAATATTAAAAAATATATTTAAATTGGTTTATATATAGACTTCTAAATTTAGATTTTGATTAATATGTAGAATCGGATAATAATATCATTAAGTGGAAAAGTTTAACATCTTCAAAAGCTTGATTGTTTTGAGTGGCTATTAATGAAAATAATATAAATTGTGCAGTGGAATTGTTCCCGTGCATAGTAACATATACTTCGTTATTAAAACAACTCGCGTAAAATGAGTAAACAAAGCGGATATTTACCTTATCCCAAAGGTTTTGCAACCGAAGCAATTCATCATGCTCAGGAAGCCGATCAATGGG
Organism: Diaprepes abbreviatus; assembly: GCA_034092305.1. Taxonomy (NCBI): domain Eukaryota; kingdom Metazoa; phylum Arthropoda; class Insecta; order Coleoptera; family Curculionidae; genus Diaprepes; species Diaprepes abbreviatus. The sequence continues at coordinate 482,086 of JASJET010000216.1, read as the reverse complement.
ATTCTATGTGTATGGTTCCACCCATTGTAACATCGACATTATATAAAATGTCTGAACCTGGAAAGTATAAGGTAAGAAAATAATCCAATCAATCACATTACTAGGCTACTACTACTATTACATATAAATTTTCTTTCGTCATATGATTTCGTTGAAATTTCCTTACTTTCAAGTAAATAAACGCTATATTACTACAATTAACACAATTTGACTTGATACTTATTTTGAAATATACTTTGAATTGTTTAAAAATTAACATCTTCTGGACTATTACAATTAATCATTAGAACTAATTTATACTAATAAAATAAACAAAGAAACTTAATGTCTTTTAAAGAAAATTTCCTTCACCTTGAATAGTAAAAATGTTATTTCAAATAAAGCAAGTGAATTCACTTAAGTAACTTTAATGCCGTAAAATAAAGGTAAAGTGAAATTGGTAGTGCGGCACCCTTGAGTAATATGTTCTTTGCTACTATTTTAAGTAATATAATACTTACTGGAAAATGATGTAATAAACTTATGTGATAATTCTCTATATACTTTCGAAAAACAGATAGTATTGTCATCTCAACTATAATCGTCTCTACTGATTTTGATTAAACTCCATTCCTGGGAAGATAAAAGTTTTTTCTTTACTTCTTTGAAGCTAGCTGTTGTTTCCACTATTTATTCACGTTTAGTATATCATTACACTCTTTAATTCCTCTTTCTTTGCTCATTATTTTTACTTAATTATAAAGACGTTCAAACCTTCAAGAATAAAATACTACACAACAAGCCTAACTTCAAAAATACAAAACCCGAATACTATCATAAATAATTAATTCTCAACATGAACCTAAAAAAGACTACTCGCTGTAAATATAACCTGTAGTAGTATCATAGTATGATGTGCAACAAAATAAAATTACTTTTTTAACTCACTAAAAAACAGATTATTTATTGCGCGTGAATATCTGTACACTGTAAAAGACGTTCATTTAAATTCATTCTCATGAAAAATTACAAAAACTATAGGTTTACGATTTTTATCTCAGTGTGTTACCTTCCATTTTTGGAAAATAAATGTTCAACGTCTCGTAGCAACCAATTTTTAATAAACTAGCAAATAACTGTGACTTTTTCTTTTTTATCTAAATAAAGTACTTGTATACTTGAAGTTGGATTGAATGTTATTAAACATGACGATAAGGTTCTTACTAAACATAACAAATTAATAGAAAATGAAAATATTATTGAAACTAATAATAGCATAAACTAATCCTGATAAGAAGGATGAAGCTGATAGACAACTATCAATTTATTACTATTCAACTCAATAGTAAGTCAAATTCTTACGTCATAATGTATTATTTGAAGTTTGATTTTTTTACTTCAATTTGTATCTTCATATTGACACTTTTCCAGTAAATCTGCATCATTGGTAATAAATTTGGAAACTAAGGAAGTTACCACCTCTATTAAGTTTCAGTTGTGCTAAGGATGCCCTTCCACAAATATTATGGACATTATCTTGCCCACGGCACAAAAAAGTTTGTTAACACTCGCTCAATTTTTACGATCTTGATCTAACTGATCGACGAAGAATTCAGAGAACGGAAAATAACAGTATATGTTTTATTTTTGATATCATACATAAGCAAAGATTTTTTAATAAATTAAACGATCATGTTTGGCTCAATATCTCTGAGAGACGTATTCTGCACTCAATTTATTTTTTTTAAAATATAATAAAATTTAGGATACTGTGTAACTAACAAAACAGACATACTTATCGTATATATATATATATATATATATATATATATATATATATATATATATATATATATATATATATATATATACAGTGCCTTCATTTCAAAACGAACCATCCTTAATAACTTTGTTAAATAGAAAAATTTAAAAAAAAAGAAAAAACACGTCAATTTAGATATACAGGGGGAAGTTTAATTATGCATTTGTTAAAAGTCTGTCAATCACCTCCTCAACTCCAGCTAACCTCACTTTGATATGTCAAATGGGAACCCCCACCTTGTGACACATCATTGTAAGCAGCATAAAATTGTCTATCCAACCGTATAAAAAAAAATTAAATCGGTTGACGTACAAGCGAATAGTGTGCAAAAATGTCTTGTAATAATGCATAATATATCGGCCTCGAACTTTGGTATGTCAAATGATTACCCTATAGTGTGATACATCATTTTAAAGGACGTACGATCTGCTATCCAACGATGTAAAAAAAAATTAAGTTAATAGACGTTATAGGCAATTAGGATGCAAAAATGTGTGTTAAATATAAGCAGTTTATTCAGTTTTATTCAGTTGAAGAAAATTATTTTATTAAATGTTCAAAATGTGCGCCGTTATTAGCGAGACAATAAAAAAGCCTATTTTGAAATTCCCCACGAACATTGGCAAGGGTTTCTCTGCTAATTCCTCTACATTCCCGAACAATTCGATCTTTTAAATCGTCAATATTTTCAGGTGGGGTTTTATAAACCTTGCTTTTTAAATACCCCCAAAGAAAAAAGTCTAGAGGGGTTAGGTCTGGAGACCGTGCTGGCCATTCAATTGCACCACGACTGCCAATCCACGTCCCTGGAAAATGTTCATCAAGCCACTCTCGAATTGCCAAAGCGTAGTGCGGGGGAGCTCCATCTTGCTGGAAATGCAAATTATTTTCATTTAGTACCATAACAGCATTTTCATCCACTTGATTTTCTAAAGATTGCACAATGGCAGGGTATATTGTGTTTTCTAAAAGGTTTAAATAAATTTGCCCAGTTAAATTATCTTCCAAAAAAAACGGCCCGATGATTTCATTGCCATAAATTCCTGCCCACACGTTAATTTTATCGGGATATTGAGTATGCCCTTCTCGGAAAAGGTGCGGATTTTCATTATCCCAGTATCTGCAGTTATGTCTGTTAACCAGTCCATTTAGAAAAAAAGTTGATTCATCACTAAAGCAGATATTCTTAGGTAAATGGGGGTCCTCGTCAATTCGTTGGCACATTAATTCGCAAAATTGAATTCTCCTATCAAAATCGTCTTCTCCGAGTTCTTGAAGAATTTGAATTTTGTAAGGAAAAAACTTATTTTGTTTTAAAACTTTATGCACAGAGCCAGCAGAAATGTTGGTTAAATCTGCGACCTTTGAGATGGATAAAGTTGGATCTATTGCAAACTGTCCTAGAACCTCGATTTGGCATGCTTCATCTACAACCCTTTTCTCAATATATTTTTTATTACAAACGGATCCCGTTTCTTCAAACTTTCGTACCAATTCGAGTACATATTTATGGCCCACGTTTTTGTCTTGATGCCTCTGGTTAAATGTTCTGGCGGTTCTACGAGCGCACCGATCTTCAGCTCCATAGAGAAAAATTATTTCTATTCTTTCGGCTAGCGTATACACCATTTATATTCACGTTTCAACTAGGCGTCACAATGACAATTTTAACAATAATAAACAACTGGTGTTTAAAGATCTTAAAAATTTTATTTATTGCAGTGATTTTTTGTACCTATCAGGTACCGCAAAAAATATCATTGAAATAAATACACTAGATTGATTAGACTGCAATGAATTTTGCGATGAATTTTAAAACAGGCTTAGTTTTTTTCTCGCAAATATTTTAACTGTTTATTATTTTAAAAAAATATTTATTTTAAATTTAAAATAATATTTTACTCTATGAAGTAGCCATTTGACATAATAAAGTTTAATGTGATAAGGTGTCTATTATTACCACACATCTTTTCTTACTATTCGCTTGTACATCAACAGATTTTGTTTTTTTTTATTGGCTAAATAGGAGATAGTATGCCCTTTAAAATGATGTATCACACTATAGGGTAATCATTTGACATACTAAAGTTCGAGGCCGATATATTATGCATTATTACAAGACATTTTTGCACACTGTTCGCTTGTACGTCAACCGATTTAATTTTTTTTTATACGGTTGGATAGACATTTTTATGCTGCTTACAATGATGTGTCACAAGGTGGGGGTTCCCATTTGACATATCAAAGTGAGGTTAGCTGGAGGTGAGGAGGTGATTGACAGACTTTTAACAAATGCAAAATTAAACTTCCCCCTGTATATCTAAATTGACGTGTTTTTTCTTTTTTTTAAATTTTTCTATTTAACAAAGTTATTAAGGATGGTTCGTTTTGAAATGAAGGCACTGTATATATATATTTATATATATATATATATATATATATATATATATATATATATATATATATATATATATATATAACAAAACAGACATACTTATCGTATATATATATATATATATATATATATATATATATATATATATATATATATATATATATATATATTAAGAGAAAAATCTACTTCCAGTACCAGTACAAAATTATGAGCTTTATAAAAAAATATTTTCATTTAACCTAACATTCCTTATAAAGAAATCTTAGGTAAGTCATTTAACTTCTCAGTTAGCTCTTTAAACAGAGAAATTACACCAACATTAAAATAACACAGCAAAGAAACTAATTTCGGCTCAAAATATTTGTGTGTTTCACAGATGACAATATTCTTGTCTTATTCTTTTAAACCCAATTCCTCTTTCTAAACATTCTACTTTTATTTTTTCTATTTTTAATTAGAATATATATATATATATATATATATATATATATATATATATATATATATATATATATATATATATATATATATATATATATATATATTTCTCCGTTTAAATATATATATATATATATATATATATATATATATATATATATATATATATATAGAATCAAATTGGTTCATATTTCATACAAATTAATTAATTTCATTTATGTGCTATATGGCAGAAAATTTAAAACAAGCCTTTAATTTCTTATATATTTTGTAAATAGACTTGAATGTATTTATTTGTAATTAGATTATCCATATATATATATATATATATATATATATATATATATATATATATATATATTATATAAAACAAAGTAATTAATTTAATTTATGGGCTATCTGGCAGGAAACTTAAAATCAGCCTTTTATTTCTAATATTTTTTGTAAGGTTAAGGAAGTGTATTTATTTTTTTGAAAATAATAAATGTATTATCCCATTGACAGCAAAACAAATATCGCACTCTCTCGAGGGCAACATTTACTCGTTCCAGATACCTAGAGATATCATACGACTGAACTCTGTTGGGGCGCTTTCCATGTTGAAGATGTAGATTCGTTTCATTAAATTAATTTAACAAATCTTTTAAATAACACATACACATGGTGTCTTAATGAAAAGTACGCACTCAGCTGTAGGTTTTTCTGACAACGTGGATAAAAAATTGCACGGATACTTCAATTTTGCTTTTAAGCACCTAAATTGTATGCTCATTATCAGTTTTGTCCACTCAATCCCTTGGTGGAGGTAAAATTCATTCGTAAAGCTTTAAATAAAAGGGGCATCTCATTTTAAAGGCTATCAGATTCTGTTTTTATTCATATGCAGGTTTTTGAAACTAATTTTTCAGTTTCGGAGAAACACTTTGAATCAGGTGAGTTATTGGATTCGCTACTGTTAACGTTATTACAACTTTTATCCTCACTTTTCCTTTTAGGTACCTAATTTTTTAACGACAGACACTTTTAATGAATTTTAATTCCCCATTGGAGGGTAAATACCATGCTTAAAAGTTTTAAGTAGAACGGAATTATATTTTTTGGCGATTACAAATTACTTAAAATGATTTAATTGCTTATGCTTCTGACCCCATCTATGATACCTTTGCAGCAAGAAATATCTACACTTCAGTCAGTTTGTTAGTGAAGTTAGATCAGAGAAGACAAGTTAAAAAGAAAAATTGTCTTCAGGAGTAGATTTTGCAAAATAAAACTATATTTAAATTTTAGAAATACCTATATAGCAGATTAGGAAACCCAACAAGAGATGTACTGGAAAAATTATTGGCAAAACTAGAACCTGCAAAATATGCTCTGACATTTGCCTCGGGATCAGCAGCATTAACAGCACTTCTTGGCCTTGTAAAATGTGGAGAGCATATAATTTATGGAAACGATATTTACGGAGGAACTAGAAAAATTTTTGACAACGTAGCAACCAATCATGGAATTGAAGTCTCTTATTCAGATTTTGTGGATGTATCCAATTTCGAAAAATCTATTAGAAAAAATACAAAGGTAATTCTTTAATACTTAAATATACTTAAATAGAAGCTTTAAACCTATTCGTTTTTTCTTATCTTTAAATAATTCAGGGTGATATCGAAATAAATTTGATTAAATTAGGTAAGAGGAAAATTTATCGTATGCGAATCTTCGGAACCTAAAACGTCAGTCTAAATTTCTGAGTTTTAATACTATTTTTAGTTATTACCTATTTGCATTTCGAGTGTTACACAGCAGTTCTTCAGTTTATAATCTCCTTGCACTAAACTTATCATATTCTACCATTAATGTAAGGGCCAGAGGGTCCGCAGTGGAACCTTTCAAGTATATGGACCCACACTAGTTTTTTTTTTACGTATTCTGAGTCTCTGAACTATAATTTTTAGGGTGGAATTTCGTCCGGATGGGGATAAGATTGATAAAACAAATTATTGTATAAACCTTTAAAAATGTAATTTTTGGAAAACCAACTACTGAATTGTGTTCTTTAAGTGATTTTAAGTAAAAAAGGTACTTACTAACTTTTACGGACGATGCTTAGCTTTTAAGATAATTGATGTTAAACAATTAAGAATGTGATTTTTGCGAGTTTTGAATACTATTACTAAATATTTTTTTTTCAATTTTCTTGACAGCAATCGAAAGTTTGAATCAGCATCTACAAGCCACAATCAAATGTCATACGAAAAAGTTACATCCTAGTTGTTTATTTAGGTTATAAACAAATGGCATCAATGTATACTGTTTCAGAATGTTATGAAGAGTCGTTAGTTTCTTGTGTATAATGTTTTTTTTTCTTATTTATTAAGTTTTTTATGATGAGTGACTTAATTAATTTAAAACTTTGTATTATCTACCAAAAGAATGAGAAAAAAAGTTACTAGTACAAAAAATGTTCGAAATAAAATAATGCAAGCAGCAAGTGTACGTCTTGACAAAGTGTATTATGAAAGACCAAAGTAAGTATTTTCGACAGTCATAGTTCATTGCAGACACGTATGTACCCCGTGGTAGATGTAGTTTTTGTATATTTTGTGCAAAGATATAGTTATATAAATAACAAATTGGTTGTAAACGTAATTTTATTCTACGCATTGTAGTTGAATTATTTTATGAAGCTGAATATATTGCAGGCTTATTTCAGTTATAATGTATTATACTCCATTCTTCATACGAAAGAAGGTGAAAAAATTTATTGCAGATATCTGAAAGTTTCAAGTCATAGAGTACACCCAGTAGATGATAAATACATAAAAAAGTAGAGCTAGATCAGCCCTGTTTTTTATAAACAACATCCAAAGCCGGAAAAATTCGAATTTTTGTCCGTAGAATTTTTCGGTTACATTTTAGAGAAAACTTGTCTAAATGAAAGTTGTGGGTATTGAAAAGAACTTTAACTTCATTTTTTATACGTCAAAATCGATAAATAAATTATCGAGATAATGGCGAAAAACCACCTTTTTTGCACTATTTTATAAATGTTAATAACTTTTGCAAAAAATGCCGAAAGTGATGTGTAACCCCTTGATGATAAGGCCATTATGCGCGTTTATAACTATGCGAAAGCTGGACCAAATTGGTTTGGTTTGGTAGTTTATGAATAATCTTAATTGTTTATCTCAGACACTGAATGTTCAAATAATTGTCCTTGCCCTGAGAATGATTCTACAGATATTTGCCAAAGCAAAATGGATTTTTTGAAGTTCAAACTACAAGCCAAGATGAAAAAAACGATGGATTTTGAAAAACATTGTTGTTAATAAAACTGTTTAAAGAAGGGGTACCTTCCTTACGTATGAACAATTGGAATAACTTTGCTAATTTTAATGATACAAGTTTGTGAATAAGTGGACTTGAATGCTGGTGAAAAAACACGAATTTAAAAAAAAGTCTTCTACGACAATAGGAGCTAAGATAGCATTTTTTTAAAGTCATATCTCTTTTGATTATATACATTAAGAGTCAAAATTTTCACAGATTTTAAACGAAGACCTATATTTTATGATGCAATTGATAAGTATGAAATTCATGGATCGTTAGTAAAGTTATAGCCCTTCGAAGTGAGGTGCTTTTGCCAGTGCGTTGTAGCGAGTGGTGGGGGAAGCTGGGATTTCTCATGGTGTGCTTCTGAAATTCAAACTTCAAATTGGAATGCGCAACAAAATAGTACGATGTCTCGGGTTCCAGATAACGTAGAGCTTTCGTTTTTTTTTAACTCGACGAAATATTACGAACTGACTTATTTTCATTATTTCAGTTTAAAAAAAAAAACGAAAACGAAAAACTCGACGAAATATATATATATATATATATATATATATATATATATATATATATATATATATATATATATATATATATATATTTCGTCGAGTTTTTTGTTTTCGTTAATATATATATTTCGTCGAGTTTTTTGTTTTCGTTTTTTTTTTTAAACTGGGGTAACTCGACGAAATATTACGAACTGACTTATTTTCATTATCATAGGAAATCGGGAAATACCGGAAAATTCTCATTTCTTCGGAACACATATTATAAATATATATATATATATATATATATATATATATATATATATATATATATAGCAGTTTAATTTAATTGTAAATATTTAATGTTAAACACTGTCATAATATATATATATATATATATATATATATATATATATATATATATATATATATATATATATATATATATGAAGTTAAATGCGAACAGTAATTGCAAACTTCGTTCCATCATATCCTTTCCACGTTAGAGGTTGCACAGTTGGAATGAATTGCTACAGAACACAATTCATCCTATTACACCACCACCGAGATGATGGCCTACCTGTACCAGCATACCGAGAAGAAAGTCAAAACTTACCCTTCCCGCCACAGTGATACAGCAGAGGTACATGTTTCGTCTTTACTAGACTCATCAGGGTACCGACATGCACCTGGCTGTGCACAGGATTTCGTAGAGTAGTTTTAAAAAAATTAAGGGTTTACGTTATCTGGAACCCAAGATATCGTACAATTTTGTTGCGCGCTCCAATTTGAAGTTTGAATTTCAGAAACACACCGTTAGAAAGCCGAGATTCGCCCACCACTTGCTACAACGCACTGGCAAAAGTACCTTTACCTCGAAGGGCTATAACTTTACTAGCGATGCATGAATTTCATACTTATCAATTGCATCATAAAATATAAGTCTTCGTTTAAAATCTGTGAAAATTTCAACTCTTAATGTTTATAAACAAAATACATATGACTTAAAAAAAAAACTGCTATCTTAGCTTCTATTGGTCGTAGGAGACTTTTTTTTTAATTCGTGTTTTTTCAGCAGCTTTCAAGTCCACTTATTCACAAACATGTATCATTAAAATTAGCAAAGTTTTTACAATTGTTTATACGTAAAAAAGGTAACCATCCCTTAAACGGTTTTTTTAACAACAATTTTTTTCAAAATCCATCGTTTTCTCATCTTTGCTTGTAGTTTGAACTTCAAAGAATCCATTCCGCTTTTGCGAATATCTGTAGAATCATCCTCAGGGCAAGGATAATTGTTTGAACATTCAGTGTCTGAGATAAACAATTAAGATTATTTATAAACCACCAAACCGATTTGGTCCAGCTTTCGCATAGTTATAAAGGCATATAATGGCTTGATCATCAAGGGGTTATACATCCCTTTCGGCTTTTCTTGCAAAAGTTATTAACATTTATAAAATAGTGCAAAAAAAGTGGTTTTTCGCCATTATCTCCATAATTTATTTATCGATTTTGACGTATAAAAAATGAGGTTAAAAGTCTTTAAAATTTTCCAACTGTTGTTTATAAAAAATAGGGCTGATCTAGCTGTACTTTTTTACGTATTTATCATCTACTGAGTGCCCACTACAACCTGAAACTTTCAGATATCTGCAATAAATTTTTATATGAAATCGCTACACATTCAATAGAAAGACTGGAGTATTAAGTATCCACGCTTGGTCGCGCGAGGCGCCTGCGAGAAGGCTACCCTCCACGCGCCACACACGACGCCACATACATGTAAGCGGCCGAAAGCTGTTTATTTATAGCCAAAATAAAAAACTAAATCGTAACTTTTCCGTATGGCCTTTGATTGTAACTTGTAGATGCTGATTCATACTTTTGATTGCTAAAAAAAGTTTATTTAGTCAAAAATTGTTGGCATTCAAAAATCGAAAAAATCAAATTTTATAATTATTTAACATCAATTATCTAGGAAACTAAGCATTGTACATAAAAGTTAGCAGGGATCTTTTTTATTGAAAATCAAAGAATACGATCCAATAGTTGGTTTTGAAAAAATTGAATTTTTAAAGGTGTAAACAATTATTTGTTTATAACAATCTTATCTCCAATCCGGCGAACTTCCATCCTAAAAATGATTATTCAGGGACTCAAAATACATAAAAAAAATGCTTCTGTGGGTCCATGTACATTAAAGGGGTCACTGTGGACCCCCTGGCCCCTACACTACATGTCAAAACATCTGACTGCCCAAATGTTATACGCGAACAAACATGAAAATATACAGTGACCGGCAGAAAGCATATGGGAAAATACTTAACTTTTAAATTTAATGAATTTATATTATTTCATAAAGTTCTGTATGTCCTCAGATCAAAAGAGGACTCGCCATATTCGGTAAAACTCTTAAATATATGAGGGAAGGTAACAAATTTGAATGAGTAAAGTATTCCTATTTTTCACCTTAAAAAATATTTTTATTAATAAATGTTGCTATTTAAAAAATATATGCTATTATGAAATTTTTTCACTTTGAACAAAAGATAATCTTGTATAAAATGTAGATCGTAATCATATAACACATAAATCCTATTTTAAATATTTTTGCTGCACACCGTATTTATTTTTTGAGGAATCAAGAAAATGTAATCATAGTATAATTTTGTAATAAACTTTAACTCAAATATTCATTCAAATAGTATATTTATTTCAAAAATTCCAATTCTTTTTATTTAGCTCTTAATCATGATCGGCATAAAAAAACTGAAAAATAAACAATAATTTTTGTACGTAATTTATTTTTCACTAAAATAAACTTCAATATAATTTTGGATAAAAATTTTAAAAAATGCATATTTTTCACCAAACGTAAATACTAATATATCATTATATCATCTCGTAAACAATATAACTATAATAATTTGTATTTATCAAATTAATTTTGTATTATCCTATAACATTTTATAGTTTCTTGTTGAATTTTCTTGTTACAACAGGATTGATTCGAGCGATATAATCTCTAATAATATTTTCTAAATGATCCAAATTTCTACAAGGCCGATATTTATACAACTGATTTTTTGAGTAACCCCGAAAAAAAAGTCAATTGGGGTAATGTTCGGTGACTTTAGCGGTCAAGGACTTTATGAAAATTTTTGAGGAATTGATGATTTAGCTATTTCCATACTTTTAAGGTGCTATGAATAAAAGCACCATCTTATTGAAAATGAAGATTTTCTCTTAAATTTAAAAACGGATCATCAAGAAAATCACTAAATTCATTGGGCAAAAATTTTAAATATCTAGCGGCATTTAAATTTTCACAGAAGAAGTATGGAACCACTGTTTGAGTATTTAATATACCACATCAAACGTTGATTTTAATTGAATGTTGATATTTGTATTTAATGATAAAGTTAGTATTTTGGTCAGCCAACTACTTGTAATTCAGGAAACTTATAATACTTTTGCTTTTGAAAATTGCTTCGTCCGTAAATACTATGCAATTTCCAAAATGTTAATCATCCTCCTTTTTGCCTTGAAACCAAAAAAACAAAAGTTAAATCTAGCCTCTTAATCCCTTTCTTGAAGCATATGGGTAAATTTGGGCTTGTTTGGTAGGTACCTATTTCTTTTAAGAATTTTTCTGTTCGATTTCTCTGAAATACCTACTTTTTTCCTTTCAGACAAAGGATGTGTAGGAACTTCACTTACTGATAATATGATATTTAAATTATTTTCTTCGGTAGTTACAGTTTTTCGATGGGGAATCTTGTATTTATTTTCCACCTCCACTCTATTAAATTTATTTATAGTTCTCAATACAGTGAAATAATGACTCTTTTTATGATATCTATTATTAAAAAAACTGTGATAATTTTTTACAGGAAATAAAATTATTTCAATTTTTTCTTATAAAGACTATTTTTCATACAATCCAATAAATGGTATCTATTTATTTCCTTTTTTTTTTTACTTGCTTTCATGGCTACTTTAACCTTGGCTATATTGATTAAGAAAAGGATATTACACTATGTTATTATTTATAATTCAAATTTCGATATATAATTAAATTTGTACGTATTATAAATAAAAAATACTTATTCCTTCGATTTTTGTCTAAAATTAAATTGAGCATTACTTTGGTGGCAAATAAAATACATACAAAAAATGCTTTTTAAGCCGAATTAAAAAAAATTTTTAGGTATAAGTATACCGTTTGGAAAATGTCTTAAATGTAAATGTATTATGAAATTTCAGTTAGATTAAATTCTTTAGATTCTTCAAAAAATAAAATACAATATGCTGTAAAAATATCTAATACTTTTCCGTTAATACAATATTTTCAAGAATCATAATATTTCTGAAACTGACCAATCTGATAAAATAATTATGATTTTCTCTAACATAGTTTACAGAAAATAAGATTTGCGATCTACTTTTTTATACAGAAAAATTTAGAAAAATCCATTTGATCATAAGTTTTATCAGAACTTTAAAACTGAAGCAACATTTATCTATAAAAAATTTTGAAAAGTGGAAAATGGGGGTACTTTAATCTTAGCGGGATTTAAAATTTTTGAGCCGCCCTCGTATGCCGTAAAACTGTCACCGGATTTAATGGGTGTTATTTTGGTTTGGAGATATGCACAACATTTTCTCATTATATTCCAAAATAAGCATACATGAATAATTCATTGATTCAGCACTGTATAATCATTGTATATATATATATATATATATATATATATATATATATATATATATATATATATATATAATGATTACATAATAAAATAAGACTATGCTATGCGGACAAAGTACCGTTGATAAATATTACTCTCATGCTAAAAAGTGCGGAGAACTCCAAGGAACATGAAAAAATTCCGGGTCCAAAAAATGACGACAGCGCTGTTGCGTCCTAATGTGGGATTCCTCAGACCATTGCATTGGATACGAACCATCATCTAGCATCTGTGTCCCATAAACAGATTTCACGGTTGAAAAATAGTAAATAAGACACAGTGGCGACATCTCGATGGCCCACTCAATAATATAAGGATAACGCAAATCAATAATGTTGTATAAAACGGCCATGTGGTGACGCGACGGTAAATTAAAAAAGAAATATATCAAAACTCGACAAACGAAACTTGCTACTCTAAGGATAGAGGTCGCACTATCCGGCATCGGCAACCATACTAAGTGTTAATTCCATAGTTTAAGTAAAGTATCACACCAACGATCTCCCTAAGAGAGCTGTTGTGTGTTTTTATGTCAACAATTACAAAGAAAAAAAAGAATTCATCGTCCGTGTAATTTTAAAATAAAATTAGAAATTCTCGGCTATGCGGACAAAGACCGTTGATAACTATTACTCTAATGCTAAAAAGTGCGGAGAACTCCAAGGAACATGAAAAAATTCGGGGTCCGAAAAATGACGACAGCGCTGTTGCATCCTAGTGTGGGATTCCTCAGGCCATTGCATTGGATACGAACCATCATCTAGCATCTGTGTCCCATAAACAGATTTCACGGTTGAAAATAGTAAATAAAACACAGTGGCGACATCTCGATGTCCTTCGTTGATGCAATACTTTACTTAAACTGTGGAGTTCACAGTTAATATGGTTGCCAACACCGGATAATGAGACCATGGTCTGTTTTTCCATGTTCTTTGGAGTCTTCCGCACTTTTTAGCATGATAATAATATTTATCAACGGTCTTTGTCCGCATAGCCGAGCATTTCTTATTTTATTTTAAAATTACACAGACGATAACTTCTCTTTTTTCTATATATATATATATATATATATATATATATATATATATATATATGATCTTAATATATATATTTTTTCTTTTTTTGTGCTGTTTTATTTACACTTTTATATTTATGTATAAATATTGAAAGCATTTCAATTGTTAGTATATGTTTTATTTCTGCTTTTTTCTCTTTTTTTTCTTTGTTAACTTTGGTATTATTTTCAAATGTGACGAACCAATGTACAATTTTGTATGCTATCGTCATAATATGTCATTCAATTTTATTTTACTCGATTCTAATTAAAAAAGTTCTTTTATTGAACTTGTACCGATAAAATTACCTTACTTGAGAAACAGCCCATAACAGTTTCATTAAACAATGATATAATTTAATTTTTTAGCTTGTATGGATTGAGACACCTTCGAATCCAATGATGCAAGTGATCGATATACAAGCAGTATCTGAAATAGCCAAGAAGAACGGTATAATTTTCGCCGTGGATAATACATTTTTAACTTCCTATTTGCAAAGGCCTTTAAATTTAGGTGCCGATATAGTTGGTTGTTCACTATCAAAATATGTAAATGGTCATAATGATGTTACTATGGGAGTTCTCTTGACGTCTAATACTGAGGTTTATGAGAAATTAAAGGATCAGCAAACCAGTAAGTTTATATTTAAAAAAAAACTTTGATCTAAATCTGGTAGTCTAAGCCCTCCTTTAAGCCTTCTGTTTACCGTTTCCGTAACTACGTAGTATCTCTACTATCAGCATACATTCAAGATATTGGCTAGGAACTTTTACCTAATCAATTTAATCTGTTATACCTATAGACACGTTCTATGTTAAATTTATGGGCCAGGTCTGGTCTGGAGTCACTTGCAACTAACTTAACTTTTTAGTTTAGTTTGTTTCCTTGTCCTTATGGCAATATTTCTGCATATTGTCAAAGTTTTTAGAACTCCTAAGAAGGATATTAGTTAATAATAAATATAAGATTAACAAATTAGACAGATCATGGGTATATAAAATATATTGTACGGATTGCACCATGTATAGGCCAAAATGGGGGAAAGCTTAACACTAGATTGAGAGAACATAAAGAAATTATATTAAATTAAGAAAAATCCACATATATGTTAACACATCGCATTGACAATAATCACTTTATCGATTTAATTAATCCCCAACTCCTTCGTTTCGAGTCAAAAAGTAAAAAACTAAACTTACTGGAATAATTAGAAATTAAAAAATCTCTAAAATGCTATTCAGTTACGAACACTAATGACAGAAAACAATTTCTTCTTCTTCTTCAGGTGCCATCTCCTATCGGAGGTTGGATATCATCATTGCCACTCTCACTCTATTTGCCGCTACTCGAAAAAGTTCTGCTGAGCTACAATTGAATCACTTTCTCAGATTTCTCAACCATGAAATTCTTCTTCTTCCGATATTTCTTCTTCCTTCTGTTTTACCCTGCATGATCAATCTAAGCAACTCGTATCGCTGGTCTCTCATTATATGTCCAAGATATTGCAGTTTCCTTATTTTTATGTTGTTAATTATTTCATAGTTTTTGTCCATCGCTAGCAATACTTCTACGTTTGTTTTTCTCTCCGTCTAAGATATTCTCAACATCCTTCTGTAACACCAGATTTGAAACGCTTTCAGTTTATTTATATGTTCTTGTTTTAGTGTCCAGCCTTCCAACCCATACTGCAGCACTGAACATACATAACATCTTGAAATTCTCATTCTTAGTTCTAGAGTGATGTCTCTGCTGCACAGAATCGTTTTCAGTTTTACAAACGCACTTCTTGCCATTTCTATTCTCGTTATTATTTCTGTTGTTTGTTCATTATTTGCTGTTATCCATGTGCCCAAGTATTTGTATTTTTGCACTTTTTCTAAATTCACACCTCGCAACTTTATGCTTATTTGCATGTTTTGTTTTTTGGTTATTACCATATATTTAGTCTTTTTGGTGTTCATTTTTAATCCGTGTTGCTAGCAAACGTTATTTGTTTCGTTCACTAGTTCTTGGAGTTCTTCAGCGGAGCTAGCTATGAAAGCAGTCTCGTCTGCAAATCCTATGTTGTTTACAGCTCTTCCGTTTATTATTATTCCCTTATTATTCACTATACACATTGAATAGTAGGGGTGACAAAATAAATCCTTGTCTCACTCCTCTCTATAATGCAATTTCCGGACTTCTTTAGTTATCTACTATTATTTGTGCGCGTTGATTCCAATATAGGTTAGTTATTATTCTTAAATCTATGTTGTCTATATTTTTTCTTCTTAGAATCTCGACTAGTTTTTCATGTCTAATTTTATCAAAAGCCTTTTCGAAGTCAGCATAACAAATGTGTATATCGGTGTTCATATCCATACACCTCTGTGAAAGCACATCAAGTGCAAACAACGCGTCTCTGATGCTTATACCATTTCTGAATCCAAACTGACTATCATCTATCCCCTTTTCAAGTTCTTTATAAATGCGTCCGTGTATTACTTTTAAAAACACCTTGAGTACATGGCTTATCAAAGATATTGTTCTATATTCGCTGCAGTCTTTTGCATTTTTGTTTTTTGGAATAGCGCAAAAGGTGGGGAGTAACCATTCTCTGGGTATATTCCCCGTTTTATATACTGTGTTGAACAGATCTATCAATATATCCATGGTATCATCATTCATGCATTTTAAGATTTCTACTGGGATTTGATCTGGACCTAGTGCTTTTCCATTTTTATTGTTTCTTATACCTGTTTTATTTCATCTTTCAGTATCGTTAATGCCTCGTTATCGTCTACTTCAATCTCCATCTGCTCTACTCTATTGACTTTAAACAGGTCTTTGATGTATTCGGTATATTTTTTAAATTTCTCTTGGGTGTCTAAGATTAGCTTGCCTTTTGCAATCTTAAGCAGTGTCGGTTTTCTCTTTCCGTTACTATGAGTTATCTTTTTTATCTTTTTGTGCATATTAAAACTATCATGTTTCCTCTGATACTCTTCTATTTCTTCACATTCTTCTTGCAGCCATTTAATTTTCGCTAGTCTAATCTTGTATTTGATTTGCTTGTTTATTTCTTTATACTTTTGCGCATCTCTGTTTTTGAATTGTCGTCTCTCATCCATTAGGTCCACTATCTCCTCAGTTATCCATTGCTGCTTTCTATATCTTGTTGGAGTTAGTATTTCTCTTTGACTTTCCTCTATTTCTGTTTTCACTAAAAGCCTTTTGTTTCCTGGTTCTGCGTTTTGGAGAATCACCTCTTTAACGTTCATTAATCTTTTATTGATATCTTCCGTAAAGAGTTGTTTTATGTTTGTATCTGTCTGTGAATTTCATTTTAAATCCGATTTTGGCAACTAGGGGATTATGGTCTGATCCTATGTCAGCACTTGGATATGTTTTTACCGACATAATTGCATTTTTATATCTTTGTCCAATCAGAATGTAGTCGATTTGGTTTCTTGTTATCTGCCCTTCCTTATCCGCCGGTGACTTCCATGTATGCAGTCTGCGTTTGGGTAATTTAAAGCGTGTGTTTGTTACAACCAACCTATTATTTTGGCAAAATTCGTTTAGTTTATCTCCTCTTTCGTTTCTAGTTCCAAGTCCGTAACTACCTGTACATTCTTGTGTTTTTTGGTCTCCCACTTTTGCATTTAAGTCTCCCATTATAATTGTTATATCCTGTTTTTTAGAGGACTTTATCACTTTTTCCAAATCTTCGTAGAAGTTTTTGTGTCTTTATCGGGCTTATCAGCGATTGGAGCATAAATCTGTATAATGTTTAATTTTTGTTTAGTTGTGCCCTATTGTATCATCACAATCCTATTTTGAAAATGCAGTGAAGCTTGCTACTGTTTCACTGATGGTTCTACTCAGTACAATTCCTACTCCATATCCGTGCGGGCCATCTTTGCTTCCTGAATAATATACATTTTTGTTATTTACTACTGTAACTCCTGCATCCGGCCACTGCATGTTACTGACTCCCAGTATGGCCATATTGAATCGTTCTATTTCTCTAATCAGGTTATATACTTTTCCAGGCTAGTGTAGGCTTCTGGCATTCCATGTCCCTATGTTTTGCAGGTTGACGACCGAGGAGGCCTTGCAGTTTTGACATTTTCCTCCCTTGCCGGATCTTGGTATCCGATTTCCATGATCAGTAGCTTTTTTGTCTAGTTTTGTTGTAGCCATGATGACTTTAGTAGGGATGTTCTATTTGAACCTTTAATGTATTGGTTTCCCCTTGCCTTATCCATCTCCACGCCATTGACCATATCTGATTCATCAGCCTCTTGGAATGATTTCTCATTCCAAGGACAAGAAGGTGCCCTATATTCTTTCAAGTTCCTCCGCCCGTAGCTGTTGACTTGAAAGAGGTGACTGCTTATCCCGGCAGTCACTCGGTCGACAGAGCCTCGTCAGTTATCTAGCAGGGTGCACAACGTGCAGGAGAGGTTGTTCTTTGGGTTGGTATTATTTTAACCATCACCCCTTATACCCCAAAAAGAACAATTTCAAGATACCATAATTATAGACAAATACACTACACACAAAAAAAATTGCGACTGATGTCCGAGTTTAAAGCATCCTGATTGTGAATTCAACAACGAATTTTAAACCACGTTTAGATTTTGAGTTATAGAATAGATCAGTTATTTTTATTTGATACAAACATTTTTATATAATATTTATATATAAGTTCAAAACAATATAAAACAAGCTACAAGGTTAACAGGATTTATTTACAAAAATACACATGAAAATTCATTTATAGTAAGTCTTTTGTACATAATTCTTTTGCAAGTGTTGACTTTCGTTTATATTCCTGATCGTTTTCTCTCATAAGAAACCAATAATCCCCCATCATTTCTGGATCTCATCTGCCCTGATAACGTTACTCCATTGCTAATATTTCTTTGTGGAACTTTTCTCATTGTTTGTCGTTAACCGCACCCAAATTTTCTGGGAAAAAATTTAAATATGAGTGCAAGAAATGTATTTTGAGAGACATGCGTCAGCCCATTTTGCAGTAGTTTTCAAGTAGTTCTACAAATTTTCAACAGTTTTCTACTTTTTTGTTTCCTAAAAACTCCGAAACAATTGTTTTAACAAAATTTCAAGCAGCTAGTGCGACATCACCTCATTTTTGATCCAACTGTTAATCCCTTAGTATTTTTCTAATTTGTGGTAAACCAAAAATTCTTTCCTTAAGCTTAGCATGACTTGGTTCAGGAAAAACTTGTTTAAGGTATTTTTGCTTATTATACGTATCATAGCTTAAAGAATTTAGAATAAGTATGTTTTTTCGTATGTTTCTCTGGAGGTCCCGAACTAAATCATTTAATTTATGTTGTTCAATTAAATAGGGTGCTTTTCCTTTACTTTTGGGAAAAAAAGAATCTTCGTTTTCTAATACATTATCTAGTTCTGCCTTATCGTCATTTATTTCTAAATCTTTCTCTGATTTTGCCGGGGCCTCTGGAACTGGTAAACCTTCTCCATGAAGAACCGGTTTTATTGCTAAGGGAATATCCGTATATTCGATATTATGTTTAGTCTTTCTTAAAAAGCTATGCATTTTTGACATGCAAAAGTAACAGTCGTTAAAATGATTTGTTCGTTCCCGCCAAATCAATGGAACTGCAAAAGGCATAAAAGAGCGTTTGCCATTTAACCAGTTACTTACATTTGCTGCACAGGTTTGGCAACATATGTGAGGAGCTCAGTCCCAATCTTGATCGCCAACAAGACGTCCCAAATATTTATGATAAGCCAGTGTGATCATTTTGTTAATTGCCCTTTTCTGCGATTTAGGGGTAAACTGACCCCATATATAGCAAGAACTATCCGCGGGGTTAACACATCGACGTCTACATGCGTAAACTAACTTTATTCAAAGGTAACACGAATCTAAGGCTCTTAATAGGGGCTTGTTCGTGCACTTCGCTTCTCTATCTCATACTGACTACTATTCGTGCTAAACTACTACTGATGATAGACTGTCGGTCAGTTGCTTTTATAGCCATCCCGTACTTCTGGTACTTTCTAGAAACATCGGGTATCGGAAATTGGAGAAGCGACGGCATACTTCTCGTATACAGAGGCCACCTATAAGTAGATTCGGCTAAGGGGCAGAGTGAAATTTGGAATTATATGGGTTTAAATTGATACTTCCATTATTTTAAGCCCTACGGGAGTTGAGACTTCGTGGTTGACTTGTCATTCCTAAACACTCACACGTGGTATTGTCAGATTATGCACAATTTCCCTAACTTATTTTTGGCAACACCGCGCTCCGGTATATTATAAATTACTTTTTATAATAATATGATTAAAATACTCAGTTATTTAATACCGAATACATAAGTTTTTAAACAGTTTGCGATAAAAATATAAATTAGTTGTTTAATAGAGTATTAAAAAGAAATTAGCAAATCATCCAGTTTCAGGTTGACTAGGAATATCAAAAAGTTTTGTCCTTCTTAATTCCAATTGTTATCGAAATACAGGAAGCTTTGATTGAAAATATGACTCTCCTCACCAGTCGGAACGAGTCAGTGCTCTGTCTACGAGGTTTCTTACAAATTCATGTTTGGTGTCAATGAAGTGGTTAGGTGAATAGTTTAGGTATTGTCCTGTGTGTATGTGTGTATGTGTGTGTGTGTGATGGTGATGGTGATGGTATGTGTGTGTGTGTGATGGTGTGTGCGTGTGTGTGTGTGTGTGTGTCGATTTTCTGTAAGTTGAGGTTCGAATTTGCCTGCCACTTCTTTCAACCATCTTGAAATTATAAATTGGTCAAACAACATTCCAACAAGACCATGATGTCGTGTGGTGGTAGAGATGTTCTTTCTGCTAAGACTTGGTCTTCTTCAAGTTCTTCCATATGTTCTTTAATAGCTCTATAACTGGAACATTGGGGTATAGGCTTTCGACATTAAAGCTAATAAAGATGTTTTCTGGTTATACTTCGAATTCACGTATAATTCCTACGAAATATTGCCAGTCTTTTACCCAGGATGATGTACTTCTTTGTAACGATTTCAAGATTGGAAGAAGGAACTTGGCTAGCTCAGAAGTCGAAGAGTTCTGTGAACTCATCAAGAAATGTCTTGTATATGTTTCTTTGGAAGTTTAGAAAGATGTGGAGTTTTGGTATGGTGTGGCGGCAACTTAATACGGGTCTTGTCAAGAATATACCGTTCATGTTCCTGAAGAACGTGATAGATTCTTCCGTGATTTGTAGATATTGGATTTTCAGCAAGGGATGTATAGTATAGCATTCATTGCCTTAATTCGCATTAAAATCTTAATATTGGTGTCTTTCTGTAGGTGCGCTAGGACAGTTTTCTCGTTTTTACTGATACATCGTTGTCCATGACCTTCAAACATATAAAAAAAATTCATGTCTAGCATTATTTGTTAACACCAAGCCTTATTGTATCACAAGATAAAAATATTTGTTGAGCGTGTGCAAAAGTTCGAATATTGCTCATACATGTGGGATTTTGATCAAAAGTATATGTTGAAGAGAAATAAGTTATTTACATCCCTGTATAAATTAATAGTTGAAATTCCAGACGAGTAAGAAAGATACCCGAAGAAACAATAATCTAATTGTTTTAATGTTACATGTGTGAAATAATTAAAGGAGACAGACATATAAAATGTTGTGTTTAATATTTTCATTTTTATGTTATTTTTTAATTAATTTTTCTTATTTTTCATTCTTCATAATGAACAAACTAGCTAACCAAATGACAAAGCATCAAGAAAATTAACGAAATCAATTTTTAGCAACTGGTAATATGTCAAGTCCATTTGACTGCTATCAAGTTATTAGGGGTTTGAAAACGTTGCCTTTGAGACTACAACAACATAACAAGAATGGTCTTTTAGTTGCCCAATATTTGGAAAATCATCCTAAGATAGAGAAAGTTCTGCACCCTGGTAGGTTATCTTACTTTAATAAAAAAACTAATTGATAGCAAAAAGTTTATTTAATCAATAATTTTTATTGTAAAATATTTATTAAAAAGCATCTCCATACCAATGTGAAACCATTGTGAACTAAGTTTTTTGCTACTTATGTTTTGTACCTCCTGTAATAGACCTATGGTAGCGACATCAGTTTGAAATAGAGTAATAGACAAAAATAAATAGAAATAAATGACAACCTAAACATAATAACCTATAAAATAACTACGCGAGCCACTCAATAAAAAATTTGGTACAAATTCTTGCACCTTGGCTTTACACTAGTATAAATGAGACTTAATATAAAAAAGTCAGTTACATTTTCTACGTAACATAGAATATTCTTAGTATCGTCAAACACATATAAATTGTATAGATTTTATCATCTTACAGATACAACAAAAGCGTTCTCGCCGAACCTAACTGTACTGTGTACATTTTGTCATGTTGTTTCCTCTTCGTTTGTTGTACTTTTTATATTAAATTATCAAACTAGTATATAAAGTATTTTCGTACAAAAGTAGTACTAAAAACTTCCCATATTTGCCATGATTTCACGTTGAACTCTGGATAAAATATTAATGTTGTAATATTCTTGAAAATCCCTTAAGGTACAGCCTTCGAATATTGTCAGAAATTACAAGAACAAAAAAGTAATGTGCTGGTTCAAATTAACAAAATGTAATAACTGATCAGTCTATATTTAACTGGTACTTAATTTAAAAATATTTGTCCAGATGTTAATAATAATAAGATATGCAATTATCTAATAAAATTTTGTTAAACATGTTTGTAAAGGAGGTTTGATTTATTTACTTACTACTTCTAAAAGTGTACTCCGTAGACATAAAAAAAAAAGAAACATAAAAATAAGTAACTTGTTGCATCAGAATGGAATCATTTTTTTCTCCCTTAATTTAAAGAAATATGGCATTATTTATAAAAAAAAAGAAGAAATATTAACACCCATTTGGGCTTTTTACCTTTTGTCAATGAACAACTATATCTTGTAGTATTTCTTTTTAACTTAAATTATTACTATTAGTGTTATTGCTGTATTTTTTCTAATTTCAACAATTTTTAGCAGTTTCTTTTAACGGATTATAAATTTAAACATAATAAATATTTTTTAAAGTTTTCTACTTTACTTTCTTGTTTCTCGTGCTTTTCTATTTCAAAAACTGTGATTTTTATTAAATCAGGTTTAATAAGTTTTTTGAAAATATTTTAGGTTTACCATCTCATCCGCAACACGAACTATTTAAAAAGCAAACATGTGGTAATAGTGGAGTTTTTTCGTTTTACATTAAAGGAAATTATGATACTACAAAAACATTTATGACAGCATTAAAACTCATCACTTTAGCGGGGAGCTTAGGTGGCATGGACAGTGTAATTGAATTACCGTAAGTATAAGCAATGATATACCGGATCAAGAGCAGATCAAAAATTAATACTTCCTAATTATTATTCTTTTAAAAGATCTTGTACACTAAGTAAAAAAGGTTATTCTAACAGGTAAGCGTGTAAAGTAAAATATTAAAAATATTTTTTCAAATAAAAACAATACCTTTGACAAAGAGGTAAATTAACAGGGACAATTAAAAATATGATTATTTTGGAAAAAATAAAATAATTGCTTGGAAATTCAAAAGAAAGTGTAAGTAATTTCACAGCCAAAATATAGTCGTTCCATTTCATGCAGCAACTATCTAATTGAAATAATAAAAGTTCACTAACATGGGCTAATTTTAGCAATTCTCTAAAATGACAATAAAGGATCTAAAATGAAAAGTTCAACAATAAGTCAACCAAGTTTAAAAGCTTAAATATTTAAGGTTAAAAAAATTGTTTTTTTTATAGCAAACCTGCAAAATGAAAAATTTTATAAATTTTCAAAAGTAAACCTCTTTTCTTATCGATGTAAAGTTTAATTTGTAAATGCTTATACATCATAAGTAAAATAAATCTGGCCAACTAGAATATCTAACTTCCATAGCAGTGAAATCATTTTAGTGGATCTGGTTGAAAATTATTGTAGCGAGATCTTTTTGGGTCTTGATATTTGCAGTATAAAATTTGTTTCAGGCCATGATTTTCACTAAATGCACATATTTATTCGAAATATCAATATTTATGTAGCCCTCATCAATTATATATATATATATATATATATATATATATATATATATATATATATATATATATATATATATATATATACATTTAATTTGCTAAAATTTTTCTTTCCGGATAGTAGTATTAATTTTGAAACTTAATCCAAAGAAGTTATCATACATTTATATACATATATATATATATATATATATATATATATATATATATATATATATATATATATATATATATATGTTAGGTCGTGGTCGAGTGGTAAGGGTTTTTAAAAAACACTTTATTTTGCAGTCACACGACTAACAACAATTTTTATTTTATTTGGACTTTACACTAGAGATTAAGATTTAAAATAACAATAGATTATGCTCGATTGACTTATAGTCTATTAACTCTTATGCTTAACTGACTAGTGAGCGCAGGGCGAATGCAGGTATTTATAGTATCATGAGCTTTTCCCGTGATGCACTAGTTTCTTTGTCTATTTTCGAACAATAGAAACAATAAGGCATTATTCATAGTCTAGACTTGTTGATGAAATATGATATTATTCTTTATTGTTTATTTAGTTAGTTCAGCGTCTAGGCTGATTTATGATATCTGAAACTATTATTGTTCTTTTAGTAAATTCAGCGTCTTTATTAAACACCTGCATCCATTTGGATAAATAACATAACTAATATGTATATATATATATATATATATATATATATATATATATATATATATATATATATATACATATATAGTTATTTATCAGGTAACTGTGTACTTCAAAGTCGTTGACAAGACAATTTAAGATTAGATTGCCTTGTTTCCTCGTAAATAATTAAATCTTATTTTTTTTGCAATTTATGGTGAAACGGTATGTATTATAAATGGAAAATTCCTGTTTTTTCAAAGTCATATTGAGCTTTATTTCGGTAACAAATAAAATACGTAAAAAAATATTTCTTATTTTTCAATTTTTTGTGACGATAACGGTGAAAACTTGATTTAAATATGTATATATATATATATATATATATATATATATATATATATATATATATATATATATATATATATATATATACATAGTTTTAGGAATAAGTGTATCATTTGAAAGATGGCTTAGGTGTTAGCGTATCACAAAATTTCAGTGAATTCTTTCGATTCCTCAAAAAATGAAATGCGGTGTACAACAAAAATATCTAATATTTATAAGTTAATATTTTCAAAAACCATAATATTCCTAAAATGGACTAATTTGATACAATATTTACGATTTTCTCTAACATAGTCTACAGAAAATAGGATATGCGTACTACTATGGTTGTGAGCTACTTTTTTATACAGTGTAATTCCGAAAAACGATTAGATTATGTTTTTTTTTATCACAAGTGAACAAAATGTTACCATAATGTATAACTTTTAAATTGAACCAACATTTCTTTACAAAAAAATATTCAAAAGGGAAAATTGGGAATACTAGCGCAATTTTTGATCCTCCTTGGTATACCATAAAACTTTCACCAGATTTAATGGGTGTAGTTTTAGTTTGGAGATATGCAGCGCTTTTTCAAGAAAGAATAAAGAGTAAAGTACCCCTGATTTTCACTTTGGAAAATATTTTGATTAAGAAATGTAGTTTTTCTGTATATTACATTTTTTTATAACATTAACGTTTCGGTCATTTTTTTACCTTCGTCAGAATGTGTGTAGCTAAAAAAACAAAGTATTTGGTTGATTCTACTATCAAATTATTTACATGGTATGTATTTACCTTGAACAATGATTCAGGAACAACACTGCACTCACATATATAAATTTATTTAAAAAGTATGTTCTATTGAAAATTTAATTTTCCCGAGATTCACAGGGTTCAAAATGACCACGTGTGTCATCTTGAAGTTAAGATGGTACTGAGAGAACAGATGGTATTTTTTTTGTAAGTAATGTGGGTTGTTTTGTCTATTGTGGGTTAAAAAGGTCTAGTCCGAAAATGCAATGCGTTTTTAGTTTTAGAATTTTAATTTTTTTGGTTGTTATTTTATAATGTTCTTATATAATTTGCTAAGTTGCTTGGTATCTGCCTTAGCATTTACTGCATGTTTGCTTTTTTATATTTCTATCATTTCTAGGATTTCTCGTTTTTTTGTATGGTTTTCCGTTTTTAAGATAAGAACCTTTTCAAAGTTAAAAGAGTGGCGATTTTTCATGCTATGTGTTGTTAAAGCCGTTTTGTATGACAAAATACGACAAAAAGACGACAAATATAACAAAAATAAATAAAACGGCTTTAACATCGCCACTCCTTTAACTTTGAAAAGGTAAAAATCTTAAAAACGGAAAACCATACACAAAAATGAAAAATCCTAGAAATGATAGAAATACAAAAAAACAAACATGCAGTAAATGCTAAGGCAGATAACAAGCAACTTAGCAAAATATATAATAACACTATAAAATAACCAAAACAATTAAAATTCTAAAACTAAAAACTCATTGCATTTTAGGACTAGACCTTTTTAACCCACAATAGCCAAAATAACCCCCATTACTTACAAAAAAAAATACTGTTCTCTCAGTACCATCTTAACTTCAAGATGACACACGTGGTCATTTTGAACCCTGTGAATCTCGCGAAAATTAAATTCTCAATAGAACAAAACTTTTAAACAAATTTATACATGTTAGTGCAGTGTTGTACCTGAATCACTGTTCAAAGTATACATAACATGTAAATAATTAATAGTAAATAAATAATAGTAAAATCAACCAAACACTTTATTGTTTTAGCTACACACATTCTGACGAAAGTAAAAAATTACCGAAACGTTAATGTTTTAAAAAAATGTAATATACAGAAAATACAACACCACCATTACATTTTAATTTCATTTTTAACGGACCATAATCTCAAGAAAAACAGAGAAATAATATATATATATATATATATATATATATATATATATATATATATATATATATATATATATATATATATATAAATATATATATATTGCGTTGAAAAACGTGATGCGGGATCTAACGTATATCGTCAGAGGTGTATTTTCGTCGCCCACACACGCTTCAAGCAACTGCCCGAAGAGGAATTCGAATACTAAAATTTTGAATATTTTGTTTTTTTTTTAAAAATTTGACAAATTGGTGAATGTGAATTAAATAAGTTTTCTCTTGCTCTAATAAAAATACTACTATTTATATTTTATTCTAAACCACGATATGTATTTTTAATTTTTCCTTGAGCGCCCAGTTACTGTATCCTATCTAAGATAAGATAACAGCACTGTATTTATTCTTCGGATTAACTTAAAAATACATATATTATTATTAACAAAATTTTAATAAATCTATTTTCTCTTTTAATTTCCCCTTAATATAACTAGCTCGCTTCCCCTGAAACTATCCCAAGTGAGTTCAGATTCTCATAAGTTGAAATTACCTTTTATCTACTGCCAATTAAAACCACTGAATTGTATAAACAATCAACATAAATTTATTATAAATCAAAATGATATTAATACGGTTTATAAAATTATTTTGAAATACCTATTATCTAGATCAGCTTTATTAAAATTAAAAATCAATTGCACCTTATCTCTACTGTTAATTATAATGTCACTCCACTTAACTGTCAAGTGTTGTTTGTCAAATATGATGGTCTCGTGTTCAGTTGAAATTTGTTTGACTTTTATTTATTTTAAAAATTAAAAAAAAAATGTGTAAAGTGCGGATTATTAATTTTAACAAGTGATTATAAATTAGTTCTAATGATTTTATAATGTCTAATATAAATGTGGTAATATTATATTTTAAAATACCTTGATCCTTATGTGTTTGTTTATTTATAAACAATTAAAAAGGTATATTTGTGTTTCCTTGTCTTCTTTTACCATCAAATTGGATTGGGATAATTGTTTAAAAATACCTACTATCAAGTAAGTAGATATTCTTTATTAAACACTGTCTTAATTATTTTTGGAAATGTCCAGGAATTGTCTACTTCTAGGAAATGTTGGTATTTATACCAGCCAGGTATAATTTCTTGAACTTTTATTTGACACAATCGGGTTTTACAAAATTTTCTTGATGTTAGTTGGAGTTGCTATTTCTTAATGACATTAAATTTAATTTAAATTATTTTTTTTTTAAATATTGATTAATTAAACTTTATTTAATATTTATTTACTTTCATAACTTTTTTAAAAATATTTACTTAAAAAAAACAAAAGATCTCGCACGTGGCTTTATGATCTTGTCGTGAAAATTTTAAGGTTATGTAAAAATTTGTTTTGAGGAGAAACTTTTCTTTTACACCTCACAGTAACAATACTTTTTTGCAACTCTCTCGAATTTTTGTGATTTTTCTTTATATAGTATGCCTCCAGCTGACTTAATTAATCATTCTGATTGGCTCAGCAGTTGAAGGCATCGGGTTACTTGATGAAAAATCACCCTTTTCTTGGCATTCTTGTCAAACAAAAATGGCTGTCAAGAATTTTAAAATTGATGAAAATTTTCCAATTTTACCATTTCCTGGATTTATCTAATCATATGCATGACAATAAACACTATAAAATTAAACTCTATTATTTTACCTATCTAATTATACATAATTTAGCCTTCGTAAAACAATTTTTAATATTAAAAATTATAAAACAAAATGGTTTGACATGAAAATATTGAAATCTATAATTAACTAATTATTGAAAATTATTGTTTGAAGATGCTAAATTATGTTTTCTTAATATTAAAATATTAAATATTAGAATTTTCCTTACATTCTAATATAACTTATTTTACTCCACTACATAAAATTAATTTATAATATCTAATTTTAATGTCAGTAGTGAACATAACCCGATTCGCTCGATCCTCCCACTCCTCGACCTTGACCTTGACCTTGCTTCACCCCTCTTTGGCCCCGCCCACATGTCCTTGTCATTGACCTTGAAAGTGCACGTGTGCTTTGGCCTTGGCCTTGTGTTCAAGGTTGTGTGTGTGACCTTGACCTTGACCTTGGTTGAGACGACCTTGACTTTGTTGAAGGTCATCTTGGGTGTGTGACCTTGAAGATATGTTACGTGGTTGGGGGTGACCTTGAATGGTTTTATATAAGATATGGGGCAGTTTCATTCATCAGTTGGCTCTGACTTGTATAGGTAGTACATGTGTTAATATTTGACAAATCATGGCATATGTTTGTGAAAATTGCGGTTCTAAGTTTACTAATATTTATAATATGAGACGTCATCAAAGAGAATCGTGTGCGGCGAGATTTAATGAAGTGCCTGGAGGAAAACGGCTCCGAATTGAAGAGTATACATCGACGATTCCGCTAATTAATTGCGCTACATGTAATGTAGATGTTCCAATAAATCATATGTCGGTGCATAAACGAACACAACAACATAAAAATAATTCATGTTTGCCGGTATGTCATGGTGTGCAACTCGTTGAATGTGCCTTCAAAAGGAGAATTGCAACCTATCGGGTTAGCAGTGATATGGAGCATTCCGATTACGTAATGTTCTTTGCAGACATTAAATCCAAGGTGGTGGAACTTGTTAATAATTTATTGCGTGTGCATCATGCTTTAAAAGTTAACATGACAGCTGTTGGCGAGTACATGCTTCCATCACAAGAAATATTCAGTGAAAAATCCTTCAACACTGCTAATCAAATAATTAGTGTAGAAAGTGATTTGGATGCCGTTTACCATTCTTTCACCGAATTAATAAAAACGCAGGCGACAGAGTTCCAGGAGAAAGATTCAGGTATGGAAAAATCAAAACCCGATATATTAAACTGATTTTTATATATTATTTTTCTTGTTATAGGATGGGCTCTTGTGCGAATTTTATACTTGGAAGTTGGTATCAACAAGTATATGCCTATGGGTGGCTCATCATACATCAAGTTGCCGTGTTCTATTGAAAAGAAAGGAGCTGTCGTCAATGTGATTAACCAGGACGAATTTTGCTTTGCGTGGGCTGTAACATCAGCATTGTTTCCTCCAACAGCAGAGCCTTCACAGAAGACATCCTACCCCCATTTTTCTAGAGTGCTAAATGTAACAGGTATGGATTTTCCAGTAAAATTACGTGACATTAAAAAATTTGAGGAAATGAACAACATATCAATTAACGTATACGGTCTGGAATCTAAATATGAAAATAATGAAGTAATACATGAAGTTATTGGTCCACTGAGGTATGCGTCAAAAAAGTTGGATAGGCATGTAAATTTATTGTTAATTACAAAAGACTGTAGTAGTAAAGATGGCGGTGAACATTTTTGTGATACGACTTGTTCAAAGAGTCATTATTGTTGGATTCGGGATTTATCACGTTTAGTTTCAAGTCAAATTAGTTGTCAGCAGCATAAAATATATTTCTGTGATGGTTGCCTCATTTATTTTAGTACACCGTCAGCTTTAACTTTACATCAAAGCTACGATTGTAACCACATTTTCACGCAAACACCCTCAGTGGATTTAAAAATCGATAAATTTGGAAAGAGTGTGCCGGAAAATATTTTAAAATTCGAGGGTATAGAAAAGCAAATGCGCGTTCCATTCGTGGTTTATGCAGATTTCGAATCTGTTTTAAAACCCATTGAAACGGTACAACCAAACCCACAAAATTCTTACACTGTAAAAAGTTTTAAACATGAACCATATTCTTTTGCTTATTTAATTAAATGCTCTTTTGACGACTCACTTTCGAAATTTGAGCTATTTCGGGGGAATAATGCAGCTCAAGTCTTTGTGGATCGTATCGAGTGTGATTTAAGGGCTCTATACAACACATATTTAAAAGACATTAAGCCTATGAAACCGTTAACGCCTGAAGAAAAAAGGGAGTTTAATGATGCTAAAATATGTGGTATATGTGAAGGCCCTTTTGAAGAGGGTGAGATTAAAGTACGAGACCACTGTCACATAACTGGTGCAAAAAGATTTGGTGCTGCACATTCCGTTTGTAATTTAAATTATAAATTACCCTCTTTTATCCCTATCATATTTCATAACTTAAGCGGCTACGACAGCCATTTATTTATAAAAGAGTTATGTAAATATGGGGATAAAATTGGTGTTTTGGCTCAAAGTAAGGAAAAGTACATATCATTTACCAAAAGCATTTATGTGCACGATTATTTTGATAGTAAATGTGGAAAAGTCAAGAGGAAATATTTAAAGTTGCGATTTATTGATAGTTTTAAATTTCTGTCAACGTCTTTGGAAAATTTAGGCAGCGGTTTAAACGACGACGATTTTATTGAAACGCGGAAACATTTTTCAAATATCAACCAATTTAATTTGATGCGTCAAAAGGGTGTTTTTCCCTATAGCTTTATTGACTCTATAGAAAAAATGGAAAATACATGTCTTCCAAGTAAAGATGAATTTTATGATAATTTACGGGAAGAACATATTAGCGATGAAAGCTATAGAAGAGCAAAAGAAGTATGGCGCTTGTTTGGGTGTAAAACTTTGGGGGACTATTCGGACGTGTATTTAAAATCAGATGTGTTGCTATTGTGTGATGTTTTTGAGCAATTTCGGAATAATTGTTTAAAATTCGATAAACTTGATCCAGCACATTACTATACCCTTCCAAGTTTATCATTTGATTGTATGCTACGTATGACTAAGGTAGAGTTAGAGCTCTTAACTGATATAGACATGATACATTTTTTTAAGAAAGGTATACGCGGCGGCATAAGCCAGTGTACAGAAAGGAAGCACATCGCTAATAATATTTTTTTACCAGACTATGACCCAACAAAACCTTCTTCATTTATAACATACCTTGATGCTACAAATCTATATGGTCATAGTATGTCACAAGCATTACCATATGGTGGTTTTCGATGGTTAAGCGAGCGCGAAATTCTGGATTTAAATATTATGGCTGTTGGTGATGATAGTTTACATGGCTACGTTTTGGAAGTGGATGTGCATTATCCGACTGAGTTGCATGATGCACATTCTGATCTTCCATTTCTAGTAGAAAATATCATACCGCCAACAGAAAACGCTAAATTACCGAAATTAATTCCTAATTTACAAGATAAAAAAAAATACATTGTACACTATAGAACTTTAAAACAAGCCATCGCCAACGGCTTAGTGGTAATGCAAACCCATCGAGTATTACAGTTTGAGCAATCAAAATGGCTAAAATCGTATATTGATTTTAATACCAATTTACGTAACAAGGCCACCACAAAATTTGCGAAGGACACTTTTAAATTAAAAAATAACGCGATATTTGGTAAAACTATGGAAAATGTGGAAAATCGAAAGGATATAAAATTAGTAACACATTGGGAGAACAGTGTAGGCAGAAATGGAGCTAGAGCACTAATATCCCGCCCCAATTTCAATAGTAGCTCGATATTTACCGAGAACTTTGTTGCTATACATATGAATAAAGTTAAAATATTGTACAATAAACCAATTTATATCGGTTTTTCCATATTAGATATATCAAAGACTGTAATATACGATTTTTATTATAATTTTATTAAATCCAAGTTTGGCGATGATGCTTCGTTACTTTACACCGATACTGACTCGCTTATATTAAAAGTGTATACGGAAAACTTTTATCAAACTATATCAGAAAACCCCGAAAAATTCGATACATCAAATTACCCCGAAATTAATAATTTCAACATAATTAAAAGTAATTCTGTAGTTGGTAGAATGAAAGATGAGTTTCCTGGTGATCCGATAATAAGTTTTTATGGTACCGGCGCGAAGGCTTATTATGTAAAGTCCATTAATAATGAATTAAAAAAAGCCAAAGGTATCAAAAAATGTGTTATCGAGAAAGACCTTCATCAGGAAGACTACCAAAGAATTGTTGAACGGGGTGGTTTGATATTAAGAAAGATGAAGACATTTAGAAGTGAATTACATAACATTTATACCAACATAATAAATAAAGTAGCATTGTCACATAGCGATGATAAACGTTATGTAATTCCCAGTTCAACCAAAACTCTACCTTGGGGGCATGCAGACATAGATTTTTACAAAACAGACCCGGAAGAAAACTTAGCAAATTTAGTCACCGTGTTGGAATCATTTCTAAGTCAGGACAGCACGTAATCTGGAAAATCCATATTTCATTATTTGTATTGTTTTTATTATTTCTATTAAACATACAACATTAATATGTAACGATAGTATTGTAATTTTTTTTTTTTTTTTTAAATAAAAAACATGTATTCATTACTTGATTGCTTTTTTATTGAACCTTTATTTTAAAATTATAAATATAATGAAGTGTCGACAAATAACAAACTGTAAAAGTTATTGTTGAAAAATTTGTCTAATAGTAAATTAAACGCACAGGTCTACGAGTAAATGTTTAATGTGAAACAGGTTTGCTGACAAGATCCTCCATAGTCTTTTCAATTTTCAACATTCTAGAGTTAAGTTCATCACGCAGTTCGTCTTGCCTAAGTTCATATATTGCAATAACAGTATCATCAATGTATCCTCTAAGTTCTTGACCGGTTTCAATTAATTTCTTGCGTACGTAACCTTCAAGTTGGTTTCTGAATATATCTTTAATAACAATTGTTGAGTCATGTAAAGCTTTCTGCGTATCTTGCACACACTAAGCAGGGTTATTATCAACATAATTTCGTGTGGTTGCATCGTCTCCTTCAAGAGGTTCTGCTAAATAGCACAATCTTTTGCTTCCCATGTCGTAATCTCCATTAGGTGTAAGTTTAAAACCTATTCCTGAAGGACCTCGCATAAAGTTAAAATCCTTAAATTTTCTTTTGCGACCGAACTTATCAATAGTGTTTACTTCTGACATTGTTATGTGAGACTGATTTGAAACCATTAGATTTCACCCTAATATATGGTTCTATTTCATTAATAAACGGACTCTGCAGAAAAATATGGATTGCAAAACGTATTTTAGGTGATGTTTAATAAATACACATACAGATTCATTTTACTATTGTTTTATTGAAAAAAAAAATTAAAATATAACAAAAGATTGAGTTTACTTTTTATTATTAAAAAAAAAATAAAAAAAATAACAAACAAAAAAATTAAAAATTAAGAAATAAAATACATGTTAATTTCTTCTGTACAGGTAAGCTTCTTCTATGACCCAATTTCTTCTCTGGATGGCACGTTCATTAATGTCCTTGAACTGGTAGTAAACTAGTCCACAAAAGCCGCATTGTACAAATTTAACCCTGAAAAGGTCAATGTAGTTGAAGTCGTACGTAAGATCATTTCGCCAGCAGATACCTAGTCTTTTACAATGATGACAAGTTAAATAAAAAGCTTTTGGTATATGACTGTATGTTTTGGCTTCTTCACTAGGTTGTTCATCAGTTGGCAACATGATGTTTGAATATGTTGTACTTTTCAATCGCGGTACTCTAATTATGTATTACTTTTTAAAATAACCTTGACAGGACCAAAAAAAAATCCTTGAAAATTACAACCTCGAAAACGACCCTGACATTGACGGGTACTTTGACCTTGGCCTTGGCCTCGCATCTAACAAGTTTAGTACTATATTTATATGCTTCTTTAAAATAACCTTGACAGGGACAAAAAAAATCCATGAAAATTACAACCTTGAAAACGACCCTGGTATTGCCGGTTACGTCGGCCTTGGCCTTGGCCTTGCATCTGACAAGTTTAAATATTATACTTAATGCATCGAACAAAAGGAATAAAGGTGGTGTAGTGGGGGAAATGGGCATAAAAGCAGACTTGCTGGCTCGAGCTCTTCACAGTTCGTCAGAACAGCAAACAGTACAGTGCTAAGAAAAAGTTAATTGTGTGAGTTTGAATATCGAAAATGTCTAGTGTACGGTCTCTTTTAGATGCTCTTGACGTGAGCTGCGGTTCACAGCAAGGCATGCTGGATAACATGAGTGGTTTAGAAGTGTTAAGTCCGGGGGTGTTCGAGAACTGGAATGGCGTGGAGCATGAAGATGCCGAAGACCGAGCCCTCAACGATGGTCGCGACGAGGAGTTAGTTCAGTCGGCAGCGCAATTCCTGGAATGCTGGACGGAGGAGAAGGAGCCAAAGATAAATGTGATCAGTGATGTGGTTGTGCGAAAAGCATCGCGGCCTAGGGAATCTTCTCCGAAAGCGTCGAAACTGAAAAAGCTTTTGACTATGCGGAAGTCGGAAATCGCCGATAAAAAAACATTTTATTCGGCGATTAAAGGTGTGGGACAAGGGAAGAAGAAAAAGTTTAACTTTAAGCGTCCCTCCACCCCTGTTCCATTACCCGACTTCCTAAAAACAGCACCGCAAGAGCCACTGTCAGTAGAAGTGGAAGTCATAGAAGGCCCCGATGGACCAACACCACCAACGCCACTAACACCGGCCAGCGTCGAGAATGAAATAGTGTCGGAGGTGAAGTCTTCCCCAGCGCCAGCACCACTGTCGCCGATATTGGGGTGCCGGAAACCCATGAAGAAGCGGTTTAAGCGGTGTTTTGAAGGCGATGAAGTTTCCGCTGCGTCGTCGTCGTCGTCGTCGTCGTCGTCATCGTCTTCACCAAATAAAACCGCGTCTTCTTCCGAGCCATCACAACCGGAGTGGGTCGAAGACTTCACCAACTCTCAGAAGACCAAATTGACTGACATTTATGCCATGAAAAAACGCTTAGTGAATGAAGTGAACGAGTGTGCCAGTGACATTATAGAACTTGAAAAACAATTAGAGATAAAAAAGGTGAAATCTGCGCGGTTAAAAAGACAATTAGAGGACTTTAATAAATTATGTAGTAGGTGTTAGGTAGTTGTAGATATTAGCTTTTAATTTATAGTATTAAGTTTGTAAATATATATATATATATATATATATATATATATATATATATATATATATATATATATATATATATATATATATATATTGTAGTTAATAAAAAAGTGTTTGATCAAATTTTTTATATTTTATAATGAGAATAAAAATTACTTGAAAATTTATTTTTGTGTGTTATTTCATATAGGCCCTGTCCCACATAATATTAGGTAATAAAAAAAAAAAAAAAAAGTGAATAATCCACTAAAACTACGCAATAGCAATAGTTGTAAATATTTTCTGATAATATTTACAAGTATGCTAAAACATGGTTCGGTTTATGAAGTTAAGGTTCTGTCGCCAGAACTTCTAATACTTTGTATCTCAATATTGTATGTTTTTATGAAAAAAACATAAAATATTGGTTACAAAGTATTATAACCAACTAAAACTACGATCAAATTATTTTGTGGTCCTGAAAAGGACCGTTTGGTTGTAAAACATGCGACTCTTTTATTGAGTTGTGGAGTCGCACGGCCCGTCATCATCATCAGCGGGGGTGGTGGTGCTGTCCTCTGTGTATTCGATGATGAACCGCCAAAGTTCATCCCATCTAGGATCGTTCGGCTCCCACTCCAAACAATTCTCTGTGGTAGAATCTACCACAGGGCATTGGATGGGTTGTTGTTGTTGTTGTTGTTGAGTCGCAGACATGTTGAACTAAAATGATTGTAATAAGTATTGATGGTCGTATATATAGAGACAAATTAATGGTGGGGGGTGAAAACAAATGTCATATTACGTATTGAGACCAAAAGTTGTTTGTGGTCTCAAATACGAACGAACGATTTAGCTGGGTTCCACCAGCACTTAAAGTTTTAATACTTTGTATCTAATATTGTATATTCTATACATACAATATTAGTAACAAAGTACTAATATGTACTAAAACTACGATCAAAGTATTTTGTGATCCTGAAAAGGACCGTTGTTGTGTGCCCTTAAAAAGGGCCAGGGAGAGTGTGGGGCTTATGGTGCCCCATCCTCGCTGGTCGACCACCAGCTTGACGAATCGCAGGGGCCTTGTGGGTCGTCGGGTGTTGGTGATGCTGGAATTTCCAGCACCGCATCTTCCGTCGAGTCCGGCTCTGGCTGCGGCGACGGAGTTTCGAGTCTTTGTAAGACCCAATCACCCGCGTCGTCTAATTCCACTAGACCCGGATCATGGTCATATACTAGCGGAATCGGCTCATCCAAGTCGTCCCAACGTAGGACGTCAATTTCAAAATCCACCTCGTCGTCGTCGTCGAAGACTTGCAGGTCTCCAACGTTGTCGGCTACGGTGTCATCACTAAAGATGGATGAGCCTCGGCTGGCGGGTCTTTCTTCCTCCATGTTCATCGTATGAGGGTTGATGAATATATGACTGTGTAACTGACCCAGTCTCATATATATAGAACTACCCCCACCCCACCAACGGATTCTAAATGTTATGTATTGGTGAGAGCTTATAGAATTATTGATTTTTTCAAAAACTTTAAATAAGGAATTAGATTTGTTTTTTTTTTTGTTTAGACAATAAGACTTATTCTTAATATTTTGTGAAGAATACATTACAAAAAAAAAAAAATAATAGAAACCTTGTTTGAACTGTTAACATTTTCATAGGTTCTCAAGCATATAACTTGGCACTTAAGCTACCAGACAAATCGTCGTTAAACGAATATCTCGCCCCATAAGTGACGATTACTAAACTACGATCAAAATATAATGTGGTCCTGAAAAGGACCGTTTTTGTGGCCCTAAAAGGGCCTGGGGGGAGGGTGGGGTGCCTACCGTGGAGTAATACCCAACGATATTAACACCGACCTAGGTGCAGCCCTTGGTCTTCTCATTGGCGGCACCGTCGTCGTCGCTGGTGGTGTCGGCGTTGCAGGCGGTGCCGAAGGTGCCGCTCCTGGTGCGGTACCCCCGCACTCCTCACACTTGCATATTTTGCCGGGCACGAATGGCCTGACAATGCCAATGATCCTTTTTGGTATATCTTCCATCTTGCCGATCGAATGTGTAATGATGAAATAATTCTAATACCGGCCTCTATATACATTCAAAAAGTTGGAGGGGGTAAGGTGGAGTGCATATATGCAATATATAAGTTTGAGAATAATATGATTTTATAACTCACCGTATCTCTGTTATGGACACAAACTACCCCCCTCCACTTTTCTAGCATATAGTACTAGACTTTCTCTACATTTTTTTCAAATAAATTTTTTTGATATTTCTAACCATTACTTTGCTACATATTTACAAAAAATGCAAATTATGCATATATTTTAATTATTTTCAGGCAAGGTAAGGAAAATTTTGAAAATGTTTTGACGGAATCGTAATAAGGAAGAGTTGAAGTATATCACACTATTTTTCCCGATTCGCTAATATAAAAAAAATTTTTTCATCGCATTTTGGATGGGCTCTGGCGTCGTAACGGTTGACGATAAAAAATTGGAAAAATACATATATTGTGGGAAAATTTCTCTAGAATCCAAAAAAAAAATTTCCGAACTTCTGTCACCGCAAATAAAAAAATCGATACCTCAAAAATTGCGAGAAAATGGTGAAGGAGCCGCGCAATCGCTCTGAAACCATCAAAAATCGATTTTTTTCCCTCCGCGGGTCGAGGGTGGGGGAGGTGGTGGTGGACTTAGAAAAAAAAAAAAAAAAAAAAAAAAAAAAAAAAACTCCCCCTACAACTTCCACATACTCCCGTTCGGCGGCCCTAGCCTCCTAACTCGAGAATTTCAATTTTTTCGTCCAAATTTTTTGTCATTTTTAAGATTTTCCAAATTTTTTTTTCACCATTGTATTCTACTCAAAATTCTAGGTAATTAAAGTGCTTTTATTTTTTCTCTATCTTGAACGGTTCCCGAGCTACAGCGCTTTAAAGAATTCAAATTACTAACTTTCTATAACCCTTTTTTTCAAATTTAATTTTTTCGAATTTTCAAAAATACTACAATATGTAGAAAAAAGTTCTCTCTTTAATTTCCCAATACCGTTTTTCTCTAAATCTTCAACTTTAGCGCGTATTCAGCATTTTCAAAAAAAAAAAAATTATAATTTTTTTTACACCATCGCATTCTCCTCAAAATTTTGGGCTATCAAAGTGCTTTTATTTTTTTTCTATCTTGAACGGTTCCCGAGCTACAGCGCTTTAAAAAATCCAAATTACTAACTTACTATAACCCTTTTCTTAAAATTTCATCTTTCCGAATTTTGAAAAGTACTACCATATGTAGAAAAAAATTCTCTTTCTAATTTCCTAATATCATTTTGCTCCAAAACTTCAACTTTGGCGCGCATTCACCATTTTTCAATTTTTTTTTGAAAAATTTTTTTTTTACGTTTTTACTATCGAGAAAAATGCTTGCTTATAGAACTCGATTTCCTCTATAATTTTTTCTTATAATTTTTTTCCCTATTCCTAACCGTTACTTTCCTACAAATTTTCTAAATCGTTGTTTTCATATTTTGCCTTAAAAATTTTTTCTTGTGTTATTTAAGCTCTTTTTTCCACTTAATAAACCACCATTTTCTAAATTCCCGTACTCTTTTCTTAAAGAGCGGGCTTTTCAGCCAGCTTTTTTTTTTGGTTGGGTTTCAAATAAATATAAAACTACTACTTCACTCATTACAAATTTATTGATTCAAGAACATTATTTTGTGTTACATATAATAGATACATTAAAATATAGATTTATTGGTCACCGAACCGTTTAATACATTATAACTAAAAAATGAGTCGTGAATAACTAATGCGTACACTTTAGTGTCTTTGGGGAATTTATTCTTTCTCGTTTGGAACTCCAATTTTACATCCACTGTCGATGAGTTAATCGCCTCTGGTTGATGACTGCAATTGATAATAAAAACGGGGTTTTTCATATATTCCGCGAACGTTATCATCGGATCGTTTATCTCGCGCCCGTAGTAGCTGCTTTGGAAGTTTTCGTAATTGTAATAGGCTGCTGCGTACAGTTTCTTGGCCAAATCTAAATTCCATCTTTCGTATGGATAAACGGTTGAATTCAGATACAGTCTAATGTCGCATACGTCGGCGTGGGTAAACTGGGTTGCGTTTTTTTCTTTCTTGTCGCAATTATTGCTGTCTTGAAACCCGACGATTATATAGCGCAATCTTTCCAGACTTGTACTCGTTCTCAAGGCCCACACGTCGGAAGATGTTTGTCTTAAAGCTGGTAATTCCTACAGATCCCATTTACGATATGCCATTTGAATACTGGCGTTGTTTCCTCCTTTATTAATGCGAGACAGTATTTTCAATTTTTGCTTGTCGTCTGGAATGATGTGACGAATTTTCCATTCGATTTTGTCGATACTAATTTCTGCCTCTACTTCGCCGACGTAACAATTGGTAAAAGTGCGAGCTATAATCATAATAAGCTCTTGTTTTACGTTGAAAACACCTTTTGCGTAATCTTCGGCGAATCCCATAAGATATTTTAAGGGTAATTTCCCGGAGAATACGTTACTTGCCGTGTCTACGATATCTTGGTTTGCTTCGTCGAGACCCCATCCGCACGTCATGAGAGATCTTTGTTGCAAACTTCCGAATGAAACCATGGTTTTTAATGTCGTCGTAACTCCAGGTTTACGAACCACGGCGACCTGTTCACCTCCCATCTCGTAGCGAATTTCATCGAACAAAAATGCGAGGGCATTATTTGATAAAAAACATCTTTTCGTTGCGTCTATGGGTTTAAATTTTCCTTCGATATATATGTAACTTTCGGCGATATCCAGTATAATATCTTGAAAATTAATGGGGATACGGATTTCATCCGAATTGTTGAATGATGGAGATCCGTATGGTTTATACGTATGCTCTTCTAGACTAATAATGGAATTGTCCAAGATGGGCTCGGAGAAAACCTCTATTTTATCGCTGGTGGTGGAAATCATTTTCGCACTTTAAGACCGATTGATTTTAAAAATTTATAGTCTTCGGCAGATAACTGTTGAGATGTTTGTGATCTAACGTCTGGACGACGACTAACCTTGACGTTAACTCTTCTTTTACTTTTATTATGTTTCGGCGGTTCCCCCATCTTAGTCGACAGCACACACAATTGACGATTGAAGCAAAAACCCATTTCTATGAAAGTTTCTTCAGTTCCAATTTCACGATTATTTTCTCGCCTTGAAAATTGATTAGATCACCGCTATCGTCCAAGATGCGAAGAGTAATGTTGTCGATAAACTGACGTCCTGCCGGCATTAACGGCATATAAATATTATTTTGTGGTTCTTTACTGATTTTGTAACCGGGCTCCACGTCGATATCGAATTCGAACAAGGTATGACCTTCCACCGAATTCATATATGCTCCGGAAATTATATTACAATCTACGCGTATGATGCGTACTTTCATTATTTCCACCATCTCGGTTGATTCGTGCTTTTTGTCTCTTTTTAACACTGTATGATTAAATCCTAACATTTTACCGATACTCGCCTCTCCCCGGAAATCTATAGTATATTGGGATTTCAGTTCACATTTCAGCGTATTATTATTAGTAACCAAGTAAAAGATTCCATCGTTCTTTTCTTCAGTTGAAATCCTCAAAGCCTCCAACATAGCTTTACCTATCTCATCTATTTCATAGGCCCCAGGTGGAATCTGCAATTGTATCGGCTCGGTGGTGTAACCCTCCTTCATGTAGGCAAACTTATTGTTGCTTTCGTCCACATTAAAAATTGAATTGTATGTGTAAAATCCCAGCAATGCCAGACCATATTTGTTTTCTCTATTTAATTCGACTGGTGGATAAAAATCGGCGCTTAAGAC
This sequence comes from Diaprepes abbreviatus, assembly GCA_034092305.1. Taxonomy (NCBI): domain Eukaryota; kingdom Metazoa; phylum Arthropoda; class Insecta; order Coleoptera; family Curculionidae; genus Diaprepes; species Diaprepes abbreviatus. The sequence continues at coordinate 440,039 of JASJET010000216.1, read as the reverse complement.
GCTCGAGTGTCCTGTTAGTGTGAACGTATAAGACATGACTAACCATTAAAACATCACACATCTCGGTTTTATTCTTAGCGGCAACATTTAAAAAGATTCATCGTCACACCTTTTCTCACTGCATTAGATAGTGATGTTTTTATGCTATTTTCTGCTTTTATGCGCACATCGCTGATTTTGCAATAACAACAAAATATTTTTCTAGCCGTAAGATCCTCATCAGTCATAACCTCGTTTAAATTGCTGCTGCTGCTGCTGAAATAATGTTTGCAACCGCACTGATATTTTAATATATCGATATCGCTTTTAAGGTGCTCCGGCAACTTTTCCCAAACGAATGGAATTTCATTTGGGGCTAATGCAATCATTACTTCCTTGGGCATGTTTTCTAACTGTTTCACGGTCATTTTCCTTAATCCACCGGCTAGATGAAATGCTTTCAGTGATTGCAACATTTTAGTATAGTTATTGCGATCCATTTGCGGTGTTAATGGTGACGATGATGATGATGACATCTTTTACGCTGATGATTCGACAAGAAACTTTAAGCACAAATGTCCACACCAGACTGTTCCAAAATCCTGCTGACGATCGTATGTATAGTAAATAATTTTTGATGGTTCCGATCCCGTTTGTAGATATCGTACCAATTCGATCGGTGGGGGTAAATCGCCGAAGCTGTCATAATATGTTACTTTAGAATTATTTTTTCTATAAGCTACCCAATGAGTCCCTGCACCACGCGTACTATCCAAATTCACTATTGCTGCTTCGTAACGTCGAGGACCTTGTCTAGGTAATAAATCCCTCATATAAACGCCTCGAAAGTGTCCTATTCTTTTCTTTTTGGCATATTTTTCTATATCGATGTTAGATAGTGGTCTTCGAGGTAGGGATTCAATTAGTTTTTTGATCTACGATTTAAAAATAATCCCATACCTTTACGATATGGCTTTAGAAACAAACCATTTCCTTTCGATTTTAAATACAGGCCGGCACCGGTTTTATCTTCGCTGCTTTTTTTTACTGCTTTTATGGCGCGCACAATTCCCGCTGCCCCGCCGGCTAATGAACCCAAAGCTGATAACCCGGCAAAAATTGGTATTAATGGTAATATTCCACCAGTTTTAGGAATCGGTATTATTCTCGGTGTACGAACCTTCCTTTTGCCACCTGCCGCTTTTACCGATCTACGTGCTGCCGACAGAGCTATTTTAGATGCATTCATGACATTTTTTTCCAACACATTTTTACTTCCGGCTTTTAATAATTCCCTTCGAACTGCTTGTCGAATAGCTGTTCCGAAACTGGCTTTCCGAACATGTCGATTTTTATTAACACCTTTCCTTTTTGTATGACGCGTGCCTTTACTAGATGTTTTTTTTGTTGATAATGATGATGGTACACCCATACCAAAACGTTGTTTTCCTTTCATAATGTTTGTAACTAACCAAGCTGCTGTTTTTTCACCTAAACTGGAATCTTTCGATTTTACTCTATTCCAAGCACTTTGTTCGAGCTCGTAATCCGCTCGATGTCTCGCACTTATGTTGTCTTTATTATGTAAATAGGCTAAATCGTGTTTTTTGCATGCGGCATCCAAAGGATTAATGCCTGGATCACCTCTTGTCACACGTTTTATTACTTTTGTTCCGGGTCCGCAATATTGATAACCAGGAATGTGTACCTCGAATGGTAATTTATTTATTAACGAATTCACAATACCGTATCCAGTTTTGTTGGAAACGTGAGACCGTCCACTTCGTTTGACGCTCGGCATCTGAATGACAGTTTTTGTGAAAAATTGCCTATAAAATATCAAATTTTCCTAAGATGCGCGTTATCGATCTTAAACAAAAACTTCCTATTGACAATCTCGATGAAAAAGTCGGACTTGGATTTGAAAAGAAGATAATGAAGAGACACGGTCCTTTACTTCCTTCCTCTATTCGCGGCCTGTTAATTGGTCCATCCAATTGTGGAAAAACTAATGTCATGATTTCGCTGCTTACACACCCCCTTGGGCTACGTTTCGAAAATGTCTATATTTACTCGAAATCTCTGTATCAACCGAAATATGAGTATTTAAGGAAAATTTTAGCGCCCATCAAAGGTTTAGGCTACTATGCCTTTAGTGATTCCAGTAATATTGTGGAACCGTCCGATGCAAAACCAAACTCTATATTTATCTTTGATGATGTTATATGTGAAAAACAAGATGTTATAAGATCGTACTTTAGCATGGGACGTCATAAAAATATCGACTCCTTTTACCTAGCGCAAACATATTCGCGAGTGCCTAAACAGCTTGTGCGAGACAACGCCAATTTTATTATTATGTTTAAACAAGATGAGTTGAATATGAAACACATATTTTCCGACCACGTTTCACCGGATCTAACTTTTACTCAATTTCAAGAAATGTGCTCAAAATGTTGGGATAATAAGTATGGATTTTTAGTAATTGATAAAGACAGTGATGTGAAATCGGGAAGATACCGCAAAGGATTTGATAGCTATATATTACTGTAATAATAAGAGAAAACGCTCATTTGATTGTTGAAACGTCCTTTGTTAACATCATGAATAACGCGATCGACTTAAAACGTAAACTAGTGGAAGCTACCAATGCCGTCAGAAAAAAATTTAAACAAATTAAAGCGGCTAAAGAGTTTAATGTTGTGGAATTGGAAAAGTTTTACGAACCCATTTCTAAGCCGTTGACAACTATATCTGATGTGGTTAAGCAACGTCAGCAGCAGCAGCAGCAGCAACAACAACAGCAACAACATTATCCAGCTACAAAGCCACATAGTCTCAGTACATCAGTGCAGTCGACTCAAATATCAGGTTTTCCCCAACCTACACATTCCTTTCAAACCTCCACACCTATTCAGCAGCAGCAGCAGCATCGCATTTCAAAAGAAGATATTAGCCAATCGGTGTTTGATACACCCTCGACATCAACTAATACATCTCTCGCATCCGCTGACACCACAACTTCCGATACTTTAAACGCACACCTGAAAGGATTACGTTCGAAACCATCTCTATACGATACTGTATATGGTGTACGTTTTGGTTCAAAAACAGATCATAACAAAAATTTTATTGGTAATTTAGAGGTGCGTTTTCGAAATGGAAATATTGTCTTATACAAAAAAGGGAAAAATATTGCAGAATATGGTGGATCACCGGCACTTTATGATTTGTTATTTCTTAAAACACCCCCAAGTGTAGGCAAGGAACAACAACAATTAAGTGATAATGTACTTTCAACGTACAAGGAAATTTTGGAATCAACGAATGCTGTCTACAACAATTTTAAAAAAAGTGATGGTTTACGGGAGACCAGATGGAACAAATATTTACGAATTATTAAACCTCTGATAATGGGCACAAAATTAGGTGGTACTATTACAAGAAAAAATCTCTCGGAAAAACTACAGTTACCCACAAAAAAGAAATTATCTTCGAAAAAATTTCAATATGTCTACTGGAACAAAGCTAAAGAGTTGGTGGATCGTTTACGTTTGTTGTGGAGTTCCAAAATGGCCGGTCACACTGGACACGAAAATGAAATTATGTCAATCATAGAGGAATTACGAGAAGAAGATATAATATATTAAGCTCAATATTTAATGATATTATTCAGTTCTTCCTTCGATCTGAAACCTTTAGTATTACTAATAATATGGAGCCCAGTCTAGAAAAAATCAAGAGTGTTAATGAACTACATAGAACGGCTAGAAAAAATTTTGTAAGACGGCGCACGATAATAAAAGGATACAGAGATTTGTGGCAAATTGATTTGGCTGAAATGCAACAGTATGCTGATGAAAACGATGGTTATCGTTATATTTTGGTCTGTATAAATTGTTACTCGAAATTTGTCTATACTAAAGCCATAAAAAACAAGACTGGTATAGAAGTTACTAATGCGATGAAAAGCATCATTGAAGAGGCATCATATACACCAACAAATCTGCAAAGTGATCAAGGAAAGGAGTTCTATAATACAAACTTTCAAGCCCTGATGAAAAAATATAATATAAATCATTATTCCACTTACAGCACAAAGAAAGCTGCAATTGTTGAGCGAGTCATAAGGACTTTAAAAAATAATTTATATAAACAATTCTCGACAAGAGGATCTTACAAATGGATACATATATTATCGGCAGTAACAAAAACCTATAACCATTCGAAACATCGCACCATTGGAATGAAGCCTGCAGACGTGCAAGAAAAAACACATATTAAAGCATATGATTATTTAAAAATTGTACCTAAAAAATTTAAGTTTTCCATGGGTGACATTGTGCGTATTAGCAAGTACAAAAGCTTATTCGAGAAAGGATATACGCCCTCTTGGTCAACCGAATTGTTTAAAGTTGTAAAAGTTAACGTTACAAATCCACCTACTTACTTGTTGGAATCGTTAGAAGGTCAGCCTATAAGAGGGTGTTTTTACGAATCAGAACTACAAAAAACAAGCAGTCCTGACGTTTATCTAGTAGAAAAGGTCCTTAGACAACGCAAGAAAAATCACATCGAACAATTATTTGTCAAATGGCTAGGATTTCCCAACCACTTCAACTCTTGGATAGATAAAGCTAATATTGTTTAAATAACATATTGTATGACTATATTTTTTATTTAAAATGTAAAATAAATAAACAATATATTGTAAAATAAAGTTTTTTATTTCAATCTTCATTATTAAAAACAATGACAATAAAACATCATACACATAAATAACATTTCAATATTCTTGGAGGGAAGGTCCAATTCACCGACGACTACGACGTTATCTTCAAGGCTATGCCACTCGGAGTGCGTTCTCCTATTCTTTAACCTGCTTTTTTTAGATTTTTTTTGAAGTCGAGTCGTACGACAGTGCGCTTAATGAGTCATTTAAAGGCTGATGATAGAGTATTTTCTGCATAACTTCAATTTTTGTTTTAAGCTCACTATTATTTTTGTATATCATGGGGAGGACATCCTTGTTAAATATGTCACATATTACAACTGCAAAATTGTAAAACTTTCTATTAACAAAGTGTTTTGTCACAGCATCGTCATCATCTTTAGGTTCGCCTAAGTTGGTTATGATTTTTCCACCCATATCATACTGCCCATCCGCTGTAAGTTTAAAACCAATCCCTTGTGGCCCAGATAATATATGATATTTTTCATTATATTTCTGACGACCAAATTTATCAATTGTGTTGTTTCCTGGACTCATTTTCAATCTTTACTAAACTATTTTATTTTTATTTGCCCTACTTATATTAAATATTTCAGCTGAGAAAAAGAAACACTGACTATGATCTACTGGGTTGGTATGTTTATAAAAGAAATAAAATAAAACTGTGATTGTAACAGATATTTATTTACAGTAATTTAATTGCACAAATACAAAAATTATAAAAAATTAGTTTTCCATGTCTTCGTTTTCGTTGCTCAAAATTCTATCCCATCCGACACTATTTCGATCGTCAACGTCTTGGGCTGTTGCTGTTGTAGAAACCAATTCATATTTTGCAGCAAGCTCACCTGGTAAATGTGGAATATTGACGAGGTATTCTTTTAATTCTTCTTCAACCATTTCAGCACAAAATGTATCCATGTCTATGGAACCATATAAAAATTTGTCGCACAAGTGTGCCCCAGCCATAAAATTGATTGTATCCCTGATCTCGTTCTTATATTGATCTTTGGTTACATCAATATGCGACCAATCATTTACGCTATCTAACATATCGTGAGCCCTATTTCTTAATTCTCTCCCCAACCAAAATATGTATCTATCTACACATTCGTTGGCGGTCGTCGTCGTCGTCGTCGCATCAGCAGACATCTTTAACAGAAATAATGAACACGCGTAAGTATTCTGACATGTGCAACTATATTTTAAATTTAATTACATCCTTTTTTTCAAACAATTTACATACAATTTACTCCAATGAGCCAAAACGTAATAATGTTCGAGTATTGTTTCCAAAAACTCTAGTGCCCTGCCCCAAATAAGTTAGAGTGTATTTATCTTTAGTTTTACTCATAATATCTACAATATCGTCAGGTAGTGTTTCGGCCACACGTTTTGGTAAAAAAGTCTCAAATGTGCTATTATCACCGTCATCGTGTAAAGCCACTAAAAGAGTTTTACCAAATCGTGTAGTCATTGAAACCATCTTTACAATTTTATACACTTTGCCTACAATCATTTCGGTAACCTTTTTTTTCTCTAAAACCTCGAAATCTTTGCTAAACATTTCATTAATTTCATCTAGAGTTTCTTTTGCAATACTCATTATTGAAAAAAATGGTATATAAATCCAAAAATTACCGTGAATATAAAAGCACTTTCAGAACACTACACGAACACAATATTTGATGTTTATGCCACTGATATCTGCGACTGTTTGAAGTCACTTCTTCTCCCACGAACCTTTATAGCGAGGTTTCAAGGTCGAATTGTAACAATGGTGGGGGTAGCTTAACGATAGAAATAGTGGGAGGAGTATTCAAGGTCAAATGACGTCACACATTTAAATTGGTATAAGGATAACTTCAAGGACAAAATATAATGAAACAAATAACTACATTTTATGTACTTTATTCATTGATTTTTTTCTGCCATTCTTCTATGCGTTTAACATTATCACCTAAACCTAATTTCCTTAATTTGTTCAATAATAATTGTTTGTTTTTATATCTAAGAAAATTCTTACAAACTATACTAGCTAAAAGACACACTTCGGCATGGTCCATATACTTAAAAAATACACTAAAGTCCTGAGCCTCCGAATCTTGCATTTCATATGCGTAAAATTCCGAACAGGCTGCAGAAATTAGAAATTCCTCGTACATTTCTCGCACTAAACTTTCCATATTAACTACTACTACGTTAAACTTAAGTCCTACACTCTAATTTCATCTAACACAACCGGATCTGCAATGAACCTAATCAGTTTTTCCAAACAGTCACTAAACCCCAACTTTTTTATCTCACGAACAAAGTCTTGTAAATTTATTGTTTTGCTGCAATATTTACGACATGCATTCGCAGCCTTTTCATATTCATAAGCCAAATCACAATAGCGCGACGCCCATTCTGCTCGACTTTTCATTGCATCATTGAAATAATTATTAGCCGTTTCAGTGAACTCATCGCCCAATTTTTTTACTGTCTCTTGCAAAGCACTATTCATATTATTCACTCATTTTTACATTCACGACACTTTTTTATTGCTGGTGGTGGCCCATCTATATGATGACGATATATTTGTTCATAGTGAATGTAACAGGGTAAGCTTAACTGTAGTTCCTTGTTACACCGATATGACGCTGGCAGCTTATCCCAAATTTGCCGTAAACTCAGCGTATCAACGCAAGTTTTTAAATATTCGAGAGGAAAAAATGCTAGATCCTTCTCTTCAAAATCACACAAACTTTTTAAATTACTCTGATATAAACAAATTACTCTGCCGACTTGCTCTATAATTTTTTCTTTAGATAGTTCCGTATCTGACATTTCACACTGAATGAATGCAAGTAGACTCACACAATTTATAGAACAACTTGCAAGGTCAAAATCATTTCAAGATCATCCCACACTATTACAATGCACAAATAACTACTTCAAGGTCACACACCCAAGATGACCTTCAACAAAGTCAAGGTCGTCTCGACCAAGGTCAAGGTCAAGGTCACACACACAACCTTGAACACAAGGCCAAGGCCAAAGCACACGTGCACTTTCAAGGTCAATGACAAGGACATGTGGGCGGGGCCAAAGAGGGGTGAAGCAAGGTCAAGGTCAAGGTCGAGGAGTGGGGGGATCGAGCGAATCGGGTTATGTTCACTACTAATGTCAATATCAAACATTTTCTTAAATTTATTCTATGTTCTTATCTGTTTTAATTAAAATTATTTTCTTAATACTACTGTTAACTGTCTAATTTATATTAAAAACAATTCAATGAACCTTATTTATTATTTAAAAGTACTTTTCGTGACTGGTTTCACACTATGTTCACCTTTTGTTCCTTTTCAAAACATTATTGTTGCAAAAACCGATCGTTATGTTTTTTATTTTACTTGAAGATTTTCACTCTTCATTATCACTTTACCTTCACTATCACATCTAATGTTTGTACCTTATTATTCTTATGATCAATTTATAATATGATCTTATTGTATTAATATTTATATATTGTTTATTTTACAATTATGTCTAAAAATTCATTATGAATTTAGCATTATATTTGATTTTTATAATCATGTAAGCTTTTAATTATGCTTTGGTCCATATTATTTGTAAATATTAATGACTCTAATTAATTAATATACCTACTGACTACTTATTACTATCTAAATAATAAATTTATATTGTATCTTAGATATTTTAATTGAAATTGTTTAGACTAGTCGAGTATTTATAATATGGTCATTAGGTCATCTTGTGTCGATTCCTATTCAATATATATATAGATATATATATATATATATATATATATATATATATATATATATATATATTTCTCTCAATTCTAACAATAACAATGGTATGTTCTAGGAATTTGCTGAGTCACTTTTCCCTTTCCCCAGAGCGAAAAGCAATGGTGGGAATAACAGATACATTAATACGAATTTCAGTAGGCATTGAAGACATAGAAGATTTAATTGCTGATTTAGAACAGGCTTTAAAGGTCGCATGATATTCAGTCCTTTATATAGTTTATAATATAGGCAAATATTACACTTTGGAATTTTTATTCGTATAATATTTTCTTTTGAACAAAACAAGTCTTTAGTACACAAAATCTAGATTTAAGTCAAGTTAAAATTTATTAATACAAAAAGTACGATCCAAAAAGCCGGAGAATGGCCGGATGAATTTCTCTATTAAGTAATTCACTTTTTCTTAATCAAGCAGAGTTATGCATTGTTTACATTTAGGAAATATATATATTTACGTCTTCATTAACCCTAAAATTCTGCGTATTTTAATGGGATAGACGTGATTTTATTGTAGAATTTGTTGAAAATTCAACCTTTCACACCTATTCAAAAAAGCTTTTAACATATAAAAAATTTATTGTTATTAACTAGTCTTTAAAAATACCGTTATTAAAGACCAAAACCACTTTTTTTACCTTTCATATTTCGAGACACTAAACTAAAACGCATTTAACTTTTTCTTTCAGACGTACTTTCAAAAACTAAACTTCAAAAAATTTAAAATATTGCTTTACTTTTAGACACGTCAGTGAATTCATATAAATTGTTACTTAGCTGAAATCGGTGTAGCGATATGCAACTACTGCTACTATTAACTTTGCTGTTTTATTATACTGATTTTCTATATACAGATTAGTCCTGGTGTTAATAGAAATTTGCACGACAATAGTAATATGTAAAAATTGCCTATAGGTTATTCTTTAGGATTATGTAAATAAAGACAAATATTTTAATTTGATGATTTTAAATCATTTTGATATTAAGGACAGGCTTTACAAGCCTTACATTTACTATTTTATTTTTTTACAAATTTTTTAGTAATTAGGTGTTTCATATGTAATAAAATCTGCATATAAATCTATATAAAAAGCGATTTAACATTGTATCTGATTCGAATTAAATTGCTTTAAAAAATGTTTTTTATTAGAAATAAAAATCCTTTAAAAACTTTTTAGGTAAGACATTTTGATTTGATATTATGTATAACGGCCAAAAAAATAAGAAGTAATTTTTTCCCTTGAATAATTCCGTTGGTCTAATTATTGTACCTTAAATGTTTCGTTGCATACTGTGACTGATCGTAGCCCTCTTCATATTCTCTCTAAGCTTAGGACTGGTCTAAGAAATCTGAAACGTGTTTAATAGTATATAAGCCAGATAGTATATTTTGTCGGTCATTTCCTCTCAAGCGATAACTCGTGAAAGGATTCAGACAGTTGTGCCATGAAGCCTCGTAAACGTCAGCTGCGGTTGCGTAGGTGGGTGGAGCAGCGGCAGCCTCCCACTCACGAAGAAATTGTTTTTAATCATTTCCTCCCGACTGAAAATGTATCAAATGATAGTTGACACAATTATTTGAAGATAAAAAAAAGTCAGCTGGCTGTTCCCTCGTCTACCGCCTTAACTGTCAAGTTAAGGCAAAGTCATTCATAATCATAATAAAATCGAATGTCTTTTTCATCTTATTGCCAATGGCGCTTTTGACATCTTGATTTAATGAAGAGTTGACCTCTTGTAGCCTTAAATTACCTTATCTACGTTATGTTTATCAGCAATATCCTACAATCACCGCAGGAACCGGTATTGGTATGAATTGGGGACTAAAGTTATCAAAAACAACTTTATTTTAGCAGTTTTGATCAGCAATAATCAATGTCTATCAAGGATTAGTGTAAAAAGTGAATTTAATTAAAAAAGGAGTTTGTATTACCTTCAAGAGACATTCGTAATCCTTAAATACTGTTGTAATTCCGGCCGAACATGTCCCTGCATATACTCGGAATAACAAACTGATTTTGTCACTAAAAATTACAGACGTGCTTCGTCCACGGTGCCAGCGGTTGGATTCATCAGTAGGTCCGTTCCCAGACACCCTATGTTGATGTACTATATCATAATTTGGAACTAATACTTGTAGTGATTCCCAGGCAGAACGTGTCGGTGAGATATTATTTGTGACGTAATTGCCAAAAGGTAACCACTTTGTATTTTGATCAGGATTTGCACCCTAATTATGAATAAATATAGAAAATCGGGAGCCTAAAATTGCACGAAATTGACGACGAGTTATTGTGGATTTTCGTGGACCCAGTGCTATAGACCGGCATTCCATGCAGTAAACTCATCCCAAAACCTGCAATCAGTCCCCACCAGGGATGCCATGTTGTAATTCGGACCGGAAAATATCCCTGAATGTATTCGGAATTACAAACTTATTTTGCCACTAAAAATTACAGGCGTGTTTAGTCCACCCTGCCAGCGGTTGGATTCATCAATGGATCCGTTGACACTTTTCCCAGACATCCTGCGTTGACGTACTAGATCATAATTTGGAATTAATACTTGTAAAGGTTCCTCGACGGACCGTATCGGTGAGATAATATTTGTGACGTAATTTCCTTTCGTGATTCTCGATTTTCCGATTTTGTTGTCAGTTACGACAATACTTGGCGAATCATGTCCAACGTCTCCGTACCCGATTTCCCCAGTCCAACACAAACTTTTATGGCGTACTGCTGTTAAATCGTTCGGTGCAGTTTGAGCTTGCACTGAATCACTCGATATGAGTCTACTGAAAACTCGATAAAACTTGAACAGAGGCTCGCAGGCGACTGACACTTGGCGCAATTTGAAAATCGAACCCTCCATCACCGAACCTACTTGGGGTGAGCGCGCTGCCACTTATGCTTGGTTCACACTAGACTAGTAATTTAGTCGAGTGGAGAATAATTTAATAACTAAACCTGTCTGAACAACAAAAATTTAGTAGAGTAGATTGGCAAATTATTTAGTCGACTAGATTCATTTTGTTCTATTTTTGCCGAGCAAGTAGCGCCCCCCCCCCACCACTCATCACTGCCTTCGGGTTTATCGGCTAAACAGTTCCAAATCCGCTATTTTAGTAGAGTTCATTAGTTGCCGCAAAAATATCGTTTCACTGGAGCGAAGAAACAACCTAAAAATTCGTTTCTACATATCAAATGAAGCAATGTGCAAACATGGAAATGGAAAATACAATCAAAATAATTGGATTTGGTTAGAAGGAAATAAAACTGAAAATTAATACATTATGTTACTGCATACTTTCATGAATTATTTTATTACAATAGTATCTAGGTTATACAATGCACAGAACACTAAATATTACAAGTACAATAATAATATGCTCTTATTATTATTAATTGTTATTAAAAGCACTACTTAATATGATATAAATCTTTTTAGATCACAGGAGTTAAAAAAAAATAAAGGAGTCCAAATATTCAGGCGCAGTTTACATTACTTCAGTAAAATCGATATAAATTTGGTAGTTTTGGTCACTGCGATGTTGACAACTTTCGGAAAAGTGTTTAAAACCATTCATAAGTACCTAATTTAGCCGAAAATCTTTATCTTTTTTAAATGCAACTCGTACTGCCATGTTGTAATTCGGACCGGAAAATATCCCTGAATGTATTCGGAATTACAAACTTATTTTGCCACTAAAAATTACAGGCGTGTTTAGTCCACCCTGCCAGCGGTTGGATTCATCAATGGATCCGTTGACACTTTTCCCAGACATCCTGCGTTGACGTACTAGATCATAATTTGGAATTAATACTTGTAAAGGTTCCTCGACGGACCGTATCGGTGAGATAATATTTGTGACGTAATTTCCTTTCGTGATTCTCGATTTTCCGATTTTGTTGTCAGTTACGACAATACTTGGCGAATCATGTCCAACGTCTCCGTACCCGATTTCCCCAGTCCAACACAAACTTTTATGGCGTACTGCTGTTAAATCGTTCGGTGCAGTTTGAGCTTGCACTGAATCACTCGATATGAGTCTACTGAAAACTCGATAAAACTTGAACAGAGGCTCGCAGGCGACTGACACTTGGCGCAATTTGAAAATCGAACCCTCCATCACCGAACCTACTTGGGGTGAGCGCGCTGCCACTTATGCTTGGTTCACACTAGACTAGTAATTTAGTCGAGTGGAGAATAATTTAATAACTAAACCTGTCTGAACAACAAAAATTTAGTAGAGTAGATTGGCAAATTATTTAGTCGACTAGATTCATTTTGTTCTATTTTTGCCGAGCAAGTAGCGCCCCCCCCCCACCACTCATCACTGCCTTCGGGTTTATCGGCTAAACAGTTCCAAATCCGCTATTTTAGTAGAGTTCATTAGTTGCCGCAAAAATATCGTTTCACTGGAGCGAAGAAACAACCTAAAAATTCGTTTCTACATATCAAATGAAGCAATGTGCAAACATGGAAATGGAAAATACAATCAAAATAATTGGATTTGGTTAGAAGGAAATAAAACTGAAAATTAATACATTATGTTACTGCATACTTTCATGAATTATTTTATTACAATAGTATCTAGGTTATACAATGCACAGAACACTAAATATTACAAGTACAATAATAATATGCTCTTATTATTATTAATTGTTATTAAAAGCACTACTTAATATGATATAAATCTTTTTAGATCACAGGAGTTAAAAAAAAATAAAGGAGTCCAAATATTCAGGCGCAGTTTACATTACTTCAGTAAAATCGATATAAATTTGGTAGTTTTGGTCACTGCGATGTTGACAACTTTCGGAAAAGTGTTTAAAACCATTCATAAGTACCTAATTTAGCCGAAAATCTTTATCTTTTTTAAATGCAACTCGTACTTTAAAAATCATAGATTTTCAATTCCGTTTTAAATTTCCCTCTCAAACGCCAGTCCCGATGTGACGTCACACTGGTAAACTGACAAATTTTTTTCGCAATTTTTGTGACATAAAATGAGTTCTAAGTTATTTTAAGTGTTGTACGGTGCCTCAGTGTATAAGTACTACAATTAAAACACCTGAAAAGTTATTTATTCACGTTACACGTTTGGAAAATAATAGGAAAATGTGACTTCAGCTAGTCCGCTACTACTTGTTTTATTTTAGATATGTGCTTATAAATACCGATTATTCTTCTTCAAGTGCCTTCTCCATTGCGGAGGTTGGCAATCATAATAGTTATTTTAATTTTTGAGGCAGTTGCTCTAAATAGTTGCTTTGAACTGCATCCAAACCATTCCCTTAGGTTTTTTAGCCATGAAATTCGTCGTCGTCCTACGCCTCTTCTGCCACTTATTTTCCTTGGATTATGAGCCCTAACATGCTGTACTTTTCTCCCCGCATAATGTGTCCGAAATATTGCAGTTTTCTCTCTTTTCCTGTTATCTCTACTTCCTTTTCTTTCCCCATTCTTCTCAACACTTCGGCGTTCGTAACTCGATCCACCCACGAAATCCTCTGAATTCTTCTATAGGTCCACATTTCAAAAGAGTTAAGTCTTCTCATTGCCTCTCGATTCAGTGTCCATGCTTCCATTCCATAATATAGAACACTGTATACGTAACATTTAGTCAGTCGTATTTTCAGGGCTTTCTCGATTCTGGTTTTTATTTCGAAGGTATAGTCATTATTTTCTGTTACTAGGGTTCCCAAGTACCATTAGGGTTTCATTATTATTGGTGTTGTTTTTACTAATCATCATGAACTTGGTCTTTTTCATGTTAAGAGAGAGTCCATATTCTCCACTAACTCTTAATATTTTATTCATTATTTTTTCTAGGTCTTTCAAACTATCAGCTATTATTACGGTGTCATCTGCATACCTAATATTGTTGATTAAAACTCCGTTTACTTTTATCCCTGCTGTTTCAGATTCAAGACTCTCCAATATTACCTCTTCAGAATAAGCGTTAAATAGTAAAGGTGACAATATACACCCTTGTCTGACTCCCCTTTGTATTTCCACATATCCGGATATTTCCTGTCCAATTTTTACTGCCGCTCGCTGATTGTAATACAGATTTAATATTAACCTTAAATCTTTTTCAGCAGACATAGAAGTCCTGATTGATATCCAAGCATCTTTGAGTAAGCACATTAAAAGCAAATAATGCTCCTCTTGTACCCACCCCGTTCCGGAAGCCAAATGTGTGTCACCAATATCCAGCTCCAATTTGGAATGTATTCTAGCGTGTACAATTTTTAAAAGGATTTTCAAAGTATGTGACATGAGACTGATTGTTCGATAGTCACTGCATTCTTTTGAATTTGCTTTCTTTGGTAAACATATGAATGTTGATGTTAAAATTTCTCGGGGGATGGTTCCTGTCATATAAATTGTATTAAATAATCTCACCAATAAATTCAAATTATTGTCATTGATCAGCTTCAACAACTCATCTGGCATTTCATCTGGACCAACAGCTTTATTAGTTTTTATCGATCTTAATGCATAAATGACCTCTGCTTTAGTAATTTCAGGCCCCATGTCACCGCTCAGACAGATTATTACATTATGTATTTATTATCGGTTGCGGAAATAAAAATTCTTGATAAAATACTTACATGGGGGTCTTCATATTTCTAAATTCAGCAGAGCAGAAATTAATATTTGTTGTGAAGAAACTGACCACCATAAAACAATCAATTATCGGTAAATTTGAACTATTTGCCTTAATAAATTCACTGTTCTTCATAAGAAAATTGCTTAGAATCGTTTTCAAAGAGAAAAGTAAGCAAATTTAGAAAAAATTACATGAAATTCACTATAAAATATAAACTAAGCAACGTAGCCCTTGACAATGATCACGAATGTTACATAAAACTAAAAAATTTATATGTCAAGTTCGTGACAGCGATGACGTTGGCTGTATTCTTCAAAGTAATTATTGAACGATCAAAGTGGAAAAAGGGAACCTGATAACCATGTCCTTTTGAATATTCATTTACTTGTCATTAGGCCGAAATGATCATGATTACTTCAAGTGATAGAACTAACACTAATAATGACTCAAAAGAATAACCGTAACAGGACGGAGTGGCAGCGATGACGTTAGTATGATATGATCATTCACTTTGATTGGTGTTCGTTGTCACGGGACTTGAAGGAGAATTAATTAAATTTGTATTATTAAATAAAAATAAATTTCCCTAAAAATAAAGAAAAATATTGCGGTTTCTAGGATTTTTATTGTGGAAACTACAGTTTTGTGGTAAAATTATATTTTTATTTGAATACAGTCAACATCCTAATTATCTGATCATTTTATGCCATAATCAACATTTTTAGAGGCTTTGATAAATTTTTCCTTAAAATGTACCTTCAAAAGTAAATTATAAATTTTTAATGATATATTTGTTCAATGATAAAGTAATTGTTTTTAAAAGGTTTAAAAAATTAAACAGACTTTTGCTTCGTTTGGCATTTTTACTAGCCTATTGTCAACTCTCACCCCCATCTCACGCTTTCCGGCTTCCCTTGGGGACGTTTACATGTTTCCCGCGTTTGGGGATCTACCCAAGAGACTTTGAGATAATCGAGTATGTGCCCTCGAAAGTCTCGATTATTACAACTAAATTAAAATATTTTACAAAAAATATAAGATATAAGATGATTGCGTCATGCCCTTTCGTCATAAAATATGCAAAGTTCCTACCATTAAGACTGTGAAGCATCGATCGGTAAATATCTATATTTCAGACAGCCATCGAATAAAATATTCAACAATCAAGCTATACAAAAGCCAAATTATCTCACGGTTACATTATATATCGGCTGGAATATTGAACGGTTCCACTAACTAATGGTTAAACTATCCAACAGCTTGGCTGTCTATCGGTTAAGATATCCAATGGTTATCGGTCTTTGACTCCACCCTCTGGATTAACGTGATAGAGAGCCAAATTGCACCAAGCAATTTGTTATATTAGAGAAACGGTAAGACGCGGATTATTGTCACATGCAAGTCACTAGCCTTCGGCTGCCAATTAATATTTCCTGAAATGTAAAAATGGAGCAGGTTATATAGTTCTAAATATAACATTCCTTATTATGTATTTCATACTTTACATTATGGTCTAATACTTTTTGTTTGAAAGAGAGGAAATCTTACATAGACATCAACACAAAATGTAAAGGTAGTACTGGAGTCCTACCGGCTAAAATCCCTCTCCCCACAATTCTATTTCGATTGACTTTAGCGAAGTTACAGTCTACAGAAGCGCTCTGTGAGTGTCCCTTGGCTTCCGGACTGTAGCCTTCATCACACATTGCATCGCACTCTCATACATTTACATACAATGTAAGGTTGGTCTCTCGCCTCATGTTCATACATACGTCTGCCACCCATTTCCCTGGAATATGGTGTACTAATCTGGGTGCTTGATGCTCCCTAATACTCTACAATGGTGCTAATTTTCTATCCTGGATCTTTTTTCTCTCTTCTTTCTTCTCTTCTTGGTTCTTTCTTCAGAGTTTCGTCTGAATCCTGATGCTTAAAGCTTGTGTTTAGGTGTCTTCTATTTTTTTACATCAACTTTGTCGTAATTCACCGCCTGTCTGACAAGTGGAATGTCATGTGTCTCTGCTTTAAGAAAGACTTTTGCAGCCTTTTGTCTAAGGACCTCTCTTAGAGGAGTCCATCATGTTTCCGGTCTTATTTGTTCGTTCCTGATAAACCACGTTTAAGGCAATTTTCAGATTAACATAGCCTCATGAAGCTGATCCGTAAATTAGCGCAGGTCTAGGCACTGCTTTATTGATGGTTAGCTTAGTTTTCAAGCTCATTTTGCTATTCCTATTTAGCAATGGATAGAGCTGTCCTCTTGTTGCCTTGAACTTCTTGATTGCGGCTGAGATGTGCTTTTCCCAGCACAACCCCTTGTCAATTATAACTTCAAGATATTTGACTTCATTCCTTCATCTGATGTCTACGCCATCAATATCTATCATCTCGCCAGGTAGTCTTCGTCAGGAAGAACGATTGGCTTTTCTCGGCATTGATTACTATCTTTCAGGAAATGAACCAGTCGTCGACTGAGTCCATCTCTTCTTGCAGATAGCAACTGATCATTCTAGGATGTGTTGATCTTGACATTATGACAGTATCGTCTGCGAATAGGGCCATTTTCTTGTCATGGAGAAATCGTGAGTAAAAATATTAGAAACGTGCGGAGAAAGTACAGGTCCCTGTAGTACTCCAGCCTCTGGTCTTCTAGGTTGTGATACTTCCTGTTCGACTTTAACCGGGAACTCACGAGTATAAGACTAACTACCTATATACGCTTATATATTCACGGTACTGCGATAAGGTTTTCCACCTGCGGAAATACGCCAATAATATACATCTACACCCGACCATACGCTTAATGGCGGCGACCGATGTTACAATATGTCTCTAACAATGACAATGTTTAGTACTTGCCCGTGAATATATTCGTAGCTAATTCGGAACAATAAGGCAACTGACAGCATTATATACACATAGCATAGAAAAAATAATGCAACATTGCTGGGCTTGTTGGTTCCGCGACAATGTTTATCAGTAACGGTAGGATATGAGGAAAGAGGCGACACTGATATCGCTTGTCAGATCCACGATATCGTTTGTAGGATAATAGAAATGAAGTTATTGCGATAGTTTTGATGGGATACTACGTAGCTTATTTACTCATACATATAAGGGTCCTCGACAGACCAATAAGGAAAGCATAGCGATGGGTGATAAAACACCATATACTCACAAGCATGTCTCACCTAACAGTAGACCAGGAAGGAACGATGTAAGAGGTGCTTCCATGTCAGTCTACTCAGACTATTTTTTCGAGTGGAGAACAGTCTTCTCGAATTGACGGCGCTCGAATATTTATGTCGTCGGTTGGTCTCCCGACAACTTCGGTACTATTGAGATAACAAAATACAGAAACAATGCTTCCTCACAGAAACGGAAGCATTGTACCAACTCTTATGCAATTATTGTTTTTAAATATAAGGATAGAAATTTTAGATCCTAAATAACCACTGTCTAAAAAAATCTCAATATTTTTTGTTTGTCAACAGAAATGTTTCTAACTCTATTTGAGTTAAATTCGAATTAAAAAAATAATCGCTTATAATTACCGTTATTGAAGGAAAATTTTCAAGTTTTCTTAGTAAAATTTACTATTAAAATTTCTTGTTAAATAAGGTACCTTTAAACCTCAAGACTTCTTAAACTTTATATTCTTATTTAGACGATACCGCATTGTTCAACTACATAAGTGGCAAGACTTCGCCGAACTTTGCGATATATACATATATGCACTAAGCTTATCCTAATATGTCGGTTTTGAAGTTTATTCAAACTAATATAAAGGCAGTAACAAAATATATTGCAAACAATGTTTGGTTTATTAAAAAAACAATCTTACACTGGGTTTAAATATTTTTCAGGAAAATGAGAACAAGCATGATTTAATCTTCAAATGGAGTTCCAGGAAGAAGGAAAAACCGCGTCAATAAAATAAATGCGAATACAAATTATCTATAATTATATGATGATATTTTTTTTAAACTTTAATGGAATTTTCTTCTCGAGTTTTTACATCGATTTAGAGCGGTAAACCAAAAAATTATACTACACATGGAATTTTAGTTTATTTGTTTTATGAAAGTATGCCTTTTTTATCAATGGGGTTATAAACTGCTTCTGAGACGCAAAAGTCACCTTACCACAAACATAACTGAAGTGATCTGGATTCAACGCCGGTACAGCTTAAGGGACGGAAAATTGCTTCTCACTACAGAACAGACCAAGAGAAGTTACGAGCCTGGATATAGAAACGACTTCATGGACGGCATCCAAATGAGGTCATCCAGGACAATGTCGACAACTCGGCGTCGAACTACTGGTTGATTTCAAGACAGATGTTTACGAAAAGAAAGGGCTTCTTGTTAGCGATGCACAAGACCAGGTTATTCCAATAAGAACTATCGGAAGTTCATCATCAGAAATCCCTCAATGTAGACATGGTTATCGAACATCAGAAACAATCCAGCACATAACTGGAGGATGCCAAGCATTTGCCGCAACGGATTATAAGGATCGACACGACTCAGCCACTAAGATACTCCACCAAGAGTTAGCAGGAAAGTCAAATCTATTAGAGGTAGGAAAAGTGCTTTCTTACAAATACAATCTGGAGCTTATTCTTGAAAACAACGAGTTCAAGTGGGATCGAATGGTCCTAACAGATCAAACAGTTGCTCATAACAGGCCGAACATTATACCAATAGATAAAATTTCCAGGCGAACTACACTAATCGACATTGCTGTACCGAACAACAACAACCTAAGGCCAAAATGCAATGAGAAGATTGCCAAATACAGATATCTGAAGGTGCAAATCCGCAGACAATCGGCAATAAACAGCGTCCACACGATTCCCATAAAACTATTAACAACTGAAGTGATACCAAAGAACCTCCTGCAAAACATCAAGGGACTGGGCCTTTGTGAGCATCTGTATAAACCGATTCAGAAAGCAGTTCTCCTTGCAACCACGCGGACCGTCTGAAAGTGTGCAAGAAGTATAGAAGACCACGCCACCTAGAACCCGATAACATGGAAAGGGTCTTTGTATACCTGATATGAGTCAATAATCCCTGGAGGGAGTGCAAAGCCTTCTGGCTTGTAAATCGAGATATAAATAGCCAATAAATTAACTCATTTATGAATACCGTTTTTTATGAACGAGTTATAACTTTACCTAATGTAACTAAAATGGTTTTAAATGATTTATTAGTTATGAAAAAATTATAAGATTCAGTTAGAAGTAAATGATACACGCTTATTTTACGACAGAATATTAAATTTTAGATTTAATATTGCCCCAAAAACTCCCTAAATAAAACAATCTGAATAATACGACACACTGTCCTGAAACTACTGCAGGGAAACCCAGAGAATAAACGGCACAGTGGCGGTGCTTTGTCTCGGTGCTTCCCCGATTTCAGAATGCGACGTCATCACTGCTATAAAAGTGGAAAGGCGGAGGCGTAATTAAGGACATTACGGGTTGCTCTTTTAGTCGAGTGTAATGCTCGGCAGAGCTAAACAACAAAAGATTTCTTGCCAGTCCTGAAGGGTTTAGTAACCCCAAAAACACGTCCTGACTTAAACATTATTACCAGAATGTGACTAAGTAGAGAAAACCTAATGACATTGCGACTAATACTCAACTTCGTCTTGGCTATAAAGTTATGAATACCGATCATGACAAATTCCGAATGTGACAGTGGAGAGAAAATAATCCCGAACTTGACTGACTGATTAACTCCGTAGCACTACAACCCAGGGTGGGTCTTGGCTGCCTCGACTATCTGCCTCCACCTGAAACGGTCTTGTGCCAGCTCCCTACATTCTTGCTGGTCAACTTTAAAAATAGCTAGATCATTGTGAATGTTATCTCTCCATCTAAGCCTTCCCAGTGGTCTATTTCCTTGTGGTGCTTCCTCCCATACCCGTTTTATTAGTCGATCATTTTGATTCCTTTGTATATGACCTGCCCATCGTAGTCTTCTGGACTTTATTTCTTGAATGATGTCAGGGCTTTGATATATTTGCGCAAGCTCTATGTTGCTTCTCATTCTGTGACGGCTTGTTTCAAGGTCTCGGTATGGGCCATATATTATGCCCAGGATTTTTCTCTCAAACCTTCTTAGCAGCTCCGTATCGTAGACTGTCAGGGTCCATGTTTCACTGGCGTAGATTGCTACTGGTCGTATTATTGTCCGATAAATTTCGGTTTTTGCCTTTCTAGTGATAAATTTTGACTTCAGCAATGTTTGTATCGCAAATATACATTTATTTGCTTGTGTGATGCGCTGTTTAACCTCTTCCCGAACTTGACTTGTGGAAAATAGTATTGAATCAAAAAAATGAATAAAAAGTTAACTAAGAGTTAAGGACGAGTGTTACTTGATAACCTCTTCCTAATTGGCTCATTCCTTAGAAGTGTTCCCAAACAGAATTTAAACTTACATAATCTTCGTTAACTCTGAGCTTCACTCATTCCCCTTCTATCCCGGTGAGCGCGAAGAAAAGTGAGGCGGCTAGAGTTTTCATTCTAGTCGGGAAGTTTGGCGGGACTTGACCAACAACCCCTGATTTGTGTTAAAACTTAGGTTTTACACAAATAATTGATAATGCGAAAATTTTTAAAATAAATTGATTCCAACAGGAACGAACCTCCACGTTTTCTGAAGGATAAAATTAATCCAATCAACTCAGTAAATGGGTCCATATTGTCGGAGATGGGTACAAAAATACCGAATAATAGCGAGATGCATTGACGTCTATATACATATATATATATATATATATATATATATATATATATATATATATATATAAATATATATATATATATATATATATATATATATATATATATATATATATATATATATAGCTAGTAAATAAAGTAACAAATATATACTTGGAAATACATGCGTCATTTACTTTTTTTCTTTTCTAACAATCAAAACTTTCGTCGACTTCCATCTCATAAAAAATTAATAGCTTCGTAACTTATCCTCAATCAAATAAAAAATAACTAAAATAGAAAAAGAGTATCTATTAATTAATTAATAGGCGTAATAAATAATAATCGGGAAAAATATTACGTACATTTTTGTTAAGTTAGATTTTTCGTGATACAACCCGATTTTGCACAAATATAAGGGGCATGAAATTAACGGCAACTAGTTTAGAAGAGGGGATGACGATTCTCGGATTTTTATTCCAATATAATCATTATAGATGGTTCGGTTCTTGGGTAGCTAGGAACCATTTTTGAAGTATTTTGCTGAGTAGAATTCGAAACCGAGGTCTGAATTGATCCATCATCTTAGGATTTTCAGATATTCAGTTATTTTCCTGCTATAATAAAGTATTGTATCCTAATACATAAAACAGATGTTAAATTTTAAAAATATGGTAGTCAAAACAAAATGCTATGTATAATTTACTGTGTGAATTATTTATCAAGAAAATCCATACACCGACCTTTGGCATTAGCAAACTTACCAATATCCCGCTGATTAGTATTCCGTAAAAACCTTTTTTATCCGTTTGCACCGTCTTGCTTTAGCCGATGCCATCAAAATAGTAATTAAAATTTTTAAAAGTTTTAGAACTTCACTAAACGTCTCACTCAGCTCGTTTTGCAAAAGATAGTTATAAAGTACCGAAATATATCTAAATTCTTCAGTTTCATATATGACGGTCAGTTCTTTAAGGAGTTTTTGTTCGATAAAAAAGAGGTAAATTTTAACCGAATCCTTAAATTTTTATTCTGGATAACATGTACAGGTAGAACCAACGATTGGATGAAGTAGGTTTGTGCCTTTTCGGTGAAATTAACGAAGAAACTATATTTATTGTTTGATACAGTTTATTTTTACGCAGATTTTAAAAATATTTAGGACTCTACAGGGTGAGCCAAAAAACTAGGACAGCATAAAGTTGTATTTTTTTAAATAGAACACCCTATATACGAATCGTATTTTCGATTTAGCTTATAATTCTAAATCTTTTTTATTAAGGGTTAACTATAATAAAACTTTATAGTTTCTGAGATAATTAAGTTTAAAGAAAAAAAGTCACATTTTCAAGCATCAATTCAATCCTAAATAACGTTTTCAATTTTGTGACAAATATATTCAAATTTGGAATTTAGCAAGGCCAAGGACAAGTTAACATAATTTTTACCTAATATTTGCAATAAAAGCTACAGGGTGTTGAACACATCGGCTCAAATTTGAACAAGTTTAAATGAATAAATATCTTTTTTTTTAAATGGTACACCCTGTATATTTTCATGTTATTTAATAGAGTAATAAAAACCCTAAAAGTTTTGTTCAATATATCCTATACCTATTTATAATAGTTTTTGAGATATTTCAGTTTTTCTTATTTTCCATACTTTTTTACAGAAATAGTCTTCATTATCATAGTAGCCATAGCAAAAACAATGTAAAAGAACATTTTTCTGTGTGTCAAATTTATAACCGCAATCGCTTCTTTTGGTTTTTATGTAGTGTAGTTTGGTTTTTTTTTGCATTCATCTTATATTGTAAAATGAATTTTCCAAAGAATGAGTTAATAGATATGATTTATACAATAGGAGAGGCTCAAAAAATTTGCCTTCTTGCTCAAAGAATTTACAAAATGAAGTATCCTGATCGACGCCAGCCTAATACCCATACTTTTCAAAACTTAATGCAAAGATTTGATTCTTCTGGTACTGTTGATTAACCAAAACGTAAAGTGGTCAACAAACCAGTAACTAATGAAGAAAAAGAACTACAAGTATTGTTAAATGTTCAGGAAAATCCTTATATTGGTAGCCGTCAGTTAGCAGCATTATGTGAAACATCACAATCCACCGCTAATCGTACTACCAAGAAATATAGGTATCATCCATATCACATGGAATTACACCAATAATTGCATGGACAGGATTTTGAAAGTCGTGTAAACTTTTATCGTACAATAAATGCGGAGATTCAATTAAATCCAAATTTATTATGCAAGGTAATGTTTAGTGATGAAGCTACTTTTAGAAGTAACGGTGCCGTAAATAGACGCAACATGCATTATTATGCCACAGAAAACCCATTTTGGATTAGAGAGGTGCAACATCAAAACCACTGGTCATTAAATGTTTGGTGTGGTATTCATCATAATCGAATTATTGGACCCCACTTTTTTAATGAACCACTAAATGGCCATAGTTACCTGAACTTTCTACAAGAAGAACTACCCCAACTGCTTCAAGGTCTCGATAGGGATGAGCTCGACAGTATGTGGTTCCAGCACGATGGTGCGCCTCCGCATTACCATCGTGAAGTTCGTGCGTTTTTGGACCAATGATATCCGCAAAAATGGATTTGACGTGGGGGTTTCATTGAGTGGCCACCAAGGTCTTGCGACATCACCCCATTAGATTTCTTCCTATGGGGTTATATTAAAAATAAGGTGTATGTTAATCCACCAACAACAGTGGAAGATATGCGAAACAGGATTAGGGATACCTGTAGAACAATAACGCCACTAATTTTGTCCAGGGTCCGAGAAAATCTGCAAAAAAGACTAAATTTGTGCATTGCACAAGAGGGTCGTTTATTCGAACACTTATTAAAAAGAAATAATTAATCTCAGTATTTAATAGGTAATTTTTTTGATTCAATTTAGTATAAAAGTAGATATGTATTTGCCTTGTCGTTATTGTTTAATTAAACTATTGCCGTTGTAATATAACGAATAATGTATTTCATCATATTTAACCACATTCTGTTTGTTTCTGTAGTTTCTTTTTATTATTTTACATGGCTACTATGATAATGAAGACTATTTCTGTAAAAAAGTATGGAAAATAAGAAAAACTGAAATATCTCAAAAATTATTATAAATATGAATAGAATATATTGAACAAAACTTTTAGGGTTTTTATTATTCTATTAAATAACATGAAAATATACAGGGTGTACCATTAAAAAAAAAAGATATTTATTCATTTAAACTTGTTCAAATTTGAGCCGATGTGTTCAACACCCTGTAGCTTTTATTGCAAATATTAGGTAAAAATTATGTTAACTTGTCCTTGGCCTTGCTAAATTCCAAATTTGAATATATTTGTCACAAAATTGAAAACGTTATTTAGGATTGAATTGATGCTTGAAAATGTGACTTTTTTTCTTTAAACCTAATTATCTCAGAAACTATAAAGTTTTGTTATAGTAAACCCTTAATAAAAAAGAGTTAAAATTATAAGCTAAATCGAAAATACGATTCGTATATAGGGTGTTCTATTTAAAAAATACAACTTTATGCTGTCCCAGTTTTTTGGCTCACCCTGTAGAGTCCTAAATATTTTTAAAATCTGCGTAAAAATAAACTGTATCAAACAGTAAATATAGTTTTTTTGTTAATTTCACCGAAAAGGCACAAACCTACTTCATCCAATCGTTGACTCACCCTGTACTATATTCAACATACTGTTCCAAAAAAAAAAGACTGGTTGCTACCAAGTAATCTGTAAAACTAAATCGTACTTTTGCTTGAAAAATAATTATATCACAAACGTCTTTTTCTGCCCGAGAAAACTCCGCGGAATCATTGAATTTACGTCGTTTTGAAGTAGGTGGAGATGGCTCAATGTCGTTTCAGGTAATATTATTTCTAATTTCTGTTAATCTTGATTCAAATGATAATATTCTTTTATTTGCGATAACAGTGTCAATTTGTATTGTTTGAAACTTATCAAATAACAAATCAAAGTGAGGCATTATTTTGTAAAATAAGTTATATCATGAAAGAAATCTCTTTCTTTTGAGAATTTTGTCAGAACCTGATGATTGGTTCCTATTACTAACGTTTTTACTGTCATCTAAGATCGTTTCCATTGTCTCTAGAATGCTGTCTCTTTGTATTCGAATAAGGTACAAACAAATCTAGAATTAAAATTTCATCTTGGTTTGGCCGAACGAGGTAAGCATTTATTAACAATTTGATATAGTACTGCGGTTCTTTGAGGACTATCTGAAAAAAATCACAAATCCTTGTATTTGACTATTGTAGATTTTCTTAGGGTCGAGAGAAGACATCTATTTATCTAGTAACCTTCTTTAACATTTATATTTAAGTAATATGAAACGGGTTAGTACAAAACAAATTAATCCAAATGAACTAAAAAATTTGCTCATAAAAATTATGAACCAATTACAAAATAATTATTTGTTCACTTTTTTGCCTACCGAGCAGATATTGTTTGCTTACTGTTGGTGTTTAGTGTATAAACTTTGGTTGGTATAGATGATTGTGTATTTGTGTAGGGAATGATTTATTTTGCTTAATAAGGGATGGTAACAAATTATTTTTCTCCGATATTATCAAATCATATATTAAAATTACTTAAGTTCCTTAAAATATTTTGGCATTATTTCTATAGAATCCTGAACTATCTTAATAATTATAAATATACATATTTAGCTTTATAATTTCACTGTTAATTGATATCCATTATATATTCGGGAAACCGCTTAAGGGGCAGTCTGGGTTTTTTGTACAAAATTTTATTATTTTTTTTTATAGAAGTATTTATTCAAATGTTTCAGAACTTTAATACAATGAAATATGTACATCGAATTTAGCGACAATTTTTTTTTGTTTATTCGTGACAAAACAGCGGCCTTAAGGGAACTCCATATGAAATTGGTTGACATAGTATCTCGGGTTAGGTATGTCTGAAACAAAAAATTCAATTTAATTTTTTTTTAGCCTTTTTTCAACTAAAATTGCTTAAAAGGGGGAAAATTGACAACTACAAAAATTTACAGTTACAATATAGATTCTTCTACGGACTAAACCTATATAAGTGCTGAATAATTGTTGAAAATTTTAGCCCAATTGGTCGTATAGATTTTTCAAAATCATGTCAACCATGTCAAAAACTGTGTTTAAAATTTTTTTCCAAAAATATATTTAAGTTTTGAATTAAAGTATCTTGCGGTTAATCAGCGACCCGGCTCTATACACTATGCCTTCTTCCCGCTCAAAAATATAATTTTCTGCTGATTTTTGCTTTCTGAGCACAGTTTTCCGTTCTTTTGGAGCATCAAAACTGCAACGATTAGCAGACTTGATGTAGTCACGGTCGCGTCGTTGCAGCAAATCAAGTGTTTTTACCTACAGTTAATCTCATAATCTCCATAACTTCTAACAAGGGTTAAAAGCCTTCATTCAATGAGCAGACTTCACAAGTGGCTGCTACGTCTATCACTTTTTTTTATCTATTGTACACAATTTTTACTTCGATAGAACAATCGTAAAGTTAGCATTATATTGAGCGCTTAAACAACCTTTCTAAATAAAACTCGACCTTCAACTGCTTACATACTATGACAAACATGTGTGAGAACCAAATATGTATTAAATCAGAGGCGGAGAAACAAAGCGCTCATATATATATATATATATATATATATATATATATATATATATATATATTATATATATATATATATATATATATATATATATATATATATATATATATATATATATATATATATATATATACAAGCGCGGATCCAGGGGGGATCACCCCTTCCCAAGAGCTTAGAATTCAGGAAAATACACCCGATTTTGCGTTTTAAACTAGGCACGTATGTGCTGCTGGCTTCCACCCCCCCGTCGACAACTTGTTTTTCTTGCGATCGCCCCTCCCAAAACCTTTGAGTTTAGAAAAATATACCCAATTTTGGCTCTTATGTATATGTATGCTGCTGGCTTTGACCCCATCAACAACTTGTTTTTTTTTTGCGATTGCTCCCCCCCAAGAACTTTGAAAAATATAGACTAGATTCTGCCTCTTATACTAGGAATGTGTGTGTTGCTGGCTTCCACCCCCCCCCCCCCTCCGTCGACAAGTAGTTTTTTCTTACGATTACCCCCCTCAAGAGATTCGAATTCAGAAAAATAGATCCGACCCTGACGTTTACACTAGAAATGGGAATGTTGCTGGTGTCTCCCCCGCCCTCGACAACTTGCTTTCGTTTTCCATACTGTATTTTCGTGATATCACCGCCCTCCACCCCCAAAGAGAGAGGTTAGATCCGCCCCTCTATATATATATATATATATATATATATATATATATATATATATATATATATATATATATATATGTATTCTAAAATTACACATTGAAAGCTACAAAAAAAAGTCAATATTGCCCACGTATTATTTGGCACGGTATCTAATCTAAAATATGGAATTTGCTTTTCGTTTTCTGAAGTGTTTACTTATAGTTGTATTGTTTACATTTATATTGTCTGTTTCTGAGCAACGTGATAATTACAAATATTTTTTGGTCATATGAACGGTGGAAATAAAATATAAATGAGATAGATTTTTTATTTTGGAGCTCGAAAATGTCCGGCCAGATAATAATAATAATATTCTGGATATTCTCGGTTTGACGTACCAGTGGGGCTTGTGTACCTCGATGACTCTGACAGCTAAGCCAGAGGTAGTTTAATTACTGTTAGAGTTTACTATACTGGACAGGTCGACGGTAAGAAATCAAACAAAAAGTAATATTACAAAGTACGGTTTGAACCGGAGCGGACGGCTACAAATGGGCGGAATGAGCTCAGAGCCGTAGAGAAGGCCATCGATTTAGGAAAAGACACCAAATATAACCTCACCATAAAAATATTTTAAGATGGAAGAATACACTGATAGAAATGATTTACTCCAGGTGAGTACCGGTGGTGCCAAAGAATCTCATCCCTCTGCCGAGGGCTGTCTCACTGATTCTGGAGGAAACATTTTTTTATTTTTAAGAATCAACAAGTTGAGGAGGCGGGCTCTGGTCGCCCAAAAAGAAACTACACCAGCACATGAGCCAAACAAAACCCAGACCTCCACCTGCCAAAAGGGCTACGTGGGAACCTTAACCAGCGCTCACTAAATCGGGTGACTAAGACTGCGAATAAATCGACTGCATCTATAATGGAGACATTTTTTAAGTAACTCATCTAGGTCGAGAGACCATAGGCTACAAACAACAATTACACACTGAATTCTGGAGGGGATACCTACACGTACCAGTGTCGCAACATAGAACAACAGACCAGCGCATGATTATTCTTTGAAATAAATCAATTCCAAAAACGCGACTTAACATCATCAAATGGAAAGTCTAGCGAGAGATCCGAGACATTGACGGTAAAAATGAAAAAATCACTGAACTTCAGCCATATCCAAAATCTTAGATCGAAACACAACCAAATAAGGGCATTCAGGAAGACAACGTTAAACTCTACCAGAAACTACTCACTGAAATGAGTAGGGTAGTGCAGGGGTACGATAGAATCAACTCATTATGCAGACCACCTCTGCCAAGAGTTACCTAATCTAAAATGCTCTATATTGTATTAGATATCATAAACAATAGCGTTTCGCTAGTTTATATTTCTGAGATTCACACGCTAGAACATCTATCTATGCTCATCTACTGCACCGCAACTGCAACTGCTAGAACTATGGAGGTTAAGATCACTACGAGGCAAAAAACACGTATCCCTTCCCAAAAGATCAGCATAATATACTGAATCCAGCCAAATATCGACCTATTACCTACCTTCCTACGTTAAATAAGGTGATGACATCCTGCTTGATACAACGCTTCCATGCACACTATGATCAAAACAACATTATTGCAATTCAGCAAGTAGGATGTGCCAGGGGCTCAGTGGGTTGCAAGGAGCAACTGATTATCCATTCGGTCATTTACAGTCAGGCCTATACCAAACGAAGGAATCTAAACACCGCCTACGCCGACTATCAAAAAGCCTTCGGCTCTGTACCAAATGCCTGGCTGGCAGTTATTCTGAGAATATATAGAGTCGCTATACATACTGTCCCTTTTTAGGAAACCCTATTTCAACTTAGGAAATTAGAATCCAAATGCAAATACTTTCCAGCGACAATATCGAGACAGGCTCAATTCCAATACGAAGGGGAATATTTCAAAGAGATTCCTTGAACCCATTGAAGCAAAAAAAAGCAGAAGTTTCGGATTCAAGCAGTAAGGAAAAGTCAGTGGTTGGAACCCTGATGTGGATCGTATTGATCCGTGGTAGAGTAATCTACGTTAGAAAATTTTAGATGGTTCAGAAATTTGTCCACAGTGGAAGACGAATAACGATTTTGTTGTGAAATTTATCTCAAACTGCCTTTTTATGAATGTGAATGTTCCTGAATGGAAATATTTAGTACTTAAATTCAAAAGAGCAGAAATTATAGATTCCTGTCATAGTCCGCCGAATTGTGGCCACTTTGGATTTTATAAGACATTTCACAGTCTACAAGAGAAATATCATTGAGCCATTATATTACTAGACTTATTAAAACTTGTTTGGCCTGTCGAGCTTAGAAAGCACCAAATACTTCACCAATAGGACTACTAGAAAACAAAATCTTTCATGTTCATGGTCCTCCATCTCTATTTATTTGTGATAATAGCACATAGTTTGTTTCAAAAACTTTCAAGAAATTAAGTCAAAAACATAAATTTACTATAAGATTTAATCTTGTTTATTCACCAAAATGTAATTTAGTAGAAAGAGACAATAGAATAATTTGTACTGCAAATAGAAATTACATAAAAGCTACAAAAATTCGGATAAAGAAATAGCTAAAACTCAAGAAGCTATTAATACTATCAGAGATGAAGTTACTAGTTTTACTCCAACATTCTTTGTTTACGGTAGACATATTCCTTTATCAGGAAGTTATTATAAATATTTGGATGTTGATGTTAGTGTTAATGTTGAAATAATTCCTGGTGGCAGAAATGTCTATACGATCAACTTGAAAGGTCTGAACGTAACTCTTACAATCTTAAAAACGCAATATTTGTTTTAAGTTTGGTGACCATTCTGCGTAGAAATAAAGTTATTTCAAGTGCTGTAGATAAGTTTACCGCAAAGGTAGTCCCCAAATATTTTCACTGTAAAGCAAGAGAGACATTTTTCAACCTTGTATATGATTTAGATAAGATTGATGGTTCTAAGGCTGGAAAGTGGTATATTAAAGATCTAAGATTTTAATGACTCTATTTCAGAGAATTCCGATTTTAATATTTCAGAAAACGAATGAGTTTATTATGTTTATTTTATGAAGTTTACTTGCAAATTAGTAAGTACAGGTAATTTATTGGGTGACGACCCGTATTGATTTGTAGGTATTAGCAGTTTTGTTAATTTAAAGTATTTTGAATACCGGTCATATCCGAAGTTTTTTTTCGGTAATAGATTTGATTGTGTATAAGTTTAAGCATTGTTTGAATTTTGTGTAATCTAAGTGTAGATTATTTTCAAATGGAGTTTTTGGTGTCTCCTAATGATGGGTGTTTTGGTTTATTACCTTTAGTGCACGGTATCATATCTTATAAGTTCGTTTCCTAGTTTGTCTTTTAGTGGCTATGGAGTGTTGAATGCACCATTTATACATGCTGGCACATTAGCTGGATCGCGCTATTCAGTTTTGCCTGTTCCGGTCTTTGGTCATTTTTTGTATTAAACTGGCAGCATTACTACTCTATGGAACACTATAATTTTCAGTTTTTTTTTGGAAGCTTACAGTCATGCATTAGGTATTTATTAGTTTGGTGGAAACTAAATTTTTCCATCTTTTGTAAGAGGACATCTGGACCATCAATTCTGTTGTTTCTTCACTTCTTAGGATACCTTAATAAGGTGTGTGCTCCTGGTTCTTCGGATGGAGGCGAGCATTTTTATTGAATTTTCTAAAGGATGATCAGTACGCGAGGCCTTTTTTGCCGCTTGAAAGAGCGCAATGCTGGCTTGGCTAATTTTCTCGTTTTTCCATTTTAAAATTAATGGATATAGCTCGTTGTCGTTTAGGATTATTGGCGGACATTTCATTTTGGGATTGTTTCCCGGAAATTGGTTAGAATGCTTAAAGCATTTGATTCTACAGTGAGTATATAAGTAAATCTGAGGTTGTATGGTGTAAACATACGACGTTCTCAAAACTGGATTTGTTATGACCATACTTCTAACTATAAAGCTAATAATTTTGTCCTAATGTAAATCAATAGTCATGGCAATATGTTTACTTTCTTTTATGAAACTTGGCGTAATATGGTGAAATTTTTTTGTACATCCTAGTTTATAATATTTTATCTTTTAAGTGATTTGTTTTCGCATTTGTAAAATTTATTCAGAGTATGTAATCCTAAGTTTTAAAATCATTTAGCAGACTTTTAAGGATTTTAACTCTTTTAAATTTTGACTATTTTCGATTTTGTAACTTTCCAGATTTAATTTACCTATGTCGTCTTTCCCAAGAACGAGTGATACGCATAGATATCAGTCCAAGTGTTTTTTCCAAGAATAGGGTATTTTTTTTGTCTTGTCTTTGAAATAGCTTTTTTTTTAACAACTACAACATAGATTTGTAGTTCTCTTAGGGAGATCGTTGGTACGATACTGAACTTAAACTGTGGAATTCACATTTAGTTTGGTTGCCGATGCCGAATAATGCGACCTCTATCTTTAGAGTAGCAAGTTCCTGTGTCGAGTTTTGATATATTTCTTTTTTAATTTACCGTCACGTCGCCACATGGCGGTTTTATACAACATTGTTGATTTGTGTTATTCTTATGTTATTGAGTGAGCCATCGAGATGTCGCCTCTGTGTCTTATTTATTATTTTTCAATCTTGAAATCTGCTTATAAGACACAGATGCGAGATTATGGTTTGTACTGAATGCAATGGCCTGATGAGTCCCACACTAGGATATATATATATATATATATATATATATATATATATATATATATATATATATATATATATATATATATATATAATTCCTTTTTTAATAAAAACATATTTTTCACATCTGTTTTTCCAAGATGGAGTGATTATTTGAGTATAAATCTAACCACTTATTTATCACACTACAATTAATTTATTTGCAGAAGTTTCGCAGAAGAACACATTTTTAACATTTTCATTCAAACTTTAAAAATCCTTGCTATTTTGTTTATTAAAAATTTGCATTGTTCAGCGCATTTTTCGAACACTAATAATACTGTATTTGCAATCGGTGTTTTCATTTAAATCACTTGATTATTCTTCTTCTTCTTCTTTCTCAGCCCATTGACGTCCACTCCTGGACATAAGCCTCTCCGAAAGTCCTCCACTGGGATCTGTCTCTCGCCTTCTGGAGCCAGTCTTTTCCAGCAAACTGTCTTGATTATAGAATATACTTATTGCACGAAATTTTTGCAAAAATTAATATTTGCTAATTCTGATTGCAGAATCGTGTTTAGCAACCTCAAACCCTTAAGTATATGAATTCTGGTGTAAATGCTAATATACTGTACTATGTACTATACTAAATAATATGCTTATTTGTTCAATTATATTAGCACGATCAGAGCCGCCGTATATCTCTTTCCACTGTGTAACGTCAGTAACCGGACTAACAGAAAACCTACTAGTAAATATCCTGTTGTTTTCATTATAATCTACTAGAATATTATCAGTGGTGTCATTGAAATTGCTGGAGGTAACAAATTAACTAATCATTTATTTGACGTCATTCAATGCAGGTCAAATTATTATGATGTTTATTACTATTCTTGATTTTTCGTATTTCTCGTCATTTTTCTCTCTGAGAAGCATTTTGAAAGTTTAGATTTAAGTAAGTTTTCTTGTCTGCTCTTCCCGTTCTACAAAAACGATTAGGCGCCCTCTTACGCAGTTCCTGCATAAATATTATGTTTTGTGTAAACTATGGATAATAGGGCCTCTTCTTATCATGCATTTGTTTCACTGGAGTATGAAAATTGAAAAAAATAATGATAATATTGCTCAGGAGAGCAATCCTTTCGTCAACATCTTCTCGCTTCCTGCTAAAATAAGTCTAGATTGACATTACATGGTGGTCTGTAGCTGAAACTAGTTATTTTATGTCTTCAGTACTAAATCTTTTGTGCTCAGATACTGAAATATTCATCACATCAGAATTAATCAGATGACGAAACGATTAGGTTTATAAAAGACAGCTCGAATTCCTAGTAGGACTATTTATAATTTGTGAAAGAGCAACAGTCTCAATTAAATGCAGTAGGGTATTTGTGTTCTTGGACAATCAAACATAAACATGTTAATTTTGAAATCATCAAGTCAAAAAATGAGGTCATCGTCGGTAAATTTGTTAAGGTATCCTCGAAGTTTTGCAAAAAAATCATGAAAAATAAGAATTAGAAGGCCTATGAATCCTTCCAATAATAAAATTTTTATTAGATATTTTAAATTTTATTCATATATGTTCAAGAATATTGATCGTTTCCTGTAAAAGAATGTTAAATATCTTATCTTTGCGTATGTATATTCCAACGTAAGACAATTTGTGCCTTACAAAAACACAGTTTTAATTTGTATCAAATCACCGCCAACATTCTCACTGGGCCAGCTTTCAGAAACTTTAAAAACATAATTTCATCCCACTGAACATGATTTTTCTATATGACATCATTTACAAACGACCTAATATCTAAATGTGCAATTGTCCGCATAATTTATAAAAACATTGAAAGATAAATTCAGGGGAAAGAAAGAAGAAAATAAAAATAAAAGAAAAACCTAATATAGGTAATGGGATTCCAAGATATAACCAGTTGAAATATCTACCCTCTTAAGAATTAATAAAGAACTAGAACTATGCAAATGCCAAATTTTTTATTTCCCAAAAATATTAGTTATAACCTTCATAATAATACAAATAACGTTTATACTTCCACAGGTTAGCGGACTCTTCCACGCTACATCGAGCAATATGCGAGGCAGACGATTCAACGCCGCTACAGTTGAGGGAACAAAATATTACTTCTCATCACCAAACAGACCGAGAGAAGTTACAAACCTGGCTACAGAAGCCACTTCATGGACGACATCAAATGACGTCAATCAGAACAATGTCGACAACTCAGCGTCGAACTACTGGTTGATTTCAGGACAGATGTTTTCGGAAAAGTAGGGCTTCTTGTTAGCTATCCAAGACCAGGTTATTCCGACGAAAAACTATCGAAAGTTCATCGTTAGAGATCCCTCAATAGAAAATGACCAATGCAGATATGGCTGTCTAACATCAGAGACAATCCAGCACATAACTGGAGAATGCCAAGCGTTTGCCACAACCGACTATAAGGGCAGGCACGACTCAGCTACTAAGATACTCCACCAAGAGTTAGCAGAAAAGTCAAATCTATTAGAGGTAGAAAAATGCTTTATTACAAATACAATCTGGAGCCTACTCTTGAGAATAACTAGTTCAAGTTATATTGGGACCGAATGGTTTTAACGGATCAGACAGTTGCTCATAATAGACCAGACATTATACTAATAGATACAATTTCTAGGCGAACTTCACTAATCGACATTGCTGTACCTAACAACAACAACCTAAAGCCAAAATACAACGAGAAGATCGCCAAATACAGAGATCTGGAGGTGCAAATCCGAAGACAAAGGGCAATAAACAGCGTCCAAATGATTCCCATGATACTGTCGACGACTGTAGTGATACCAAAGAACCTCCTACAGAACATCAAGGGACTGGGACTTAGTAAGCTTCTGTATAAACCGATGCAGAAAGCAATTCTCCTTGCAAAGGCACGAACCGTCCGAAAGTTCGTAGGAAATACAGCAGATCACGTCACCTAAGACCCGATAACATGGAAAGGGTTCCCACAGAGCTTCACAATTTTAGTCTCTTTGTGTACCTGGTATGAGTCGACATGAATGCGAAGTCGCTTGACTTTCAAATCAAAATAAAGTACTAATAATCAGAAATAATCGTTAAGGGAAAGATAAAACCAGGAACATTTGAGATGCAGACCGGTGAAACTATAGCTGCAATGGAAGCAGACCAAACATACATATACCTAGGTATGAAACAGGCTAAGAAAAATTGACCATTGTACCATAAAGGCGAACTGACCACCGAATTTGTCAGGAGGGTGAGGCGGGTATTACGAACTAGTTTAAATAGTAGAAATTTGTTTAAGGCGCTCAACACGTACGCATGCTCTGCACTTAACTATTCTTTTGGGATTGTAAAATGGAGCAGGATGGACATCGAAAACCTGCAAAGGAAAATAAAGATACTTTTAACCAAAACACACAAACACCGCCCTCGGAGGGCTATTGAATGTACAATGCTTTCGAGACACCAAGGAGGAAGAGGATTGGTCGATATTGGTAAGCAGCTCGATCAACAAATAAGAAACTTACGTTCTTATTTCCACAGGTTAGTGGACTCTTCCACTCTACATCGGTTGGTATGCGAAAGAGACGATTCAGCGCCGCTACACCTGAGCGAACAGTATATTATTTCTCTCCACCAAACAGACCAAGATAAGTTATAAGCCTGGCTATAGAAGCTACCTCATGGACGGCATCAAAATGAGGTCAATTAAGACCATGTCGACAACGAGAAACGACTCAGCCGCTAAGATACTCGACCAAGAATTAGTAGATCAGTTAAATCGATTGCAAGTAGGAAAAGTGCCTTATTACAAGTACAATCCGGAGCCTATTCTTAGGAACAACGAGTTCAAGTTATATTGGGAACGGACGATTCTCACAAATCAGACAATTGCTCATAATAGACCAGACATTATACTAAGAGATACAATTTCTAGGCGAACCACACTAATCGACATTGCTGTACCTAACAACAACAACAACCTAAAGCCAAAATACAACGAGAAGATTATCAAATACAGAGATTTGGAGATGCAAATTCCAAGACAATGGATACCAAAAAACCTCCTTCTGAACATCAAAAGACTGGGACTTAGTGAGCGTCTGTATAAGCCGATTACAATCTCGCGGATGGTCCGCGAGTTTGTAAGAAACACAGCGGACCACGTGACCTAAGACCCGATAACATGGAAAGGATTCCCACAGACCTTCAAACTTTGGTATCCTTGTATACCTGATATGAGTCAATATTCTCTGGAGGGAGTGCTAAGCCATTTAGTTTGAAATCAGGAAATAAAAGACAAAATTTTCATTTTTAGCCCAACGAAATCCCGCCGTGTGTCATACTTTATTGCACATAATATTCCAGAGTGCATACGCCAAACACTAAAAAAAGCTTTGAAGAAGTTAAGCTTAGAGTCTAACGAATGTTGCCCACCAATATTATTAAATTATTAAAACGTTACGCTAGCAAACAAATATTAAGCCTTCTGAGAGATAAGTTGAAAAATTAAATACAAAAATCGCAATCAATAAAAAATTTTAAACGGCAAGTGCTGTAAACAATTAAAGAATATCACATACGTTAATTTTTGTACTATGTCGTGGCACCAACTGCTTATAGTTAATAATAAAAAAATGTATTTGAATTTGTTTATAAATAAACTTCTAAATTTAGATTTTGATTAATATATAGAATTTCATGATATCAGTATTAAGTGGCACTGATAACATATTTAAAAGTTTGATTATTTTGAGTAGCTATCAATAAAAATAATATAAATTGTGTAGTAGAATTGTTCCGTGCATAGTAATATACACTTCGTTATTAAAACAACTCGCGTAAAATGAGTAAACAAAGCGGATATTTACCTTATCCCAAAGGTTTTACAACCGAAGCAATTCATCATGCTCAGGAACCCGATCAATGGGATTCTATGTGTATGGTTGCACCCATTGTAACATCGACATTATATAAAATGTCTGAACCTGGAAAGTATAAGGTAAGAAAATAATCCATCACTAGGCTACTATTACTATTAAATATAAATTTTCTTTCCTCAGATAATTTCGTTCAAATTTCCTTAATTTCAAGTAATTAGATCCTATATGAACTACAATTAGCATAATTTGACTTGATTCTTATTTTTAAATATACTCTAAATTGTTTAAAAAATTAACATTTTCTGGGCTATTACAATTATTCATTAGAACTAATTTATACTAATAAAATAAACAAAGAAAATTAATGTCTCTTAAAGAAAATTTCCTTTACCTTGAATAGCAAAAAGGTAATTTCAAATAAAGCAAGTAAATTCATTTTAGCAACTTTAATGGCGTAAAATAAAGATTAAGTCTAATTGTTACTACATAATACTTATTTAAAAATGTCTTATTAAATTTATGTGATAATTCTCTATATAATTTAGAAAAACAGACAATATTGTCATCTCAACTATAATCGTCTCGACTGATTTTGATTAAACTCCGTTCCTGGGAAAGCTAGCTGTTGTTTTCACTATTTATTCAAAGGATTGTAGTATTTTAGTATGATATGCAACACAATAAAATTAATTATACATAATCATTTTGTATCATTTCGAGGTACCAGAAAAACCATGGTTCCCAAAAATAAGTTTAAATTTGCCTCGTATTTTTCTAGTAGAGTCAGCTATTCCTCATAATTTCCGAGAATAACAAATTCATTTGTTTCATTGTGTCCACGAAACGCTAATCTTGAGAAGAGGAAAATATTGTTAGGTCAATAAACACTTTTAAAATGGAAGGATTTTCCTTAATTTGATTATTATATGATTTTATGGCATATTTTCTGGTGTTATTCAGATTTATTTTAAAGGATGATGCAATATTTCTTTGACTTGAATGCTACTCAATAGAATAGGGTAAATTTTTAAGATCTGTATATCGTGTTTTAGGCTAGATCGTGTACTCGATTTTATTCGAAAATAATAAACATAAACAAGAAACTAAGTTTGTTCTTGTCAACTTATCGAATTTGTCTTAGCAAGTTAAATTGAAATCACTATTTTGACGAGTAACGATTTTAGAGGAATTAGTATTAAATTATTACTTTCCAGCCAGCTTGCTATAGGACTTTCAAAGCATCAAAAATAAAATACTACAAAACAAGCCTTACTTCAAAAACACAAAATCTGAATACTATCATAAAAAATTATATCTCAACATCAACGTAAAAAAAGGACTAACCGCTTCAAATACAACCTGTAGTAGTATCGTAGTATGATGTGTAACACAATACAATTAATTTTTTAGCTTACTAAAAAACAGATTATTTATTGGTTGTGAATTTATGTAGACTGTCAAAGATGTTTTATTTAAATTGATTCTCATGAAAAAAGCACAAAAATTTTAGAAACGATTTTTATCTTAGTGTTTTATTCCTTTTGGAATTTCGGGATGTGGTAACAATTTTGCAAGGAAAATATGATTCTTCTATCAGTAATTTAAGTTAATGCTCTAATGCAATGTTTTCCAAATTTCATAAGTTACCATCCATTTTTGGAAAATAAATACTCAGTGCCTCGTAGCAACTCATATTTACTAAGCTAGAAAATAAAAGATGTGAGTTTTTCTCTTCATCTAAATACAATACACTGACAATAAGTGAAAAGTAAAATACTTGTATACTTAAAGTTGGATTGAATGTCATTAAACTTGACAATAACGTTCTTACTAAACATAACAAATTAACAGAGAATAAGAATATTATTAAAGCTAATAATACCACAAACTAGTCTTAATAAGAAGAATGAATGAAAATTATTTGCGACCCCTTAATTTTTTGATTCAGTTTTTATCTTCAAATCGACACTTTTCGACCAGATCTGCATCATATTTTTCTAGTGCTAACAAATTCATAAACTAAGTAATTTGTCTTTCGTATTAAGTTTCAGTTGTACAGAGAATGCCTTTCCACAAATATTCCAGATATTACCTTGGCCACGGCACAAAAAGGTTCGTTAATACTCGCCTAATTTTTGTGGTCTTCTTATCGTGATTTCACTGATCGATGAAGAATTTAGAAAATGTAAAATATCAGACCTAATCAAAGAGTTTCTAATAATCCAAAAGATTTTGGTTGGCTCAATATGACTCAAAAACGTATCCTTCACTCAATTTATTTCTTTTAAAATAAAATTTAATTTAGGATACCGTGTTGCACCGTGTTACAAAACAGACATACTGATCGTATAAATATACATAATTTAAATATAAGTATTATAAGAAAAATATTTATCCAGTACCACCACAAAATAATGAGCTTTATAAAAAATTATTTTCATTTATCCTAACGTTTCTTATAAAGAAACCTTACAGAAGTGATTTTACCTTATCAATTAGCTCCTTCACAGAAGAATTAAATCAACATTAAAATAACAGTAAAGAAACTAATTTCAGATCAAAATATTTGTGTTTCACAGATGACGATATTCTTGTCTTATTCTTTCAATCCCAATTCCAGTTTCTGTACTTTCTACTTTTTTTATTTGTAATTAGAATATATATTTTTTTACTCAAAATAATAAATGTATTATTCTACTGACAGCAAAACAAATATAGCACTCTCTCTTGAGGAACATTTACTCATCCCAGGTACCTACAGATATCATACGACTGGACTCTGTGGGGGCCCTTTCCATGTTGAAGATGTAGATTCGTTTCATTAAATTAATTTAACAAATCTATTAAATAACCCATATACATGTGTCAATGAAAAGTATGCACTCGGCGTTTAGATAAAAATAATCCTGGAAAAAAACAATTTTGTTTTTGAGCACCTATATTGTACGCTCATTATCAGCTTTGTTCACTCAATCGTTTCTCATCTCATCTCAGCATCAGCATCTCATTTTAAAGACTACCATATTTCGTTTTTATTCATATGCATGTTTTTGAAATTAGTTTTCCAATTTTTGAGAAAATATTTGATTTAGGTGAGTTATTGGATTCGCAATTGTTAAGTTTAATACAACTTTTATTCTCACTTTGCAATTTAGGTGCCTAATTTTTTAACGAAACCTTTCGTGAATTTTAACTCCCCATTGCAGGGTAAACACCATGCTTAGAAGTTTTAAGTAGAACGGTATTATATTTCTGGCGATTACAAATTACTTGTAACTTTAAAAAATTCGATAATAAAAGTTAAAATGATTTAATTGCAAATACTTCTAATCCCATCTATGATACCTTTATAGCAAAAAATAGCCATCATTTAGCCGGTTTGGTAGTGAAGTTGGATCAGAAAACACAAGTTAGAAGGGAAAGATTTTGCAAAATAAAACTTTATTTAAATTTTAGAAATACCTATATAGCAGATTAGGAAACCCAACAAGAGAAGTACTGGAAAAATTATTGGCAAAATTAGAAACTGCAAAATATGCTTTGACATTTGCCTCGGGTTCAGCAGCATTAACAGCACTTCTTGGCCTTGTAAAATCTGGTGATCATATAATTTATGGAAACGATATCTACGGGGGATCTAGAAAAATTTTTGACGACATAGCAACCAATCATGGAATTGAAGTCTCTTTTGTAGATTTTGTGGATGTATCTAATTTCGAAAAATCTATTAAAAAAAATACAAAGGTAATTTTTTAAATGTTTAAATATATGTAAACAAAAATTGTAAATCAATTTACTTTTTTCTATCTTTAAATAATTCAGGGTGAAATGAAAATAAAATAGATAACAAGATAATTTATCTTATACGAATTTTTGAAACTTACAACATAGTCAGTCTTAATTTCTGAGTTTCAATACTACTATGCAACTCTTTTTATTTATTATCTATTTCCATTTTTCATGTTAAGATATCTGACTCGTCAAAAGTTATATGCGAACAAAAATAATAATATACCGTGACCGGCAGAAAGTGCGCTACATATGGAAAATAGCTTACCTTTGAATTTAATGAATTTATTTTATCTCATAAATTTCTATATGTCCCTAGATCAAAAGAGGGCCAATTAAATCCGGTGAAAGTCTGCCGATATTTTACAATATGGGAATTCTAAGTAGATAGTTGTTTTCTGTGCATTTTGCTCTCGGTTCGTTACAGCTTCACTGATGAGACCATTGGGTAGTCGAAACTGTTATGCAGAGAGAACCAGAGTGGAATTCGCAAAGAACATACTGTCTGCCTGGCTTTCTTAACGGTCATAAGGAGAATAAAATAATTTTACAAATACGTAGATCGTGAAATTCTTTATTTTTAATAATATCCTACCGCTCCGGGTATATTCAGGTAATATAATGCTGATATTTTACAATATGGGGACTTTAAGTAAAGAAATGTTTCCTATGCATTTTTTTCTCGGTTCGTTATAGTTCCACTGATAAAACCATTAGGTTGTCGAAACTAGTATGGAGAGAGAACCAAAGTGGAATTCGCAGAGAATATACTGCTTGCCCCCTTTCTTAATTGTTGTAAGGAGAATAAAATAACTTTTTCATATATAGGAAATTCTCGGCTATGCGGATATAAAGACCGTTGACAAATATTACTCTAATGTTAAAAAGTGCGGAGATCTCCAAGATAATGGAAAAGCTTCGGGTCCGATAAATGACGACAGCGCCGAATGGGACTTATCAGGCCTTTGCGTTCAGTACAAACCTTCATCTCGCATCTTCTTCTTCTTCTTCTTCCTCTTCTTCTTCTTCTTCTTCTTCTTCTTCTTTTTCTTCTTCTTCTTCTTCTTCTTCTAGGTAGAACCAAGTTCTATTATCTACACAATGCCTCATCGATCCTTGTTTGAGGTCGAAATCCAGCTGTCTCTCCATCTTTTGGGGGCCGCCCAGGCGGCCGTTTGGTGTTTGGTTTCTCTCTCATCACGGTTTTTGCTAGTCTGTCATCGTCCATTCGTTCCACGTGATCTCTCCACTGCCCACGACGGTTTCGAACCCACTTCACAACATCCCCCACTCAGCTGTTCTCGCGTATTTTTGCATTTCTTATTCTATCTCTTAAACTTGTTCCCCTGATCATTCTCAGCGTTTTCATTTCTGTGGTTCTCATAATTTGTTTTGTCTTCGTTGTTTCATTTCTTGTTTTTGCGCCGTAGGTCAGTATCGGTCTTATTCTTGCTTGGCTCTCAACCGTCATATGTTTATTGTTCCAGATTATTTCTCTTAATTGGCCTGATATCATGGCCACTTTGTTGGCTTGTGTGCGTACTTCTTCCGTTGCTACCCTGTTATTTGTTATATGTGCTCCGAGGTATTTAAACTTCCCAGCCTGTTCGATATGTTTGTCATCAACCATTAGCTTGCATCTTACCGGTTCTTTTGCTATTACCATTGCTTTGGTTTTCTCCACATATATCTTCATATTATACTATTTGGCTGTTCGATTGAGATGGAAAAGCATTCTTTGTAAGATGTCATCGCTATCTGCTGTCCAGGCAACATCGTCTGCAAAACATATAATCTGAACGGTGTTGTGTCCCATTGGGTACCCAATATTTGTGCTTTTTACCTCATCAATGATTTCGTCCATGATTACATTGAAAAGTATTGGACTTAGGTTATCACCCTGTCTTATTCCTATGGATAGTG
The DNA here is from genome assembly GCA_034092305.1 of Diaprepes abbreviatus. Lineage (NCBI taxonomy): Eukaryota > Metazoa > Arthropoda > Insecta > Coleoptera > Curculionidae > Diaprepes > Diaprepes abbreviatus. Next base: position 396,508 of record JASJET010000216.1, on the reverse strand, counting down.
GGATTTCCTCTGTTAGAGTGTTATTTGTTTTAATTACTATGATGTTTTTGGAATTCAGTTCATATATTGTGCGTATGATTGATTTGTCTACTTGTTTTCTTCGCAGTAGTTCTGTTATGTGTTCCAGTTTGACTCGGTCGAACGCTTGTGTAAAGTCCACAAAACAAATGAACAGCGGTTTATCGTATTCGATAGATTTTTCAACCAGCTGTTTGATAATAAATATACCGTCGATAGTAGAGCGGTTATGTCTACGATCCGTTATGACAGTATTTTGGTTAATAGTTTTGCTGAACTGTTCAGTAGGCTGATTCCCCTGTAGTTTTCGGATTGTTTCTGTAATCCTCTTTTGTGGATCGGAATAGTGATGCTTTTCCGTCATTCGTTGGGTACTGACGTTGTGCGGAGTATTTTTTGAAATAGAACAGTGAGCTCTGTGACAAGGCTGGGGCCTCCGTACTTTAGCATCTCATTCGTAATTTGGTCGGTACCAGGTAATTTTTTCTGTTTTAATTTCTTAATTGTCAGGTGCGTCTCTACTTCACTGATGTTAACATCTGTTGGTTATGTGGTTTCTTGTTGGTTTTCGTCTACGTTGTTTTCTGTAGCTGGTGCCTGGAGTAAGTCCTTAAAATGGCTGACCCATTGTTGCTTTTCGAATGGACTTAGTTGTACGTATTCATTGATTGTTTTTTTTCTGTTCCTCAGCATGTTCCATATTTTCTTTTGTCCTCCATATAGGTCGTGTTCCTGGCCTTTTGAATACTTTTCCCAGTATTCTTTCTTTAGTTGAGCTATTTGACTGCTGAGTCTGTTTCTCACCGTTTTGTACTCTTCGAAATGGTTTGTTGTTTTGTACTGTCGGTATTTTGTAAATGCTTGTCGTTTTTCTTTTGCTAGTATTTTCACCTCTTCTGTGAACCATGGTTTTGTATTGCTTTGCTTGTTCGTGCTAACTGTTCGTGTTACGATCGCCTCCTTGGCGCTCTCTTGTATATTTCTTTTCAGTTTTTCCTAGACTTTCTCCACTCCGTCATTTTCTAGGACTGTATTAGCTTTTATTTTCTCCGAGAGTGTCTGCTGATACAATACTTTTGTGCTATCGTTAGCGAATGATTCGGTATTGTATTTAATAAAGATATGTTTCTGTTTGTGCGTTCTGTTTATACTTTGTTGGGACCGGTATTTACATAATACTAGTCGGTGGTCGTCTTTTCCCGCATCTCGCATTTGTGTTCTATAAACAGATTTCACAGTTAAAAAATAATAAATAAGACCCAGTGGCGACATCCCGATGGAAGACTCGATAACACAAGAGCAACATAAACCAACAATGTTGTATAAAACCGCCATGTGATGGCGCGACGATAAACTGAAAAAGGAATATATCAAAACTCGATACATTAAACGTGCTACTCTAAGGATAGAGATCGCAGTATTCGGCATCGACAATCATACCAACCACTAATTCCGTAGTTTAAGAAAAGTGTCGCACCAACGATTTCCTTAAGAGAGTCGAGAATTTCCTATTTTATTTTAAAATTACATAGACGGTAACTAATCTCTTATATATATATATATATATATATATATATATATATATATATATATATATATATATATATATATATATATACCGGTGTCAACGAATCTATTAGACAAGTCATAATTTCTAGAGTATTATGTGTATCAAAATGAGAATTGGTACAGGTAAATGGTATGTGAAGGGGACAGTTTTTGCACTTTCCGGCCCCTTCCGGTTTCACCGGAAATGGCCCCGGTTTTGAATTATTAAATGGAACACCCTGTATATTTTAACATTTTTGGATTTCTGAGACAATTCTAGATCAGAATGTGACAACTTTTTACGTCTACTTCATTTTTTTAGAGCCACTTTTAAAATTGCATCTAGGTGGCCATGATCGGACGCAAACTAATCTAAGGGCCTTAGGTGATGTCAAAAAAATACAATCGTAAAGTTTTAGTTACTAGTATGAAAGACAGGAATAAGACAAGTTGACAAAATTACGTTTTCATTTCTAACTATTAATTTTCAAATGGCGACCCCTTTTTGACAACTACTTTTCGAAAAAAGCATTCTTTGACGAATCTAACGGTACTAATTTATTTGCGATTGGATTAGACATAAGAACAGAAATTAAATATTATTAAGCAAAATACTGGATAATTTATTTACTTATGACAAGTGCGCCATGGACAGCCATGATGCATAATAATTTGCAACTGTTTTTATCAAGTCTTCTTTGGAAAACAAAGCACTCACTTAAATAGATAATGACAGTGACATACGCTCTAAGAACAGACATAAAAGTTTCTTAATTTTCGTTAAGTTTAGTTTAAATTTTCGTTAAAATAATGTATACTCAAAGTGAAAAAGTGGATATGTTATTAATATTTGGAGAGTGTCATAAAAATTCAAGGAATGCTGCCGAGTTGTATGCTCATAGATATCCGAATCGGCAACATCCAGCCCATCAGTATTTTCCTTATGTCGAGACTCGTTTTAGGCAAATAGGAAATCAAGAGGCGGAACAGAGGTTTATCATAAATGAAGAGACTGAGATTAACGTACTTGCTATGGTTGAGGTTGACAAAACAGTTTAGTTGAGAAAAATTAGTCAAAAACTGCAGATAAGTTGTGAATCAGTAAGAAAAATACTGAAAAGCATGGATATCGAGCATTTAAATATCAGTTACATCAACATTTGTATACTGAGGATGGCGATAGACGAGTAGTGTTTTGTGATTGGCTGCTTCAAAATCATAGAGTTAACCCAAATTTTATCGATTTTATTCTATTTTCCGACGAATCCCGATTTACAAATAATGGTATGTTCAATAAGCAAAATACTCGGTACTGGGCCCAACAAAATCAACATGAAATGAGAGAGGGCAATTTTGAAGAAAGGGTTTACTATAGAGCAGCCCCAGCTACTCTTGAAATATTAGAAGAAAGAATTTTACGGGCATTTAGAAGTATAACGCCCCAAATGCTACAAAACGTGTTGAGAGAAACAGTTGAACGAGCTGAAATGTGTCGTGAAAAAGAAGGAATGCACTTTGAACATTTACTACACTAAACTTTTTAACAAATTCAGCTAACACATGATACTCTAATTATGTCTTGTCTAATAGATTCGTTGACACACACACACACACACACATATATATATATATATATATATATATATATATATATATATATATATATATATATATATATATATGTAAGTGGCTCATGTTTTGGCGTCGGTTTCGTGTAATTTTAATATATTTTTAAATATTTACATATGATTTTATGTTTGTGTATAAATATTGTAAGCATTTTAATCGTTAATATATTTGTATTATTTCTGTTTTATTATCTTTTTTTCTTTGTTAACTTTGGTACTATTTTCAAAAATGATGAACCAATATACAATTCTGTATGTCATCATCGTAATATGTCATTCAATTCTATTCTATTCGATTCTAATTAAAAATGTTGTTTTACTGAACTTCTACCGATAAAATTACCTGACTTGAGAAACAGCCGATAATAATTTGGTCTAGCAATGGTATAATTTAATTTTTTAGCTTGTATGGATTGAGACACCTTCGAATCCAATGATGCAAGTAATCGATATACAAGCAGTATCTGAAATAGCCAAGAAGAACGGTATAATTTTCGCCGTGGATAATACATTTTTAACTTCCTATTTGCAAAGGCCTTTAAATTTTGGTGCCGACATAGTTGGTTATTCACTGTCAAAATATGTAAATGGTCATAGCGATGTTACTATGGGAGCTCTCTTGACGTCTAACACCGAGTTTTATGAGAAATTAAGGGATCAGCAAACCAGTAAGTTTATATTTAAAAAAAAACACTTTGATCTGAATCTGGTATTTTAAGCCCGCCTTTAAGCCTTGTGTTTACCCTTTCGATAACTACCTAATATCTGTACTATCAGCATATATTCAAGAATCACCAAAATGTGGTTGTCGGACTTGCATTGTCTTTATTTTTACGACGTTTCGATTAGGTTGTATCTCTAATCCTTATCAAGTATAAACTGCGCTAAAATACCAATTATGCTGCATTTAGTTTTAATTTACAATTACTAAAACGTGGTCACCATACTTTCTTTATATCTAAAGACGGTTTATGCATAACCACGGCTTCGTTGAATTTCTGTTTTCATCAGTGTTATTCTTGGTGTATGATTCTTGCTGTAGATCATTTTATGGATGACCCCGAATCCAGACGTGGTTGGGAGTACCAGACTTTTCTATTTTGTTTTTTCTCATGATCTTTGATCCTTACCTCAATGTAGGCATTGTCAAATTCACATGGTATCTAATATACACAGTTATTCATGTCCCTGTGAGTTATGGGTTTGACCCTAATGAGCTGGTTTCTCAGAGAGTTATTTGAATTAAAAACTATGTTGGTGTTATGTCGTTTTTCCATTCTTCTATCTTTTTCTGAAATGCCTCTTTTTGTTCTAGAATTTTATCCACGAATTTACTAAGTATCCGTTGGCTATCTTTTAATATGATTTATTTTTTTCATCAAGATATCGTTGCAGTTGCAACGAGTCAGTTCTCTGTCTACGAGGTTTCTTACAAATCCATGTTTGGTATTAATGAAGTGGTTAGGTGAATGGATTTTCTGTAAGTTGAGGTTCGAATCTGCCTGCCACTTCTTTCAACCAAAATATCTAAGAACCGTAATTTATTTTGCATTTCTTTCTCCATAGTGAGTTTAATAGTTGGGAGGATATTGTTGACATAAAAAAAATTTTTCGAATTTCTTCGGCGTTTCCATTTCAGTTAATGAAAGTGTCGTGTACGTATCTAAGCCATAATTTTAATTTTCTATTGGCGGATTTAATTGCAAAGGTCTTGAACCATTTTATAAAAATGTTTGCGACTACTGGTGAGAGCGATGATCCCATTAGCAGTCCATCATCCTGGATGAAGAATTTTTCCTTTTCTTGAAAATAGGAATTGGTCAAACAATATTCCAACAAGACCACGATGTCGTGTGGTGGTAGAGATCTTCTTTCTGCTAAGGCTTGGTCTTCTTTAAGGTCTTCCTTATGTTCTATAATAATTCCTTAACTGGAACATTATCGAATACGCTTTCCACATTAAAGTTAATAAAGAGGTCTTCTGGTTGTACTTCGAACTAATGTATAATTGCTACGAAATATTGCCAGTTTGTAAAGGAATGTCTTGTTTATGTTTCTTTGGAAGTTTATAAAGATGTGGAATTTTACTGTGGTATGGCGATAAATTACTTTAGGTCTTGTCAAGAATATACCGTTCATGTTCCTTAAGAACGCGATAGATTCTTCCTTCATTTATAGATATAGGACCTTTAGCAAGAGATCTACAGTATTGCATTTATTGTCTTTATTTGCTAGTAAAATCTTAATATTGGTGTCTTTCTGTAGATGCACTAGGGCAGTTTTCTCGTCTTTATTGAAACATCGTTGTCCATGACCTTGAAACAAATAAAAAATATTCATGTCTAGCATTACTTTTTAACACCAAGCTTTTTTGTATCACATGATATAAATATTTGTTGATCCAGTTCAAAAGTTCGAATATTACGCACACATATGCGATTTTGATTAAAAGTACATGTTGAAGAAAAATAAATTATTTTCATCTCTGTATAAATTAATAGTTAAAGTTCCAGACGAGTAAGAAAGATACCCGAAGAAACAATAATCTAATTGTGTTAATGTTACATGTGTAAGATAATTAAAGGAGACAGACATATGAAGTGTTGTGTTTAATATATTCATTTTTATGTTATTTTTTTATCAGTTATCGGAAAATTAATTGATTTTTATTATTTTTCATTCTTCATAATGAACAAACAAGCTAACTAAATGACAAAGTATCAAGAAAATTAACGAAAACAATTTTTAGCAACTGGTAATATGTCAAGTCCATTTGACTGCTATCAAGTTATTAGGAGTTTAAAAACGTTGCCTTTGAGATTACAACAACATAACAAAAATGGTCTTTTGATTGCACAATATTTGGAAAATCATCCTAAGATAGAGAAAGTTATGCATCCTGGTAAGTTATCTTACTTTAATAAAAAACTAATTGATAGCAAAAAGTTTATTTAATCAATAATTTTTATTGTAAAATATTTATTAAAAAGCATCTCGATACCATTGTGAAACCGTTGTGAACTAAATTTTTTGCTACTAATGTTTTTTACCTCCTGTAATAGTCCTATGGTTGTGACAGTAGTTTGAAATCGAGTTATTAACAAAAATAAATGGAAATAAATAACAACCCAAACATCAAACACATATAAATTGTATAGATTTTATCATCTTACAGATACAACAAAGGCGTTCCCGCCAAATCTAACTGTATGTGTACCTTTTGTCATGTCGTTTCCTCTTCGTTTGTTGTACTTTTTATGTTAAATTATCATACATAAAGTATTTTCGCACAAAAGTACTATTAAGAACTTCTCGTACTTGCCATGATTTCACGTTGAAAGTTGAACAAAATATTAGTTTTTTAATATTCTTGAAAATCCCTTAAGGTACAGACTTCGAATATTGTCAGAAATGACAAGAACAAAAAAGTAATGTGCTGGTTCAAATTAACAAAATGTAATAAGTGATCAGTCTATATTTAACTGGTACTTAATTTAAAAATATTTGTCTAGATGTTAAAAAAAATGAGATACGAAATAATCTAATAAAATTTCGTTAAACATGTTTGTAAACGAGGTTTGATTTATTTACTTACTACTTCTAAAAGTGTACTCCGTAGACATAAAAAAAATAATAAAAATAAGTAACTTATTGCATCAGAATGGAATCATTTTTTTCTCCCTTAATTTAAAGAAATACGGCATTATTTATAAAAAAAGAAGGAGAAATATTAACACCCATTTGGGCTTTTTTACCCTTTGTCAATAAACATCTATATCTTGTAGTATTTTTTTAATTTAAATCCATGATTTACAAGCCAAACGGCTTCGCACTCCCTCCAGGGATCATTCACTCATACCAGGCATACAAAGACGCCAAAAGTATGAAGCTCTGTGGGGACCCTTTCCATGTTATCGAGTCCTAGGTGACGTTGTCTGCTGCATTTCCCATGAATTTTCGGACGGTTCGCGCGGTTGCTAGGAGGATTGCTTTCTGCATCGGCTTATAAAGATGCTCACCAAGGCCCAGTCCCTTGATGTTCTGCAGGAGGTTCTTCGGTATCACTCCAGTTGTTGACAGTATTATGGGAATCGTTTGGACGCTGTTCATTGCCCATTGTCTTCGGATTTGGACCTCCAGATCTCTGTATTTGGCGATCTTCTCGTTGTATTTTGGCCTTAGGTTGTTGTTGTTAGGCACCGCAATGTCGATTAGTGTAGTTCGCCTAGAAATTTTATCTATTAGTATAATGTCTGGTCTATTATGAGCTACTGTTTGATCCGTCAGAACCGTTCGGTCCCAATATAACTTGAACTGGTTGTTTTCAAGAATAGGCTCCGGATTGTACTTGTAATAAGGCACTTTTCCTACCTGTAATAGGTTTAACTTTTCTGCTAACTCTTGGTGGAGTATCTTAGCGGCTGAGTCGTGTCTTTCCTTATATTCGGTTGCGGCAAACGCTTGGCATCCTCCAGTTATGTGCTGAATTGTCTCCGATGTTCGACAGCCATATCTGCATTGGTCATTTTCTATTGAGGGATCTCTAATGATGAACTTCCGATAGTTCTTCGTCGGAATAACCTGGTCTTGGATAGCTAACAAGAAGCCCTCCGTTTCCGGAAACATCTGTCCTGAAATCAACCAGTAGTTCGACGCTGAGTTGTCGACATTGTCCTGATTGACCTCATTTGGATGCCGTCCATGAAGTGGCTTCCGTAGCCAGGTTTGTAACTTCTCTTGGTCTGTTTGGTGGTGAGAAGTAATATCTTGTTCCCTCAACTGTAGCGGTGTTGAATCGTCTGCCTCGCATATTGCTCGATGTAGTATGGAAGAGTCCGCCAACCTGTGGAAATATGAACGTAAGTTTATTATTTGTTGGTCGAGCTGCTTACCAATATCCATCAATCCTCTTCCTCCTTGGTGTCTTGGAAGCATTGTACGTTCAATAGCACTCCGAGGGTGATGTTTTTGTGCTTTTGTTAGGAGTGTCCTTATTTTTCTTTGCAGGTTTTGGATGTCCGTCCTGCTCCACTTTACAATTCCAAAAGAGTAGCTCAGCGCAGAGCAAGCATACGTGTTGAGCGCCTTAAACAAATTTCTACTATTTAAATTAGTTTTTAATACCCGGCTTACCCTCCTGACAAATTCGGCTGTCAATTCGGCCTTCATAGTGCCATGATCAATTCTTTTAGCCTGTTTCATACCTAGATATTTGTATGTTTGGTCTGCTTCCATTGCAGCTATAGTTTTACCGTTCTGCATTTCAAAAGCTCCCGGTTGTATCTTACCTTTAACGATGTTCAAAATACGGCACTTGTCAAGTCCAAATTGCATTCCGATATCCCCGGAGAACTCCTCTACAATTTTAAGCATTTGTTCCAGCTGGCTTCTGGTAGCAGCCATCAGTTTAAGATCATCCATGTATAGAAGATGATTCACTCTGACTATCTCTTCGTTGTTGTTTCTAACACTAAAGCCGTGTCTGGTGGAGTTCAAACGGCGTGATAATGGGTTCATTGCAAGGCAGAACCACAATGGGCTAAGTGAATCGCCTTGAAATATTCCTCTTCGTATCGGAATGGTGTTAGTTTCGATGGTATCGCTGGATGGCACTTGCAATTGGATCCTAGTTCTCCAGGTTAACATGATGCGTTCTAAAAAGGAAACAAAATTATTGTCGACCCTGTACATTAATATAGTTTTGAGCCACTCATGTGGTACTGAGTCGAAGGCCTTCCTATAATCCACGTAGGCAGCAAAGAGGTTTCTTCGGTTGGTACAGGCTTGGTTACATATGACAGAGTCAACAATCAATTGTTCCTTGCATCCCATTGCTCCCCTCGTACATCCTTTCTGTTGAGTTGCAATGATGTTATTTTGCTCACAATGTGCATAGATGCGTTGGGTCAAGCAGGAGGTGATCACCTTATACAGTGTGGGTAGGCAGGTGATTGGCCTATACTTAGCTGGGTCATGTGTGTTGTGTTGGTCCTTTGGTAGGAGGTACGTAATACCTTCGGTCAAGAACAATGGCATTTTTGCTGGGTTAAGAAAAACATCATTAATAAGATTAGCCAGCTGATGGTGCATACACCAGAACTTTTTGAGCCAGTAGTTCTGGATCCCGTCGAGACCTGGAGCTTTCCAGTTATGGGATTCCTTGATTATTCTTGAAATTTCCTCGGTGGTAAATGGCTCAAACTGCATCTGGCTGTAATCTTGGCAGATTTGGTGTTCTTCATTGATCCAGCCAGCTGCGATGTTACAATCGGCTGGTGTGGAAAGTTGGTTTCCCCAGAACTCTTCTACCTGCTCTCTATTGGGATATCTATTATCTGCCATATTAGGTGGAGAGTTTAGCTTACGATAGAAAGTCTTTTCTGATCGTTGGAAGAGCGCATTGTCTCGTTTTCGGTTATTGCTGGTCTTGTACCTCTTTAGCCGTCCTGCAATAACAGAGAGCTTCTGTTTCAGCGAGTCAAGGCATTGCTGAGCAGTAACATTCGCTGGATCTTGTTGCGAATGATATCGGACACGATTCATGATTTCTTCAACTCGCTTTTGCAGTCGACTAGTTCTCGTACCCCTGATGTACTCCGTCAGCTGTCCTATATCTATTCGAAGATTTTCAATTTTCTTGTTTAGGCGTCTTTCCCATGGTGGTATGTTGGGTTCTGTCCTTGCTGATCGACGCTCTGTTGTGACTTTAATTTCTAGAGCTCTAGCTATAGCAGTCGCGGCACAGTAGATGGTCATATGTAAGGATTCCAGAGTGTAGGCATCTGAAACATAAGCTGGTAAAATCCGATTGTTCATGATGTCTAACATGGCACCCAGTTTTTTAGATGAATTAATCTTTGGCAGTGCCGGTCTTCTTAACGGATTGCTTCCATCATACTCCAACACCGCAGCACTCATTTCCGTTGACAATTTCTGATAAAAGGGTTCAGTGTTGTCCTGTTGGGCTTCGTCATTTAGCTGTTCCTGTTGTTCTTGGAGCTCAGGTTCCGGTTGTGGCTCAGGTTCAGCAATCGGATTGTTGTTATTGTCAGTGCCTCTGATCTCACGTTCAATTTCCTCTTTGATGCTATTAAGCCGAGCTTCAGGAATTAGGCTGTTTCGGAGAATAACTCTATATTGGTCAGCTATTCTCTGCTGGGACACTTGCATGTGTGGGTACTCCCTGCAAAATTCGGCATGTAGTTGTTGTCTGTAGCCGATCATCTCTCGTCCTAGTTGAGTCACCCTATAAAAAATGCGTATTATTGTCTCGTTCATGGACACAGTCCATTTCATGCGCTGTCTTGGTCGTCCCGCTTGAGTAAGAGCTTGTTGGGGTTCCCGCACAGCATCTTCGGCGAGTAGAACTCTTGGAATTATCTGACCCTCGTGTTGATGTAGTTGTTGTTGCCTGTCCACAGCGATGTCAGCTCTCATGTCGTTGTCTGGTTGTTCTTGAGTCTCTGGGTCTAGCTGTGGCGCAGGTTCTGGGGTTTGTTCATTGTTATCATCGGTACTTCTTATTTCTCGTTCTATTTCCGCTTTCATGATGTTAAGTCGCGCTTCTGAGATTAGTTTATTTCGGAGAATAGTTCTGTATTGATCTGCTATTCTCTGTTGTGACACTTGTAGGTGTGGATATTCCCTACAAAATTCGGCATGAAGCTGTTGTCTATAGCCGATCGTTTCTCGTCCTAGTTCAGTCACCCTATAAAAAATGCGCATTACTGTTTCATTCATGGATGTTGTCCATTTCATGCGCTGTCTCGGAAGTCCCGCCTGAGTGAGCGCTGGCTGAGGTTCCTGCGCAGCACCTTCGGAGGGTGGAGGTCTCGTTGTTGCTTGGCTCTCATGTTGTTGTTGGGCTGTAGCTTCTTGTGTGACAGGGGTTCGCCTCCTCAATACTCTGCCACATGAAGTTTGTGATGTCGAAATGTTGCTCCCCCCAGAATCCGTGGAGCAGACCGCTTCTGCGGTGTGGGATTGTGGACCATGGGTCCTACCCACCTGGGGTACGTTATGTTTTGCAGTCGACATTTCATTATTAAATTATTACTATTAGTGTTATTGCTGTATTTTTTCTAATTTCAACTATTTATAGCAGTTTCATTTAACGGGTTATAAAATTAAACATAATAAATATTTTTAAAAGTTTTCTACCTTGCTTTCGTGCTTTTCTATTTGAAAAACTGCGATTATTATTAAATCAGTTTTAATAAGGTTTTTCGAAAATATTTTAGGTTTACCATCTCATCCGCAACACGAACTATTTAAAAAGCAAACATGTGGTAATAGTGGAATTTTTTCGTTCTACATTAAAGGAAATTATGATAATACAAAAACATTTATGACAGCATTAAAACTCATCACTTTAGCGGGGAGCTTAGGTGGCATGGACAGTGTAATTGAATTACCGTAAGTATAAGCAATGATATACCAGATCAAGAGCAGATCAAAAATTAATACTTCCTAATTATTATTCTTTTAAAAGATCTTGCACACTAAGTAAAAAAGGTTATCCTAACAGGTAAGCGTGTAAAGTAAAATATAAAAATATTATTTCAAATAAAAATAAAACCTTTAAGAAAGGGGTAAATTAACAGGGACAATTCAAAATATGATTTATTTTGGAAAAAATAAAAGAATTGCTTGCAAATCCAAAACAAAGTGTAACTAATTTCACAGCCAAAATTTAGTTCTTCCATTTCATGCAACAACTATCTAATTGAAATAATATAACTTTAATAATTCTCTAAAATAACAAGGAAAGTTGACTTTCCAAGTCGAGCAGCAGTCGAGAAAGCATCACTTAAAAATGTCAGCTGAGATGTTGGCGAAACGTCGTGAATATTTTTCTATTGATAGACGGATTGAAAACCGGAAGAAAACCAGTGCACATTCCACCATCTGTGAAAATCTATGTTACAACATATATATATATATATATATATATATATATATATATATATATATATATATATATATATATATATGTTATATCGTAGATTTTCACGGATGGTAGAATGAATAATTTGGTTATTCCGGGTTTCAATCCGTTCGTTCAAAAAATCGTTTTCACGACGTTTCGCCAAAATCTCATTTGGCATTTTCAAGTGCGGTTCGTCTCGTTACTCGCTGAAAACTGATGGTGGCCTCTGAAGAATTACGAGTTTTGTTTATTTGGCTCGCTGCCTGATTGGGTGGGTGGCTTCGTAGGCTCCTCCCCTCTCCCGAGTGCGATATATTTTGTTCTTGTATGCAGGTCTCTCGTGTACTAGTTGATTTTTGTTGTTTTCTTTCTTGATTTTTTATTAATGTTTTCCATGTAGATGAAAAATTTCTGTCTAAAGGTTTTAATTTTGCCGTAATGCCAAAAACAGTCCCCTTAGAAGAGATAATTTCGAATATAGAAGCTGCCCTAGAAAACATCCCTGAAGAAAATGCCGAACAAGCCAGACAAGACATAACACAAATTTTGAAATCAAGCCGGCCTTCCAACTCAAACTTAACGCGAGCTGAACATCAAGCCCTCTCATCCTTAAAAAAGAATAAGGAAATAACAATATTACCAGCAGATAAGGGAAATGTCACGGTTGTAATGAACACCAACGAATACATGCAAAAAATGTCAGAAATTCTCGAAGACGCCTCTTACAAACAAACCAACAGAGATCCAACGACGTACCTTGAAAAAACTACGAAAGCCAAGATTAAAGCCTCAAAACTAGACCCAGAAATTGAAAAATCTATAATACCAAGAGAAAAATCAAACAGATGTCCAAAACTATATGGCTTACCAAAAATACATAAAACAAATGCACCACTCAGACCAATAGTGAGCGCCGTGAGATCTCCTACACAAAAACTGGAAAAATATCTAGCAAGTATCATGCAACCAAGAGTCGAACTGGCTGATTCCTTTGTGAAAAACTCCGAGCATCTGACTAAAATGATCAAAAACATTCACCTCGAAGAAAATGACATCTTAGCAAGCCTCGACATAAAATCGCTATATCCAAGCATACCATTGGATGAGGCTTTGTACAAAATCGCCATGAACGAGGATTTTCCAGACTACACAATTGAACTTGCAGCACATTGCCTAAAGAACACATACTTCATGTTCAATAACCATATATACAAACAAACAGATGGCGCACCTATGGGGTCCTCGCTTTCACCAGTCATAGCCAACCTTTTCATGATATATTTCGAACAAGAGGCACTGCAAAAGGCACTTTTAAAACCAAAATTTTGGAAACGCTATGTCGATGATATTTTTATAATATGGCCACATGGAAAAGAACACCTGGACGATTTCCTCATATATCTTAACAATATCCACCACAGAATCCAATTCACGCTAGAAATCGAACAAGAAAAGAAACTTCCTTTTTTGGACCTGCTATTAACTAGGAAACTCAACAACACCTTGGGCTTCAGCGTATATATCGGAAACCCACACATACTGACCGATATCTCAGTGCAGCGTCACATCATCATCCCTCTCAAAAGCAAGCAGTAGTCAACACATTAGTATCAAGGTCTCTTCGCCTAACAGAACCTGACACAAAACAAGACGAAATAAGACACATTTCAACAGCTCTAGAACGGAATGGTTTCTCACAAGCAGACATAAAGAAAGCCATAAAAAGACAAGAAAAGACTACAACAAAGACCAAAGACCAAGATCAAATAAGGAACAAAGCCATAATACCATACATAAAAGGAATAACAGACAGAATCGGAAGAATCTTAAGAAAACACAACATACAGCCCATATTTAAACCACAAAAAACAATAGCCAACATCCTAGGAAATCCCAAAGACAAGACCAACCTTGACAATCATGGCGTTTACAGCATTCCATGTGTAGATTGTCATCAAACTTATATAGGACAAACAAACAGGCGCATATCAGCAAGAATCCAAGAACATAAAAACAGCCTCAAAAACAAACAGACAACCTCAGCCCTATTTCAACATCACCAAACAACCGGACATACCATCGATTTCGAAAAAACAAAAGAAATAGCACCGGTACAGAACTACAAGGTACGCGTCATAAGAGAGGCCCTAGAAATCGAAAAAGCGGGACAGCTAAATAAACGAGACGATGCTATAAATTTTTCATCTACATGGAAAACATTAATAAAAAATCAAGAAAAAAAACAACAAAAATCGACTAGTACAGGAGAGACCTGCATACAAGAACAAAATATATCGCACTCGGGAGAGGGGAGGAGCCTACGAAGCCGCCCACCCAATCAGGCAGCGAGCCAAATAAACAAAACTCGAAATTCTTCAGAGGCCACCATCAGTTCTCAGCGAGTAACGAGACGAACAGCACTTGAAAATGCCAAATGAGATTTTGGCGAAACGTCGTGAAAACGATTTTTTGAACGAACGGATTGAAACCCGGAATAACCATACTATTCATATATATATATATATATATATATATATATATATATATATATATATATATATATATATATATATATATATATATATTTTTTTTTTTTTTCTTGGGTTTAGGTTCTATATTTGAAAAAAAAAATGCAAAACAATTGACGTTTCGCCCTTTATTTAAGGCATTTTCAAAATTTTTTCCTTCCTAAAAATATTTTTATATAATTAAAACATTCACATAAGAAACATATCTACAATTTTAAAAAACAAACAAGACACTTTAAAAACAGTATTTAAAATTTTTAAAATATTTTATTTTATCGGTACTCACCTTGATATTCTGTTACTCTATTACTAATGAAAATCAATCTTTACATCGTCTACTGAGGATATATGGAATGCGAGTGTGTTTTATTTTTTATATATATTTTTTTATATTTTACAATGCACAAAAAACAAAATAAGGTGTACGTTTACTTTTATGTTTAGGAGGATATTCAATTTTTGATTTTTATTTGACAGGATCGAATACTTAATACTTTTGTTTAAATTAGGTTTGTGTAAATGTGGTTCAAATTTCCCATATCTGTTCTGTCATTAACAGTGTTTTTATCTTTTTTAATTTCAATCATTTCCTTTATCTGTAATTTTTGGTAATTTATATCTTTGTTTTTTATTATGGTACTGTTTTAATCAAAAGTATGTTTTTCGTCCTGTGTGTGTTTGTTTAACGCTATTGAGACGTTTTTCGTATATTTATGGCCATTTAATCTGTTCTTGAGCAATTGGTTCGTCATGCCTATGGTACCATTGCTCAGTTAGTAAATAAAATATTTAGAGGAAAAAGTTTTAGAAAAATTAAACTTTATTATAATATTTTTCAAACGTTTTGTCTATGATTGCATAGCAGAAGTACCACAAAATAAAATAAATGAAATTCTCCAAGAGTTTAATAGTTTCAACGAAAAATTATAGTTCATGTCCGAAACAGAAAATGATAATGAAATAAATTTTCTAGATATGATACTTATACGCAGAAAAAACAAAATTTCAACTAAATTGTACACCAAACTAACTTGGTCAGGTGGATATCTAAACTGTTTCTCTAATCATTCAAAAACTAAAAAAATAGTGTTATAATCGGTCTGTCTGATCGTGCTATCTCCCTAACGTCTCCAGAATTCCGACCAAAAATAATGCAAAAAATAAAAAAGACACTAATACATATAATACACATAATAAATTGGATACATTGGATACATTGTTCACAAATTTAAAAAGTAAAACTGCTCTCATGAATAAATCAAATGTAATATATTCGAACACTTGCACAAATTGTCCCAAAAAATGTAGAGGCATGACGAGCCAATTGCTGAAGAACAGATTAAATGGCCATAAATATACGAAAAACGCCTCAAAAGCGTTAAACAAATACACACAGGACGAAAAACATACTTTTTATTATAACAGTACCATAATAAAAAACAAAGATATGAATTACAAAAAAATTACGGATAAAGGAAATGATTGAAATTAAAAAAGATAAAAACACTTAATGATAGAATAGATATGGAAAATTTGAGCCATATTTACACAATCCTAATTTAAACACAAAAATTAAGTATTCGATCCTGTCAAATAAGAATCAAAAATTGAATATCCTCTTAAACATAAAAGTAAACGTATACCTTATTTTATTTTTTGTGCATTGCAAAATATAAAAAATATATAAAAAATAAAACACACTCGCATTACATGTATCCTCAATAGACGATGTAAAGATTGAATTACATTAGTAATAGAGTAACAAAATGTCAGGGTGTGTACCGGTAAAATAAAATATTTTTAAAAATTTAAATACTGTTTTTAAAGTGTCATGTTTGTTTTTTTTTTTTAAATGATAGACATGTTTCTTATGTGACTGTTTTAATTATATAGAAATATTTTTAGGAAGGAAAAAATTTTGAAAATGCCTTAAATATAGGGCGAAACGTCAACTGTTTTGCATTTTTTGTTAAATATAGAACATAAACCTAAGAAAAGACAAAATAAAGAAAAAATGTATATATACACATATTTGTTATTTATCAGTTAATTGTGTACTTCAAATTCGTTGAAAAGACATTTTAAGATTAGATTGCCTTGTTTACTAGTAAACAATAAAATCTTTTTTTTTTGCAATTTATGGTGACATGGCATGTATTATAAATGGAAAATTCCTGTTTTCCCGATTTTTTTTTTTCAAAATTATATTGAGCTTTATTTGGGTGACAAATAAAATACGTAAAAAAATATTTTTTGTTTTTCAATTTTTTGTGACGATCACGCAATGAAAACTTGATTTAAAAAAATATATAGTTTTAAGAATAAGTATACCATTTGGAAGATGGCTTAGGTGTTAGCGTATCACAAAAATTCAGTTAGTTCTTTCGATTCCTCAAAAAATAAAATACGTTGTGCAATAAAAATATCTAATATTTATAAGTTAATATTTTCAAAGACCATAATATTTCTCAAACGGACCAATCTGATACAATATTTACGATTTTCTCTAACATAGTCTACAGAACATAGGATATGCGTACTACTATTATGGTTGCAATCTACTTTTTAACCGACTTCTAAAAGAAGGATGTACTCAATTCGTCCACTATGTATTTTTTTATGTATGTACACCGATTACTTCGGAACGGCTGCACCGATTTGAATGAAATTTTTTACGTTATGTAAAGGAAGTTACTGCCGTGGTCCCATATTTTTTTTAGATGAAATGGGTGCAGTAAATTCCAAGATGGCGCTTACAATATGGCGGCCAAAAAAATTAATTTTGTCCGATTTTCTCCAAAATTGGTATGGAGGAATTTTCGGAGTTGTACCCAACGAATCTGAAATTATTTAAAAAAAATTAAAAATGGCGGATCCAATATGGCGGACAAAAAATTTAGTTTTGTCCGATTTTCCCCAAAATTGGTATGGGGGAGTTTTCGAGGTTGCACATAACGAATTCAAAACATTTTTAAAAAATTCAATATGGCGGATCTAATATGGCGGCCAAAAATCAGTTTTGTCCGACTTTCTTCAAAATTGGTACGGGGGAGTTCTTGGGCTCCCACATAACGAATCTAAAATTATTTTTAAAAAATTTAATATGGCGGATCCAAATGGCGGACAAAAAATCAATTTTGTCCCATTTTTTCTAAAATTGGTACAAGGAAGTTTTTGGAATCGTATATAACAAATCTATAATTATATTTAAAATACTAAATATGGCAGATCCAATATAGCGGACAAAAAAAAATTTTTGCCCGATGTTCTGCAAAATTGGTACAGGGAAGTTTTTGGAGTCGCACATAACGAACCTAAAATTATTTTTAAAAAATTCAATATGACGGATCTAATATGACGAACGAAAAAATCAATTGTGTGCGATGTTTTTCAATCTAATATATATATATATATATATATATATATATATATATATATATATATATATATATATATATATATATATATATATATATATATATATATAGATTGGGGGACTTTTCAGGATTGCACATAACGAATCTGAAATTATTGTTAAAAAATTCAATAAGGCGTATCCAATATGGTGGATAAAAAATTAGTCCAATTTTTTTCAAAATTGATTTAGAGGAGTTTTTGGGATCGGACATTATGAATCTGACATTATTTAAAGAAAAATTAAATATGGCGGATCCAAGATGGCGGATTAAAGATTCTACATCTCTCGATTTTATCTAAAATTAGTATTGGGGGATTTTTGTTAGTGTTAATTACGAATTTCAAATAGTTTTGGAAAAACTCAATTTGGCGGATTCAATATGGTGTCCTAAAAATTTGAAATTTTTTGATTTTCTCCAAAACTGATATAGGGGTTCCTGAGGTATTTAAAAGTATTTCAGGATTCAATATGGCGAATCCAATATAGCGGATTAAAATTTTTGCACTCTTCGATTTTATTCAAAGGTGGGACTGAATCATTTTTGATGATGTAAATAGCGAATATAAAATTATTTTAAGAAAATTAAATATGTTGGATGCGATATGACGATCTAGAAATTTTAAATTTCCGGATTTCATCTAAAATTGCTATTAGGGGGCTTTGAAGGATTTAAATTTAGATTACATTAAGGCATTAAAATTATGTTTTGAAATTCAATATGGCGAATCCCATATGTTGGGTTTCGGAGTCGTGAATTACGAATATGAAATTTTTTATACAAACTCAATATGCAATATAAAACATATCCACCTAATAAATTTACGTCTCAAGTTCTTTAAATATCGATATTGGAAAGTTAAGGAGCTTATATTATCAACCTAAAATTAATTTGAAATTTAAGATAGTGGATTTACTACGACAGACTAAATATTTGTTTGACACAATTGCACTGGTATTTGGAGAACTCTAAGAATCAAAAAATGTTTAGTGGTTCATTTTAGGGTGATTTACAACTTTGAATAAAAGGGGTACTTTTTTGCCACCTTGGAGTCTTTGCGAGGTACACTTATCTCGATTAGTACTTCGTTCAAAGAATTTATGGATATCATAATGAATTCTAAAACTAAAAATATAAAAATAAAATTTTTATAAAAAAATTGAACCGACTTCTAAAAGTGCGTTAAAAAGTGAAAAATAACTATAAATTTTTATATTGAATTGAAATTTTTGAAGTCAGCGCCAAGCTTTTTCTAAATGAAATAAATAACTACCAATATGTACAAATTATGGTAAGCAAGCAATTACAAATAAGGTATTTTTAATCGATTTTTACTTTTTAGCGCACTTTTAGAAGTCAGTTCAATTTTTTTTATAAAAATTTTATTTATACAGTGTAATCTCGAAAAACGATTAGGTTATGTTTTTTTTATTATGAATGAACAAAATTTTACAATAAGGTATAACTTTGAAATTGAACCAACATTCTTTATAAAAATATATTCAAAAGTGAAAATTGGGGATACTAGCGTAATTTAAAATTTTTGATCCTTCTTGGTATACCATTAAACTTTCACCAGATTTGATGGGTGTTGTTTTAGTTTGGAAATACGTAGAGCATTTTCAAGAATGAATAAATAAAGAATAAAGTACCCCTAATTTTCACTTGGGAAAATATTTTTGTTAAGAAATATTGTTGATATATATATATATATATATATATATATATATATATATATATATATATATATATATATATATATATATATATATAAGAAAAAGTTGTTTTATTCTCCTTACGACCGTTAAGAAAGGGGACAGACAGTATATTCTCTGCGAATTCCACTCTGGTTCACTCTCCATACTAGTTTCGACCACCTAATGGTCTCATCAGTGGAGCTGTAACGAACCGAGAGTAAAATGCACAGAAAACAAATGTCTACTTAAAATCCCCATATCGTAAAGTATCGGCAGGATATTACCTGCAGAACTTGATGCCGGACTGCTATCTTAAACAGTACAAACGAACATCTGAATATACCCCGGAGCGGTAGGAAATTTATTAAAAATAAACAAATTCACGGTCTATATATTTGAAAAAGTTGTTTTATTCTCCTTACGACCGTTAAGAAAGGGGACAGACAGTATATTCTCTGCGAATTCCACTCTGGTTCACTCTCCATACTAGTTTCGACCACCTAATGGTCTCATCAGTGGAGCTGTAACGAACCGAGAGTAAAATGCACAGAAAACAAATGTCTACTTAAAATCCCCATATCGTAAAGTATCGGCAGGATATTACCTGCAGTACCTTTCTTAACGGTCGTAAGGAGAATAAAACAACTTTTTCAAATATATAGACCGTGAATTTGTTTATTTTTAATAAATTTCCTACCGCTCCGGGGTATATTCAGATGTTCGTTTGTACTGTTTAAGATAGCAGTCCGGCATCAAGTTCTGCAGGTAATATCCTGCCGATACTTTATGATATGGGGATTTTAAGTAGACATTTGTTTTCTGTGCATTTTACTCTCGGTTCGTTACAGCTCCACTGATGAGACCATTAGGTGGTCGAAACTAGTATGGAGAGTGAACCAGAGTGGAATTCGAAGAGAATATACTGTCTGTCCCCTTTCTTAACGGTCGTAAGGAGAATAAAACAACTTTTTCAAATATATAGACCGTGAATTTGTTTATTTTTAATATATATATATATATATATATATATATATATATATATATATATATATATATATATATATATATATATGTATATATATATATTATGTCGGATATTTTCACGGGTATAATGTGTAATCGAAGGTTTTCGGGCATCCCGTATATGTGCTGAGTCCCTCTCAGAACTGTAAGGCAGCTGAAGTTTCGGTGAAATCTCGTTCACCATTTTCAAAGTTCACTGTATTGCGTCTACGAGCGAACTTACTTACTTAGTCCTAAGAGGGACTCAGCACATACACGGAATGCTCGTAAACCTTCGATTATATATATATATATATATATATATATATATATATATATATATATATATATATATTTCTCAATTTTAACAATAACAATGGTGTGTTTTAGGACTTTGCTGAGTCATTTTGCTCTTTCCCCAGAGCGAAAAGCAAAAGTGGGAATAACAGATACATTAATTCGAATTTCAGTAGGCATTGAAGACATAGAAGATTTAATTTCTGATTTAGAACAGGCTTTAAAGGTCGCATAATATTCAGTTCTTTATATAATTTATAACATGGGCAAAAATTGCACTTTTGAATTTTTATTATTATAATATTTTCTTTTGAACAAAATAAGCCTTTAGTACAAGTTTAGATTTAAATCAAGTTTAAATTTATTAATATCCTATAAAAGATACGACACCAAGGGCCGGAGAATGGCGGAATAAATTTATTTTTTAAATAATTCACTTATGTATTGTATACGTTTAGGAAACATATACTTACGTCTCCATTATTCCTTAAAAATACTGTTATTATAAACCGAAACCACTTTTTTTACCTTTCATATCTTAAGACACTAAACTAAAATCTATTTAACTTTTTCTTTCAGACGCACTTTCAAAAACTAAGTTTCAGGAAATTTAAATTATTTCTTTACTCTTAAACATTTCGGTGAATTCATATGAATTTTTATTTAAATGCAATCGGTATAGCGACATGCATCTACTACTACTATTAATTGTGCTGTTTTATTATACTGATGTTCTATGTATAGCTTAGTTATAGTCTTAATAGAAATTTGCGCGATAATAGTAATATGTAAAAATTGGCTTTAGATTATTCTTTAGGATTATGTAAATAAAGAAAAAATATTTTAATTTGATGATTTTAATATTAAAGACAGATTTCACAAACTTTACGTTTATTATTTTATTTTTTAGTTATTAGGTATTTTATACGTAACAAAATCTTTATATAAATCTATATAAAAAGCAATTTATTTAACATTTTATCTGATCCCAATTAAATCGCATTAAAATAAATGTTTTTTATTAGTAATAAAAACCTCTTAAAAACTTTCTAGGTAAGACAATTTGATTTGATATTGCCTAAGACGCCCAAAAAGGTGAGAAATTGTATTTTTTCCCTTGAATTATTCCATTATTCTAATTATTGTGCCTTAAATGTTTCATTGCATACTGTGACTGATCGTAGCTCTCTTCATATTCTATCTAAGCTTAGGACTGGTCTAAGAAATCTGAAACGTGTTTGATAGTATACAAGCCAGATAGTATATTTTGTCGGTCATTTCCTCTCAAGCGATAACTCGTGAAAGGCTTCAGACAGTTGTACCATGAAGCTTCGTGAACGTCAGCCACGGCTGCGTGGGTGGGTGGAGCAGCGGCAGCCTCCCACTCACGTAAAAAAAAATCTGTTTTTAATCATTTCCTCCCGACTGAAAATCTGTCAAATGATATTTAACATAATTATTTGAAGATAAAAAAAGTCAGCTGGCTGTACTGTGGTGGATTATACGTCAACTAGTCACACGAACATGTAAAAAAAATTTTTTTTGTTCAGTGATTTCCCCTCAGTTAAAAATTTGTCAGATGATAGTTTACATGCTACTTTGAATAAATAAAAACGTCAGCTGGCTCTATGTTGGTGGAAAAGTCGTCAGCTGATGCAGTGAAGGTGCAGCATGGTAGCCAGAGTTACGAAGTTACATATGCTTTTGCTATTGCGAAAATTGCGCTGCAGATTCAAAGTACAGAGAAGGGACTTTTTGACATTTTATTATCCACCTTGGAGCATACCATATTATAATGGCAAGAGAACATAGAATTGTCCAGTGAATTTAAAGCCTATTTAATACAGTTTTCAAAGCAAACTAGATAATCTGAACCATCAATCCAACAAGCTGAAGTAAAAGAAATATTCGAAAAATACGAGCAATTCAAAATGCAAACATTGGAATGCAAACACGGCAAGACAGCACAGTATTACATGATTTACGTCAAATTAATCGATTACTTCTTATTACTAAATACGAGCATCCGTACTGGTAATTTTGAGTTGTATAAATTCGCATTATCAAAAATAGTTAATTTATATTTTGCTTTTAATCAACTAAATTATGCTCGTTATTTAGTAAAATACCTCGATATTTTGATGAAAATTGACGAGACGCATCTAGGATTACGTCAGAACTTTGAGAAGCGATCATTTGGTATAAAAGCAAACTATTAACGCTGATGCTGCGAATAAGCTGACTGGAATTTCGCACATTACCAATTCTATATCAGCTAGACAGCGATGGTGCCACTGCCATATTATTTGATCTACTATCATTAGCCACACAACGAATGAAACTGGTCTGACTAAATTACAAGATGTTACAGCAGATCTTCAAAATAGCAAGGTAAAAAAAAGTACAACACAGCTTCATAGACTCATCGATGATATCAAGCGTAACATCAATCCGTTTGATTTAGATTAGACAACATTTCCACTGGCGAAGCGGCACCTGAAGCCATTGAAAATTTCTTGCTTAATGTTGAAGAACAGGGTAACAAACAAAGAGAAGATTTCATTGAAATTTGCATAAACGACCCGAAAACTTCGATCAGGCAATTTCCAAGACAAAGTGCCAAACATTTACAGAAATGATACGCAAGAAAAAAATAACTGTTGGCCGAAAAGAGATGGAATTGCGAATGTAGCGCGACTTATTCGGACAACTGCTTTATATTTCTTTAAAAAAAGAACTCGATTTGGACAAAGCCCTTGCGTATCCATTAACACCAGTGCCACTGTCTCTTTTACACCAACATAGAGCCAACTGATGTTTTTATTTATTCAAAGTGGCATGTAAACTATCATCTGACAAATTTTTAACTGAGAGGAAATGCTGAACAAAAATTTTTTTTGCATGTTCGTGTGACCAGCTGACGTATAATCCACCACGGTACAGCCAGCTGACTTTTTTTTATCTTCAAATAATTGTGTTAACTATCATTTGACAAATTTTTAGTAGGGAGAAAATGATTAAAAACAATTTTTTTTACGAGAGTGGGAGGGCTGACGCTGCTCCACCCACCCACGCAGCTGCAGCTGACGTTCACGACGCTTCATGGTACAACTAACTGAAGCATTTCACAAGTTATCGCCCAAGAGGAAATTGGTCCGGAAAATCTGTTGCTGGCTTGTATACTATAAGGATCAATAGGCTAATAACAATAAACATTTACATAGTAACAAACTAACAATGATAATTATCGTCATTAGTTACAAAAGATTATTGTTAGATGATTCAATCTGACAAACCTTTTTTTGATATTCTTCTTCTCTAGGTGCCGTCTCCGCTTCGAAGGTTGGCAATCATCAAGGCAATCCTGATTTTTGAGACCGCTGCTCTAAATAACTCGTTGTTACTGCATGCAAACCACTCTCTAAGGTTCTTCAGCCATGAGTTTCTTCTTCTTCCTATGGATCTCCTTCCTTGGATTTTTCCCTGCATAATAATCTGCAATATTTGGTATTTTTCTCCTCTCATAACATGTCCCATATATAGTAGTTTTCTTCTTTTAATTGTTAGAATCACTTCTTTTTCCTTATGCATACGTCTCATTACTTCCTCGTTGGTTATTCTCTCTACCCATGAAATCCTCAGCACCCTCCGGTATATCCACATCTCAAATGCCTCCAGTCTTCTCATGTCAGACATTTTCAGTGTCCAAGCCTCCATCCCATAGTACAGTACAGACAGCACATACCATCTCAGCAGTCGCACTTTTAATTCAAGGTTTAGATCTCGGCAGCAAAAAAGCCTCTTCATTCTTATAAATGTGTTTCTGGCCTGTTCGATTCTGATTCGTATTTCTTGGGAGCTGTCATTGTCTTCATTAATGGTTGTGCCAAGGTACTTGTATTTTCTCACTTTTTCAATAGGTTGATTCTTTACACACACCGTACGAATGTCCCGAGTTGTTTTTGTTACTAGCATATATTTTGTTTTGTTTATATTCAGTGAGAGTCCATATTCTTCGCTTACTGTGACCATTTTATTAATTAGCATCTGTAGGTCTTCATGTGTTCCAGCTAAAAGAACTGTATCGTCGGCGTATCTCAGATTATTTATTGTCATGCCGTTAATTTTAATGCCTATGTCTTGATCAGCAAGTGCCTTATTTACTATATCTTCCGAATATAGATTAAAAAGAATTGGTGAAAGTACACACCCTTGACGAACCCCTCTCTGTATTTCTATTTCTTCTGATGTTATGTCTTCTATTCGTATTGTTGCTTTCTGGCCATAGTATAGGTTTGAGATTATTCTTATGTCTCTGAGGTCGATCCTTCTCCTTACCAATGATTCGATGAGTTGATCATGTTTAACTTTGTCAAAGGCTTTATTGTAGTCTATAAAGCACACGTGTAGATCTTGATTCATGTCTAGGCATCTTTGTGACAAGACATTAAGTGCGACCAGTGCCTCTCTTGTTCCTAGGCCTTTACGGAATCCAAATTGTGTGTCGCTGATGTCCACATCTAGTTTCCTGAATATTCTGTTATGGATCACCTTCAACAGGACCTTCAATGTGTGAACCATCAGGCTTACTGTACGATAGTCGGAGCAATGCTTGGCATTTTTCTTTTTTGGGAGGGGTATAAAAGTTGATAACAACCATTCATTTGGTATTATTCCTGTTTTATATACGGTGTTGATTAACTCTACCAGAATATGAATCTGGTCCTCCTCTATCAGTTTAAGAATTTCTGCTGGCAGTTGGTCCGGACCTGTAGCTTTTCCGTTCTTTAGCATGTTTATTGCGTATATCACTTCGTCTTTAATTATGTCCGGGCCTATTTCCGCTTCAATATTTACAAGATTAGTTTGTTGTCTCTCATCTTTGAAGAGTTGTGTAATGTAATTCTTCCATATTTCCAGTTTTTGTTCTATTTCCAGGACCATTTTTCCGCTGTCGTCGTATAGTATATTGAGCTGCTTTTGTTTGGTGGTGTCGGCGAGTTCTTTGACTTTTTTGTGTGTATTGAAATAGTCATGCTTTGCCTGCAACTCCTCGATTTCCTCACATTTTTGTTTGTAATAGTCTTCTTTTGCTTTTCTGATTTTTGTGCGGATTATTTGTTGTGTTTCTTTATATTGCTGTTCATTTTTTCCTTTATAGCTTCTTCTCTTATCCATCAAATCAAGAATTTCGCTAGTTATCCATTCTTTCTTTCCTGTGGGTTTTTCTTTCTGCAGAATATCTATTGACGGTTCCATTAAGGCTTCTTTGACTCCGTACCATTTTTCGTTTATGTTCTTGCAGTTTCGGTATTCCTCCTTGCTTTCGAGTGTTTTTAGATTTTCGTTTATTCTAGCTTGTAGCTCATTCCTTACGTCTTGGTTCCTTAAGTGCTCTCCATTTATTCGAGTTTCTTTTTGCTTTGGAATTCTTTTGAGTTTGATGTGAATCCGGGCCACTAAGGGATTGTGGTCTGAGGAGACATCAGCGCCTGGGTAGGTCTTAACTGACTTTATGTTGTTTCTATATCTTGCGTTTATTAAGATGTAGTCTATTTGATTTCTTATTGGGTTTTGGTCACGGTCCTGTGGGGACTTCCATGTGTATAGCCGTCGTTTTGGAAGTTTGTAAAAGGTATTCGTTATTGTCATCTCTTCCTCTTGGCAAAATTGCACCAATCTATCACCTCTTTCATTTCTTGTCCCCAAGCCATATTCACCCACGTACTTGTCACATCTCCCTTTTCCGACCTTCGCATTAAAGTCTCCAAGTATAATAGTGATATCTCTGGATTTTAAAGACTCGAGTGTATGTCTGATTAATTCGTAGAAGTGTTCGTTTTCTTCTTCAGGTTTGTCTGCCGTAGGTGCATATACTTGTATTATGTTTAGTTTCCTTGAGCTGGTCTGTAGTTGTAAGAGTATGACACGGTCTGAGACAGGGACAAAACTGGTAACTGACGCCATAATATCTTTCGAGACGGCAACTGCGACCCCATGTCTGTGATGATTATCATCGTTTCCAGAAAAGTAGAGCATGCCTCCATCTGTTGGGATCTGGCCGTGACCGGGCCATCTTGTTTCACTGATTGATATTGGTTTATAGTTATTGCAGGAAAGTGGTCGGGAGCAGATGAGAGTATACAAAGGAAGATTTCTAAATAGACGCGTATCAAACCACCAAATATTTGCAGTTGTTGAAAGGCGATTATGGACAGAATTTTACGACTAGGACCACAGAGGTTGAGGAAGAAATTTTAGGACCACTTGTAGAAAATCCTAAGTCCCAGACACTTATGTTTGGAACCTAGCGTTCTTGAATATTCAGAAAGGAGAACAGCTGTTACCTTCAGACAATACAATAGCTTTTACCTCTGGCTCTTGAATTAAGACTAGGATTCTGTCGCTTCATTAACGGAGAACAGATGATGTAAATTTTCATTAAAAGGAATATATTAACCTATAATATTGCTTTACAAGAAGGAAAATGAAAAATTTACATAACAAACAAGTTTATGCGAAGAAGTAAGTATCTGCTGGACTTCTATTTTCTTTATTTCTTGTTGAATATCACGACGTTTCGGCTAGTAGTTATTTCTAGTCGTTTTCAAGTGAAACTAAATCAATCCCTTAGCTATATGACTATTCATACTAAAAATAAATGCAGTGGAGTGAGACTGAGATGGGTGAAAGTCATGCCTGCTATGGCAAAATCCCTTTTTTTATGCTGCATTTAGTTTTAGTTTACAATTATTAAGAAGTGGTTTCCACACTTCTCTTATATTTAAAGATGGTTTACTAAAACAACTCGGATTGTGATGTATAACCGCGACTTCTTTGAATTTCCGTTTTCTCCAATGTTATTCTCGGTGTAGTATTTTAGCTTCAGACCATTTTATATGGCGTCCATGAGTCCAGATTTTTCTGCTTCTCCTCGAGATGTGTATTTTTGATGTTCTTTGATCCTTATGTCAAGGAGTCTCTTGGTTTCGCCAATGTAGGAGTTGCCACATTCACATGTTATCTGATACACACAGTTATTTTTGTCCCTTTGAGTTGTTGGTTTGACCCTAGTAAGCCGACTTCTTAGAGAGTTACTTGAATTGAAAACAGCGTTGATTTTATATTGTTTTCCTATTCTTCTAACTTTTTCCGAAATGCTTCTAATATAGGGGATGTCCAATATTGGTTTTCGTTCTTCGTACGTTGTCGATATTGTTCTATTTTTGCGTTGTTCAAAAATTTTGTCCACCAAGTATACTGGATATCCGTTAGCTATCAGGTCATTCTTAATGTGATCTATCTCTTTCATCAAGTTCTCGTTGGAGTTACAGAGAGTTAGTGCTCTATCTACGAGATTTTTTATAAGTCTTTGTTTGGTGTTGTTGGAGTGATTGGAAAAATAGTTTAAGTATCGTCCTGTGTGTGTGTGTGGCTTTTCTGTAAACTGAGGTTCGAATTTGTCTGCCATTTCTTTCAACCAAAACATCTAAGAAATATAGTTTATTTTCTACCTCTTTCTCCTTGGTGTTTAATGGTTGGTCTGATATTGTTAGATGAGAAAGGAAGTTCTTCGTCGTTTCCATTCCAGATAATAAAGGTATCGTTTACGTATCTAAGCCTTTGGTTTCTTAATTGCGGATTCAATTGCAAAAGTCTCGAACCATTCCATAAAAATATTCGCGATCACCGGTGAGAGTGAGGATCCCATCGGTAGTTCATGATTCTGGATGTAGAATATTTCTTTTTCCTGAAAATAGGAATTAGTTAAACAACTTTCCAACAAGTCTATGATGGCGTGCGGTGGTAAAAATATCCTTTCTGCTAAGGTCTGATCTTTCTTATGATTTTTAGTAATTTCCTAAAATAAATTGATCTTCCGGTTATACTTCTATTTCACGTATTCTTTCTAGGAAATGTTACTAGTTCTTGACCCAGGACGCAACAGTAGGAAAACAATATAAAATCAACGTGGTTTTCAATTCAAATAACTCTCTGAGAAGTCGGCTCACTAGAGTCAAACCAACAACTCAAAGGGACAAGAAGAGCTGTGTGTATCAGATGCCATGTGAATGTGGCAACTCTTACATTGGCGAAACAAAGGGACCCCTTGACGTAAGGATCAAAGAACATCAAAAATACAAATCTCGAGGAGAAACAGAAAAATCTGGTAACGCCAACCATACCTGGACTCATGGACACCACATAAAATGGTCTGAAGCTAAAATTCTGTACAGAGAACAACACAGGAGAAAACGAAAATTCAAAGAAACCGCGATTATACATCAGAACCCTAGTTGTTTCAGTAAACCTTCTTTAGATATAGGAGAAATGTGAAAACCACTTGTTAATAATTGTAAAATTATTAAGTGCAGCATAAATGGGACTTTGGCGTAGCAGGCATGACTGCACCCATCTCAGTTACACTCCACTGCATTCACTTTTAGTATAAATAGTATTGTAGCTTAGGAATTTAATTAGTTTTACTTGAAAACGGCTAGAAATAACTACTAGCCGAAACGTCGTGATATTCAACAAAAACATCAAAATAATGGAAGTGCAACAGATATCTACTACTTCGCAGGAAATATCGTTGTCTATGCCCTTCAAACAAACACAAACAAGTTTATGCTGAAGGAAAACCTTCGTCCAATAAGGTAGTGCATAGTCCTGTCATTTTACCAACTCGTTTAAATTAATTCAACTGACTAGTTAATTTGCGAACTTTATTGAACAATCTTCCACCAGCTACTAGACAAAATATGTAGTTCATGCATTACGGTACACTGTTACCTTTCTTACTTTACAATTTATTATTTAAAGCAACAAGCTTGTGGTTGGTAATTCTAAATTTATCGCCACACAATAAACTTTAGAATCATGTGAATAACATTATTTTTAAATTTGCGTTCCTTGCAATTTATTGATAGTAAAGCTCAGGGGATTCCAATTTAAACATAAAAAATGTAGGGTTAGGAAGAAACAATGTGTGTGCAACATAAAGTCTAGAAAAAGCAATAAACAATTTATTAAAAATAAACATTGAGTATGGTTATAAACAAAAAAAATAAACGTACATTCTAAAGGTTTTTACTTTTCTATGACACAATAGGTCCAGTCAAAAATTAACAGTTGAAATTTCTTTATAAAAAACAATTTCTTTTTGTACCGACCCTGTGGAATTTCAGAAAAATTAAATAAATTAACCTTCTATAATTTCCTAAAATTAATAAAATATTGAGATATAACTTTCACCATATTGACAAGATACCATGAATACTATGAGAAAGTTAATAATAGTAATAGACAAGAGAAGAAAATTACAATTGTACGTAATACAACAAGAAAATTGGCGAAACATTAGCTGAATACAAAAAAAAACGATGGTATGTTATAATATATGGGCACTTGTAGGTAAAAGATATAATAACATAAATCAAATAAAGCCTCTTACTTCAAGACAATATAGCTAAAGGGATTTTAGAATAATTTGTCTTCTGCAAAGACACGATCTGATAAGAATAAAAAAAGTCGAGACAGGTGGATCAAAATTCTACAGATAAGCTTCAAAGAAAATACTTAAGACTCCAGTTTATCTGATGAACTAAGTGTGCTGAGTAGAGTTTTTGTCAGCCATGTTTCCTTAGATAAGCATACTACCGACTAAGGAATCTTAAATGGCATAATGGCCAGTATCCTTTTGATTAATTTTACCCTGTGATAGTGCTAAAAAATAAAACTAGGCAGTACAAGTTTTAACACAACATTATGTTGCCAAAAGACTTTAGCAACAAGTAGTTCTAATAAACAGAATAGGTAATCAAGCCAACAATAAGTTTTTAAGATAATTTTCATGAACTGGTTTCAAGATGGTGAATGAATGCTATAAAATGAACATTATCATTAAAAGCCAAATAAATTTATGCTTCGCAAATATATTTAAATATCCCTAAACAAAAACAAAAGGTAACTTGTTTATAAGAGAAGATAAATTGCTAAATTTTTAAAAAAAAACTAAAGAGAACAAATAAACGTACTTCATTCTTTCATAATCAGCGAAGAAAGACCTCATGATTCCGGTTCCCCACCACATGGAAAAAAATTCCAAACAAAAACGTTTGTCAGTTTCTTTTCTTAAATTTATCAGAACACACTAATCTAATCAAAAAGGTGACTAAACTAACAAGAATAATGGAAAGCTCTTTTAAACTAAATAAGACATAAAAAATAGTTACCTTTTTCTTTTCACCAAAACAACCTTTCTGAAAACAAAACCTGACTTATACGAAAAATGGTTCAAATCAAATATATCTACTTGCGATCGATAATTATCACGTGACTTATTAGCAGATTTAAAAGTTTTACGGAGGTGTTAGGAAAAATACAGTGATGATATTACAAAAATTCCGCAACAAAACCCCCATATTTCACATAAATCATTTATATGAGAATGTTAAAAATCAATGGATCGATAGAATCGATCAATAGATCGATAGGAAATGATGCATCTGCAAATTGGCGACACCACTCATTGAATTTAATGCCTATGGATTACTTTTTATGGAGAACTCTTAAATTAATGTATGTTATTTTTATTATTATTTGCCAATTCATTCTTACATTATTATCATTTTTAGCTGGTTGCTATTCAAATTTTTATTGTTATTGTAATGCTAGTCATTCAACACGCTCCAAATTTCTTCGTCTAGTACTAAGCCTGAATTAAATGTGAAGGAAAACTATGACAAGTCTCAGTACGCAATAAAACATTTACAGCCAGATTCACTAAAAAGATTTAAGATTTAGACTCAATCTAGTTGGTACGGAAGTTAAACTTTCTAGCTAGTCAGTATTGTTTTGCTTATAATATGGGTATAATTTATATCCGACTAGCTTTTACCCACAACTTCGTCAGTGTAAAACATGGGAAATAAATAATACATAAAATTGGTATTAACAAAAGAAATCTTTTATTTCTTATTATTCTTGACAACCGCCTGTTCATATCTGTGAAGTTTCATCGAAATCAGTTCAGTCGTTTCGCAGATTAGTTAGTGTAAACAAACAAATACTTTATCACTCCTAATAATCTTCTATTGAAGTCTGTGAAGTTTAATCGAAGTCGGTTTAGCCGTTTCGAAGATTGGCCCGTACAGACAGACAGATATAAAATATCAGCTTATATTATTTCTGATAATCTACTCTTCATGTGTGTAAAGTTTCATCGAAATCAGTTCAGCTACTTCAAAAACTAAGTCCATGCCGGCAGACAGCCAGGGAGAAGAGGAACAGCCTTTAACATTCCTGACACCCTCCTCTTCATGTCTGTAATGTTTAATCAAAATTGGTTTTGTCGTTTCGAAGATTACCCCGTACAGACAGACAGATAGAAAAAGAAGCAGCCTGTATCACTTCTACTAATCTCCTTTTTATATCTGTAAAGTTCCATCGAAATCAGTTCCGTTGTTATGAAAATAAGCCAGGACAGACAGACAGAGACTTCTATTTTATTCATATGTATAGATATGCAAACAAATAAAGGCTTATATAGGAATACTAAGGATAAAAACCTAAGGATATAGTCTCGAAATTAATAATAGAAATAGTTGTTTCCCGACAATTAAACAATTTTCCACTTTTGCTGTTTTAGTAATAAAAGGAAATGACTGTTTTATTCTTATATTTTTAAGGTCCAAAACTTGCTTGACTTATCGTTGTACGTGTTAATCACACCCTCTACTTCCAGCTTTGACCAGTTTTATAGTTAGGGATTACTCCCTAATTCACTAAGATGGTCTAACTTTAAAGCCGACTTAAGTTAATAGTAGTGAGTTTAAAAGTACAAAAACATGTCAAACAAATTTAGCCCCCTAATTCACTAACGTGGTCTAACTTTTAAACCAATCTAATTATAGAGTACAAGATTTAAATTGACAAGCACAATAAAATAAGTCTAACAAGTTCTGAATCTTAAAAATACAAGAAAAAAAATCCTTTGTATATATTATTAAACAGTTGAAAATTCTACCTTTTTGTCTCTAGCTTTTATCCTAAATTGTCCTATATAAGTGTTTATATCTAGACATATTTAATACAATTTATAACAATATCATATACTACATAAAACTGGCCAACTTGAAAGTCTAACTTCCATGGAAACTAGATCGGGTTTAAGTCTTAAGCCTTCTTAGTGAATCAGGCTGTTGAGTTTGAAAAATACAAGATTAAAAAACCGTTAACTTTTCCTTTTGTCGTTTACAAGGCTTTATCTTTAGGTTTAATCCCTAATTTTGCAATCTGAGCATTTATTTCTTAACATATGTAATACAACTTATAAAAATGTCATAAGCAAAATAAATCTGGTTAATTAGAACCTTCTTACTGAATCTGCCTGTTAAATTCAATTATCTCAGAAATGGCTGCTCAAGGCAACACCTATATAGAATAATTGTTTAGATAAAAATATCAAGGAACAAGAATTTGTAAGTGAAAATTTCATATATCTAGGCATAAAAAAATTATGAAGTTTTAAATGCAGGAGAAATGCTGCTAATGGTAACGTCTGCAATATACCTCGAAACTATAATCAAATCTAAATTCCTCATCCTAAAGAAACCCTATATTCCAAATTTAGTACAATACAAATTTGAAAAATTAAAACTGTGACACCCTATATCTTGGGAAACTATCAACTATCTCGTGGCACCAATTACTTAAAGTTAATATTAAAAAATATATTTAAATTGGTTTATATATAGACTTCTAAATTTAGATTTTGATTAATATGTAGAATCGGATAATAATATCATTAAGTGGAAAAGTTTAACATCTTCAAAAGCTTGATTGTTTTGAGTGGCTATTAATGAAAATAATATAAATTGTGCAGTGGAATTGTTCCCGTGCATAGTAACATATACTTCGTTATTAAAACAACTCGCGTAAAATGAGTAAACAAAGCGGATATTTACCTTATCCCAAAGGTTTTGCAACCGAAGCAATTCATCATGCTCAGGAAGCCGATCAATGGGATTCTATGTGTATGGTTCCACCCATTGTAACATCGACATTATATAAAATGTCTGAACCTGGAAAGTATAAGGTAAGAAAATAATCCAATCAATCACATTACTAGGCTACTACTACTATTACATATAAATTTTCTTTCGTCATATGATTTCGTTGAAATTTCCTTACTTTCAAGTAAATAAACGCTATATTACTACAATTAACACAATTTGACTTGATACTTATTTTGAAATATACTTTGAATTGTTTAAAAATTAACATATTCTGGACTATTACAATTAATCATTAGAACTAATTTATTCTAATAAAATAAACAAAGAAACTTAATGTCTTTTAAAGAAAATTTCCTTAACCTTGAATAGTAAAAATGTTATTTCAAATAAAGCAAGTGAATTCACTTAAGTAACTTTAATGCCGTAAAATAAAGGTAAAGTGAAATTGGTTGTGCGGCACCCTTGAGTAATATGTTCTTTGCTACTATTTTAAGTAATATAATACTTACTGGAAAATGATGTAATAAACTTATGTGATAATTCTCTATATACTTTCGAAAAACAGATAGTATTGTCATCTCAACTATAATCGTCTCTACTGATTTTGATTAAACTCCATTCCTGGGAAGATAAAAGTTTTTTCTTTACTTCTTTGAAGCTAGCTGTTGTTTCCACTATTTATTCACGTTTAGTATATCATTACACTCTTTAATTCCTCTTTCTTTGCTCATTATTTTTACTTAATTATAAAGACGTTCAAACCTTCAAGAATAAAATACTACACAACAAGCCTAACTTCAAAAATACAAAACCCGAATACTATCATAAATAATTAATTATCAACATGAACCTAAAAAAGACTACTCGCTGTAAATATAACCTGTAGTAGTATCATAGTATGATGTGCAACAAAATAAAATTACTTTTTTAACTCACTAAAAAACAGATTATTTATTGCGCGTGAATATCTGTACACTGTAAAAGACGTTCATTTAAATTCATTCTCATGAAAAATTACAAAAACTATAGGTTTACGATTTTTATCTCAGTGTGTTACCTTCCATTTTTGGAAAATAAATGTTCAACGTCTCGTAGCAACCAATTTTTAATAAACTAGCAAATAACTGTGACTTTTTCTTTTTTATCTAAATAAAGTACTTGTGTACTTGAAGTTGGATTGAATGTTATTAAACATGACGATAAGGTTCTTACTAAACATAACAAATTAATAGAAAATGAAAATATTATTGAAACTAATAATAGCATAAACTAATCCTGATAAGAAGGATGAAGCTGATAGACAACTATCAATTTATTACTATTCAACTCAATAGTAAGTCAAATTCTTACGTCATAATGTATTATTTGAAGTTTGATTTTTTTACTTCAATTTGTATCTTCATATTGACACTTTTCCAGTAAATCTGCATCATTGCTAATAAATTTGGAAACTAAGGAAGTTACCACCTCTATTAAGTTTCAGTTGTGCTAAGGATGCCCTTATATGTTTTATTTTTGATATCACACATAAGCAAAGACTTTTTAATAAATTAAACGATCTTATTTGGCTCAATATGTCTGAGAGACGTATTCTCCACTCAATTTATTAATATAATAAAATTTAGGATACTGCGTAACTAACAAAATAGACATACTTATCGTATCTACTTCCAGTACCAGTACAAAATAATGAGCTTCATAAAAAAATATTTTCATTTAACCTAACATTCCTTATAAAGAAATCTTAGGTAAGTGATTTTCCCTTCTCAGTTAGCTCCTTCAACAGAGAAATTACACCAACATTAAAATAACAGTAAAGAAACTAATCTCGGCTCAAAATATTTGTGTGTTTCACAGATGACAATATTCTTGTCTTATTCTTTTAAACCCAATTCCTCTTTCTGAACTTTCTACTTTTACTTTTTCTATTTTTAATTAGAATGTATATATGTATATATATAAATAGATATATATATATATATATATATATATATATATATATATATATATATATATATATATATAAATATATATATATATATATAAAACAAAGTAATTAATTTAATTTATGTGCTATCTGGCAGAAAATTTAAAACAAGCCTTTTATTTCTTATATATTTTGTAAATAGACTTGAATGTCTTTATTTGTAATTAGATTATACATATATATATACATGCGCGGATCCAAGGGGGGCGATCGCTCCCCCCCCAAGAGCCTTGAGTTCATGAAAATAGATCCGATTTCTCCTCTTATACTATAGTTTTATTCAAGAACTAGAATGAGTAATAAATCGTTTTTTAATCCGGTGTCTTTGGCAAGATCTGTTAGACACATATATTTTTCATAGGAAACATTTTATAATCAAAAATATCGGTCTTTAATAATAGAGTATTTGGGTTGGATAACAACAGATTTTTGGAAGTGTGTGTTAAAAAGGATTTTAATCTTTGTCATAGGCGTCGGAAGGAGGTTTATTTTATCACTAAGTATTTAAGGCATAGAATATTATTTTGGTAATAAACTTAAAATAAAACGTTTTCATAATATTATTTTATTTATTATGATTTCTTAATAATTCACATACATTAGAAAATAAAAACAATTTTGACATATTTAATACAAATTACAACTGTATTTTTATTATTTTTAATTTTGGCATAGAAACCGTTTTAGTCACAGTCAGACTAAAATGTAGCCTTTTTCTCTCAAAAAATTCTAAGTTGTAATTTAAATACTTGCAAAACACCTATTGTCAAAAATACAAGAAGTGAAACATATATATAAAAATAAATTCGTCCATAAAATATTAAAATTTTTTTTGGGGCTATCGGTCATTTTATTATTAATTAAAAACATTTTTAGGGCATCTGACGTTTCAGTTTATTTATTTTTTAAACCATCTGCAGAATTACAATTAAACACTAAAAAGGGATTCAAATGTAACTAATTTTTATATATTATAGAAAATTTAAATAATAAATTGTGTTTACGCTGGTAAACATTATGTATCTAATTCGTAATCAAAGTCAGTGAAGCTATCTTCGCTCAAATTAATTATAATTGGTTCCTTTATGAGATGGAGTTTCCACATTATATTTTATTCTCTTATTACATGGATTTTTCCCAGTTTTCTGCAGTAACTTTATTCAAAAAAATCTTTTAAAAGGTCAGTTAAATTACTAATTTTGTAAGTTGTGTTATTTCTAGCAACTCTACCTTTTACTTGAGAGAGATATTTCCTTCTCCAGCGGACATTTTCCGGACGATTTATAAGAACAGATTTCCTATCTGGTTTTTCCCAGCAAAAATTAAGTTCTCTGAGCAATTTCCAGAGCTCAGTTCTTTTAATTTGAGGTAAATCCCGATCTTCATTGATTTTAGTTAGAATTTTGTCGACGGTCGGGATTGCTTCTCATAATAAAATGTATTTAGAACTCCTTTTATTGCAGTTTTCATCCCTTCTTCCAACGAGGCTTTTCGTCTGTCTGTGATCAAATGTGGCTTGGGAGTACTAACAATTCCAGTCGTTTTTTCTCCTTAAGTATTCGGTACATAGTAGATTTTTTAACTTCTGTCATGTTGGAATACACCTCAACAAAGCTTTTAACATTATTATCTAGATATTGATA
Source organism: Diaprepes abbreviatus (assembly GCA_034092305.1). Classification (NCBI taxonomy): domain Eukaryota; kingdom Metazoa; phylum Arthropoda; class Insecta; order Coleoptera; family Curculionidae; genus Diaprepes; species Diaprepes abbreviatus. The sequence continues at coordinate 358,796 of JASJET010000216.1, read as the reverse complement.
TCTTATGGCATCATAAACATTCATCGTAATAAGTTTTTCGTTGAGGAAAAAATGACCTGGTTGAACGATTTTGGAATAAATATAGATGTGGAAGCTATATCTTTTGGGTATCCTACTAATCTCAAATAATATATGAAAACAAGTACAAACAATTTAAATCACTAAGGACACATTGTAAGGTGTACTTTGCTCACTGATAAAAATTTAATTGAACTATCAGAATTTTTATTGTTATTATAATTAGATTTACGGCAGTCCTCAGTTACCTGCGGCACTTGAGCAGGTACGTTGGATGTTTCGGTAACAGTTTCATTACTCTCTCTTGTTCTTTAATAGAGTATAGAAATGTGTATGCTTGCGATCGTCTCTCCCCTTCCCAAAAGCTTTGAGTTCAGGAAAATAGACCCGATTCTGCCTCTTATACTAGGAATGTGTATGCTGCTCGCATCCTCCCCCCCACCACTCGACAACTTATTTTTTCTTGTGGCCACTCCCTTCCTCTCCAAAAGCTTCAAATTCAGGAAAATAGACCCTGCCTTTTACACTAGAAATGGGAATTTTGTTGGTGTCCCCCCCCCCCCCCCCCCCGTCGACAACTTGCCTTCGCTTGCCATATTGTACTTTTTTGATATCACCGCCCCCACCAAAGAGAGAGGCTGGATCCGCCCCTGTATATATATATATATATATATATATATATATATATATATATATATATATATAAAACAAAGTAATTAATTTAATTTATGTGCTATCTGGTAGGAAACCAAAAATCAGCCTTTTATTTCTAATATTTTTTGTAAGGTTAAGGAAGTGTATGTATTTGTTTGAAAATAATAAATGTATTATCCCATTGACAGCAAAACAAATATCGCACTCTCTCTAGGGCAATATTTACTCATTCCAGATACCTACAGATATCATACGACTGAAATCTGTTGGGGCCCTTTCCATGTTGAAGATGTAGATTCGTTTCATTAAATTAATTTAACAAATCTTTTAAATAATCCACATACATGGTGCCTCAATAAAAACTATGCACTCAGCTGTAGATTTTCCTAACAACGTGGATAAAAAATTGCGCTAATACTTTTTACAATTTTGCTTTTGAGCACATAAATTGTACGCTCATTATCAGCTTTGTCCACTCAATCCCTTGGTGGAGGTAAAATTCATTCGTAAAGCTTTAAATAAAAGGGGCATCTCATTTTAAAGGCTATCAGATTCTGTTTTTATTCATATGCAGGTTTTTGAAAGTAATTTTTCAGTTTCTGAGAAACACTTTGAATCAGGTGAGTTATTGGATTCGCTACTGTTAACGTTATTACAACTTTTATCCTCACTTTTCCTTTTAGGTACCTAATTTTTTAACGACAGACACTTTTAATGAATTTTAATTCCCCGTTGGAGGGTAAATACCATGCTTAAAAGTTTTAAGTAGAACGGAATTATATTTTTTGGCGATTACAAATTACTTAAAATGATTTAATTGCTTATGCTTCTGACCCCATCTATAATACCTTTGCAGCAAGAAATATCTACAATGCAGTCAGTTTGTTAGTGAAGTTAGATCAGAGAAGACAAGTTAAAAAGAAAAATTGTCTTCAGGAGTAGATTTTGCAAAATAAAACTATATTTAAATTTTAGAAATACCTATATAGCAGATTAGGAAACCCAACAAGAGATGTACTGGAAAAATTATTGGCAAAACTAGAGCCTGCAAAATATGCTCTGACATTTGCCTCGGGATCAGCAGCATTAACAGCACTTCTTGGCCTTGTAAAATGTGGAGATCATATAATTTATGGAAACGATATTTACGGAGGAACTAGAAAAATTTTTGACAACGTAGCAACCAATCATGGAATTGAAGTCTCTTATTCAGATTTTGTGGATGTCTCCAATTTCGAAAAATCTATTAGAAAAAATACAAAGGTAATTCTTTAATACTTAAATATACTTAAATAGAAGCTTTAAACCTATTCGTTTTTTCTTATCTTTAAATAATTCAGGGTGAAATCGAAATAAATTTGATTAAATTAGGTAAGAGGAAAATTTATCGTATGCGAATCTTCGGAACCTAAAACGTCAGTCTAAATTTCTAAGTTTTAATACTATTTTTAGTTATTACCTATTTCCATTTCGAGTGTTACACAGCAGTTCTTCAGATTATAATCTCCTTGCACTAAACTTATCATATTCTACCATTAATGTAAGGGCCAGAGGGTCCGCAGTGGAACCTTTCAATTATATGGACCCACTCTAGTTTTTTTTTACGTATTTTGAGTCTCTGACCTATAATTTTTAGGATGGAATTTCGTCCGGATGGGGATAAGATTGATAAAACAAATTATTGTATAAACCTTTAAAAATGTAATTTTTGGAAAACCAACCACTGAATTGTGTTCTTTAAGTGATTTTAAGCAAAAAAGGTACTTACTAACTTTTACGGACGATGCTTAGCTTCCAAGATAATTGATGTTAAACAATTAAAAATGTGTTTTTTGCGATTTTTGAATACTATTACTAAATAATTTTTTTTCAATTTTTTTGACAGCAATCGAAAGTTTGAATCAGCATCTACAAGCCACAGTCAAACGTCATACGAAAAAGTTACATCATAATTGTTTATTTAGGTTATAAACAAATGGCTTTCCGCCGCTTACATATATGCTTGATTTTTCACTTGTTCCAACCTGCAACAATGAATACTGTTTCAGAACGTTATGAACAGTCGTTAGTTCCTTGTGTATAATGTTTTTACTTACTTATTAAGTTTTTTATGATAAGTGATTTAATTAATTTAAAACTTTGTATTATCTGTGAAAAGAATGAGAAAAAAAGTTACTAGTACAGAAAATGATCGAAATAAAATGAGATATGCAGCAAGTGTACGTCTTGTCAAAGTGTATTATGAAAGACCAAAGTAAGTATTTTTGACAGTTACAGTTCATTACAAACATGTATCTATCTCGTGGCAGATGTAGTTTTTGTATATTTTGTGCAAAGATATAGTTATATAAATAACAATTTGGTTGTAAACGTAATTTTATTCTACTGTTACAACCCTAAAAATCATTGCTAATTATTAATAACATTGGTAACCCTAATAATATACAAATAGTCATTTATTTCCCTTATCATCTTATTTTTCATGTGTTTACGAAAACGGACGTAATATTCCACTTTCTTATCAATTCCAAATATATTAACTTATTTGTCTAAAAGTTACGTCAGGCTTCTTGAGTAAGTATTATTTTTCATTCATTATCAATAATTTATAGCCACACATTTTAAGGTCAATTTCTTTTTAGTCACGGTTGATCACTCTCCGGTCTAATTAAATTATCTTTGTTTTTTGGGAAGTATTAAAGGGTTTTGCCGCAAAGTAAAATCACATTCTAGCTTATTGTCACTCTCAGTTCTGTCAGTCTGGTAACAATCCAAACCTTAAAAGTTTTTATACTTTTTATTTTATTTTTTTTGTTGTTAAAATAAAAACTTGTGAAAAAACCAAGAGAAGAACTTTTATTCAACGAGGAATCCAACACTACGCATTTTAGTTGAAATATTTTATGAAGCTGAATATATTGCCGGCTTATTTCAGTTAGGTCTTCGTTTAAAATCTGTGAAAATTTCGACTCTTAATGTTTATGAACAAAATAGATATGGCTTTATAAACAAAATAGATATGACTCCTATTAGGAGACTTTTTTTTTTAAATTTGTGTTTTTTTACCAGCTTTCGAGTCCACTTATTCACAAACTTGTATCATTAAAATTAACAAAGTTATTCCAATTGTTTTTAGGTAAAAAAGGTACCCCTTCTTTAAACGGTTTTATTAACAACAATTTTTTTCACAATCCATCGTTTTTTCATTTTTGCTTGTAGTATAAATTTCAAAGAATCCATTCCGCTTCTGCAAATATCTGTAGAATCATCCTCAGGGCAAGGATAACTGTTTGAACATTCAGGGTCTGAGGTAAACAATTAAGATTATTCATATACTACCAAACCAATTTGGTCCAGCTTTCGCACAGTTATAAAGGCACATAATGGCCTTATCATCAAGGGGTTATACATTACTTTCGGTCTTTCTTGCAAAAGTTATTAACATTTATAAAATAGTGCAAAAAAAGGTAGTTTTTGGCCATTATCTCAATAAATTATTTATCGATTTTGAAGTATAAAAAATGAAGTTAAAGGTCGAATTTTCTGACTTTGGATGTTGTTTATAAAAAAACAGGGCTGATTTAGCTGTACTTTTTTACGTATTTATCATCTAATGGATGCGCCCTGCGACTTGAAACTTTCAGATATCTGCAATAAATTTTTACATGAAATCGCTACAAATTCAATAGGAAGACTGAAGTATTAAGTATCCATGCTTGGTCGCGCAAGGTGTCTGCGAGTAGGCTACTCTCCAAGCGACACACATAACGCCGCATGCATGTAAGCGGCCGAAAGCTGTTTATTTATAGCCAAATTGAAGAATTAAAACTTATCTTTTCCGTATGGCATTTGATTGTAACTTGTAGATGCTGATTCATACTTTTGATTGCTGAAAAAAATTCATTTAGTCAAAAGTTATTATTTAGCATTCAAAAATCGAAAAAATTACATTTTTTAATTGTTTAACATCAATTATCTAGGAAAATAAACATTGTACAAAAAACTGAAAAATAAATAATAATTTTTGTACGTAATTTATTTTCCACTAAAATAAACTTCAATACAATTTTGGATAAAAATTAAAAAAAATGCATATTTTTCACCAAACGTAAATATTAATATATCATTATATCATCTCGTAAACAATATAACTATAATAATTTGTATTTATCAAATTAATTTTGTAGGATACTTTAACATTTTATAGTTTCTTGTTGAATTTCCTTGTTACAACAGGATTGATTCGAGCGATATAATCTCTAATAATATTTTCTAAATGGTCCAAATTTCTACAAGACCGATTTTTTAAGTAACCCCGAAAAAAAAATCAATTGGGGTAATGTTCGGTGATTTTAGCGGCCAAGGATTTTCTGAAAATTGTTGAGGAATTGATGATTTAGCTATTTCCATACTTTTAAGGTGCTATGGATAAAAGCACCATCTTATTGAAAATGAAGATTTTCTCTTAAATTTAAAAACGGATCATCAAGAAAATCACTAAATTCGTTGGGCAAAAATTTTAAATATCTAGCGGCATTTAAATTTTCACAGAAGAAGTATGGAACCACTGTTTGAGTATTTAATATACCACATCAAACGTTGGTTTTAATTGAATGTTGATATTTGTATTTAATGATAAAGTTAGTATTTTGGTCAGCCAACTACTTGTAATTTAGGAAACTTATAATACTTTTGCTTTTGAAGATTGCTTCGTCTGTAAATACTATGCAATTTCCAAAATGTTAATCATCTTCTTTTTTGCCTTGAAACCAAAAGCAAAAGTTAAACCTAGCATCTACGTCCCTTTCTTGAAGCGTATGGGTAAAATTGGGCTTGTTTGGTAGGTATCTATTTCTTTTAAGAATTTTTCTGTTCGATTTCTCTGAAATACCTACTTCTTTCCTTTCAGACAAAGGCTTTGTATGAACTTCACTTACTGATAATATAATATTTAAACTATTTTCTTCGGTAGTTACAGTTTTTCTATGGGGAATCTTGTATTTATTTTCCACCTATCCACTCTATTAAATTTATTTACAGTTCTCAATACAGTGAAATAATGAATCTTTTTATAATATCTATTATTAAAAAAAACAGTGATAATTTTTTCCAGGAAATAAAATTATTTCAATTTTTTCTTATAAAGACTATTTTTCATACAACAAAATAAATGGTATCTATTTATTTCCTTTTTTTTTACTTGCTTTCATGGTTACTTTAACCTTGGCTATATTGATTAAGAAAAGGATATTACACTATGTTATTATTTATGATTCAAATTTCGATATATAATTAAATTTGTACTTATTATAAATAAAAAATACTTATTCCTTCGATTTTTGTCTAAAATTAAATTGAGCATTACTTTGGTGGCAAATAAAATACATACAAAAAATGCTTTGTAAGCCGAATTAAAAAAATTTTTAGGTATAAGTATACCGTTTGGAAAATGTCTTAAATGTAAATGTATTACGAAATTTCAGTTACATTAAATTCTTTAGATTCTTCAAAAAATAAAATACAATGTGCTGTAAAAGTATCTAATACTTTTCCGTTAATACAATATTTTCCAAAATCATAATATTTCTGAAATTGACCAATCTGATAAAATAATTATGATTTTCTCTAACATAGTTTACAGAAAATAAGATTTGCGATCTACTTTTTTATACAGAATAATTTAGAAATATCCATTTGATCATAATTTTTATCAGAACTTTTAAACTGAAGCAACATTTATCTATAAAAAATCTTGAAAAGTGGAAAATGGGGGTACTTTAATCTTAGCGGGATTTAAAATTTTTGAGCCGCCCTCGTATGCCGTAAAACTGTCACCGGATTTAATGGGTGTTATTTTGGTTTGGAGATATGCACTTTTTCTCATTATATTCCAAAACAAGCTGTATATTTGTCATGAATAATTCATTGATTCAGCACTGTATAATCATTATATATATATATATATATACAGGGTGATTCAAAAATCGATCACGAAACTTAAGGGGGTGATTCTACTTGACAAAATAAGGGTAGTGCTTCATATACTTTTTTTTCAAAATGTCATTCGTTTTCGAGTTACAAGCCGTCCAAGTTCAAGTTTTTATTTTTTGTTTTTTGAATTACTCGCTTACAGGAAAACCGATTTGACTAATATTTAAAAGATAGGCTAAGTCTTCTGCGCTTCATCATTTTAGTAACAATTCACATTGATTGTTTGCCGCTAGAGGGCACTTTACCTACATTGAAAATTGTTTTTTTGTCATAATTTTTTAGTGTTGACAGCTACAGTAGTTTTTGGCATAATTTCTGAAAGACTGATGCCAGGCCTTTAAAAAAGGTGCTCTTTATTTACATCGCTAAACCCAACGGTTTAGACGTAAATCACCCTTAAAAATTAAGTGGTAAATTTACTTTTCTCATTTCATTACCACCAGCTACCAGGTAAATAGCTATCAAAGTATACTAGAGCTGTCAGTTTAACATCAAATAAATTCGCTTTTTAAACTATTTAATTTATAATCTTAAAATAACTAATAATGGCTAATCAGTAAATATTCATATTATGGATTATTGCGATATACATTTAATTGATAAAAATTAATGAAACAGTACTAAACAAACTAAAAAAGATTCTCAAAATGTCCCCCATTTTCTTCCATACATTTCCTAACATTCTTCAAAAAATGTCGCCTAACTCGATGAAAAATTCCTGGTGTTTCTTTAATAATTTGGCACTTTTCGATTATCCTGAAGCGAAGATCCTCGACGTTGATTACTGGAATATCGTACACCAATTGTTTCAAATGACCCCAAAAGAAAAAATCCATAGGATTAAGGTCTGGTGACCTCGCTGCCCATGCCAATGGTCCACTTCGTCCTATCCATCGCTCAGGATACGTTGCATTCAAATACTGTCGGACACGTATACTAAAGTGGGGCGGAGCTCCGTCTTGGAGGATCCACATGTTGGCCCTTACTTCCAATGGCACATCTTCCAGATACAATGGGAGACGATTTTGGATAAAATCTAAGTATACGTCACCAGTTAATGGGCCATCAAAGAAATGAGGACCAATAAGGTAATCTCCTATTATCCCTGCCCACACATTTAGTGAAAATCTACGCTGATGTTTCGTTTCTACCACATTGTTTGGGTTCTCGTAAGCATATGTGTGGATGTTGTGTAGATTTGTTATGCCATCACGAGTGAAACCAGCTTCGTCAGTGAATAATATGACGCCAATTAATCGATTATCGTGTTCATACTTAGCTAGGATCTGATTGCACATTTCTAACCGTCTCGGCCGATCATCGTCATAAAGAGCCTGCACCTTTTTTGAATGAAACGGGTAGAGTTGTTCTTCTCTTAGTATCCTCCATGAACTAGCCTGACAGAGCCGCACTTCATTCCCAATTTTTCTAGTACTAATACCTGGATTATCTTCAATAATTTCAAGCACTCTTTCTTCTTGTTGCACGTTTCTAGCAGTTCTAGGTCTTCCCCGATTTCCATTATAACTTTTAAAGGAACCACATTCCGCAAGCCTCCTGTGCACACTGGAAAATGTTTGAGCATGAGGGATATTTCTTTCCGGATAACTCTCCATATAATATCTTCTTGCCAACTCTGCATTACCATTTGCTTTTCCATAACAAAAATGGATATCACAATATTCGATATTTGAATATTGGTGATTAGCCATTATTAGTTATTTTAAGATTATAAATTAAATAGTTTAAAAAGCGAATTTATTTGATGTTAAACTGACAGCTCTAGTATACTTTGATAGCTATTTACCTGGTAGCTGGTGGTAATGAAATGAGAAAAGTAAATTTACCACTTAATTTTTAAGGGTGATTTACGTCTAAACCGTTGGGTTTAGCGATGTAAATAAAGAGCACCTTTTTTAAAGGCCTGGCATCAGTCTTTCAGAAATTATGCCAAAAACTACTGTAGCTGTCAACACTAAAAAATTATGACAAAAAACAATTTTCAATGTAGGTAAAGTGCCCTCTAGCGGCAAACAATCAATGTGAATTGTTACTAAAATAATGAATCGCAGAAGACTTAGCCTATCTTTCAAATATTAGTCAAATCGGTTTTCCTGTAAGCGAGTAATTCAAAAAACAAAAAATAAAAACTTGAACTTGGACGGCTTGTAACTCGAAAACGAATGACATTTTGAAAAAAAATTATATAAAGCTCTACCCTTATTTTGTCAAGTAGAATCACCCCCTTAAGTTTCGTGATCGATTTTTGAATCACCCTCTATATATATATATATATATATATATATATATATATATATATATATATATATATATATATAATGATTACATAATAAAATAAGACTATGCTATGCGGACAAAGATCGTTGATAAATATTACTCTCATGCTAAAAAGTGCGGAGAACTCCAAGGAACATGAAAAAATTCCGGGTCCGAAAAATGACGACAGCGCTGTTTCGTCCTAGTGTCGGATTTCTCAGGCCATTGCATTGGATACGAACCATCATCTAGCATCTGTGTCCCATAAACAGATTTCACGGTTGAAAAATAGTAAATAAGACACAGTGGTGACATCCCGATGGCCCGCTCAATAATATAAGGATAACGCAAATCAATAATGTTGTATAAAACGGCCATGTGGTGATACGACGGTAAATTAAAAAAGAAATATATCAGAACTCGACAAACGAAACTTGCTACTCTAAGGACAGAGGTCACACTATCCGGCATCGGCAACCATACTAAGTGTTAATTCCACAGTTTAAGTAAAGTATCACACCAACGATCTCCCTAAGAGAGCTGTTGTGTGTTTTTATGTCAACAATTATAAAGAAAAAAAAAAGAATTCATCGTCCGTGTAATTTTAAAATAAAATAAGAAATTCTCGGCTATGCGGACAAAGACCGTTGATAACTATTACTCTAATGCTAAAAGGTGCAGAGAACTCCAAAGAACATGGAAAACTCCGGGTCCGAAAAATAACGACAGTGCTGTTTCGTGCTAGTGTGGGATTTATCAGGCCATTGGATTCGGTACAAACCATCCTCTCGCATCTGTGTCTCATAAATAGATTTCGCGGTCAAAAAATAGTAAATAAGACAGAGTGTCGACATCTTGATGACCTCCGTTGATGCAATACTTTACTTAAACTGTGGAGTTCACAGTTAGTATGGTTGCCAACACCGGCTAGTAAGACCTCTGTCTGTTTTCCATGTTCTTTGGAATCTTCCGCACTTTTTAGCATGAGAGTAATATTTATCTACGGTCTTTGTCCACATAGCCGAGCATTTCTTATTTTATTTTAAAATTACAAGGACGATAACTTCTCTTTTTTCTATATATATATATATATATATATATATATATATATATATATATATATATGATCTTAATGTATATATTTTTTCTTTTCTCCTTTTTTGTGCTGTTGTATTTACACTTTTATATTTATGTAAAAAAATGGAAAGCATTTCAATTGTTAGTATATGTTTTATTTCTGCTTTACTATATTTTTTTCTTTGTTAACTTTGGTATTATTTTTAAATGTGACGAACCAATGTACAATTTTGTATGCTATCGTGATAATATGTCATTCAATTTTATTTTACTCGATTCTAATTAAAAAAGTTCTTTTATTAAACTTGTACCGATAAAATTACCTTACTTGAGAAACAGCCCATAACAGTTTCATTAAACAATGATATAATTTAATTTTTTAGCTTGTATGGATTGAGACACCTTCGAATCCAATGATGCAAGTGATCGATATACAAGCAGTATCTGAAATAGCCAAGAAGAACGGTATAATTTTCGCCGTGGATAATACATTTTTAACTTCCTATTTGCAAAGGCCTTTAAATTTAGGTGCCGATATAGTTGGTTGTTCACTATCAAAATATGTAAATGGTCATAATGATGTTACTATGGGAGTTCTCTTGACGTCTAACACCGAGGTTTATGAGAAATTAAAGTATCAGCAAACCAGTAAGTTTATATTTAAAAAAAAACTTTGATCTGAATCTGGTAGTCTAAGCCCTCCTTTAAGCCTTCTGTTTACCATTTCGGTAACTACCCAGTATCTCTACTATCAGCATACATTCAAGATATTGACTAGGAACTTTTACGTAATCAATTTAATCTGTTATACCTATAGACACGTTCTATGTTAAATTTATGGGCCAGGTCTGGAGTCACTTGCAACTAACTTAACTTTTTAGTTTAGTTTGTTTCCTTGTGCTTATGCCAATATTTCTGCATATTGTCAAAGTTTTTAGAACTCCTAAGAAGGATATTAGTTAATAATAAATATAAGATTAGCAAATTAGACAGATCATGGGTATATAAAATATATTGTACGGATTGCACCATGTATAGGCCAAAATGGGGGAAAGCTTAACACTAGATTGAGAGAACATAAAGAAACTATATTAAATTAAGAAAAATCCACATATATGTTAACACATCGCATTGACGATAATCACTTTATCGATTTAATTAATCCCCAACTCCTTCGTTTCGAGTCAAAAAGTAAAAAACTAAACTTACTAGAATAATTAGAAATTAAAAAAATCTCTAAAATGCTATTCAGTTACGAACACTAATGACCGAAAACAATTTCTTCTTCTTCTTCAGGTGCCATCTCCTATCGGAGGTTGGATATCATCATTGCCACTCTCACTCTATTTGCCGCTACTCGAAAAAGTTCTGCTGAGTTACAATTGAACCATTCTCTCAGATTTCTCAACCATGAAATTCTTCTTCTTCCGATATTTCTTCTTCCTTCTATTTTACCCTGCATGATCAATCTAAGCAACTCGTATCGCTGGTCTCTCATTATATGTTCTACGTTTATTTTTCTCTCCGTCCAAGATATTCTCAACATCCTTCTGTAACACCACATTTGAAACGCTTGCAGGTTATTTATATGTTTTTGTTTTAGTGTCCAGCCTTCCAACCCATACTGCAGAACTGAACATACATAACATCTTAAAATTCTCATTCTTAGTTCTAGAATCATGTCTCTGCTGCACAGAATCGTTTTCAGTTTTACAAACGCACTTCTTGCCATTTCTATTCTCATTATTATTTCTGTTGTTTGTTCATTATTTGCTGTTATCCATGTACCCAAGAATTTGTATTTTTGCACTTTTTCTAAATTCACACCTCGCAACTTTATGCTTATTTGCATGTTTTGTTTTTTAGTTATTACCGTATATTTAGTCTTTTTGGTGTTCATTTTTAATCCCTGTTGCTCGCAAACGTTATTTGTTCACTAGTTCTTGGAGTTCTTCAGCGGAGCTCGCTATGATAGCAGTGTCGTCTGCAAATCTTATGTTGTTTACAGCTCTTCCGTTTATTATTATTCCCTTACTATTCACTGTACACATCGAATGGTAGGGGTGTCAAAATGCATCCTTGTCTCACTCCTCTCCCTATTTCAATTTCCGAACTTCTTTAGTTATCTAATATTATTTGTGCGCGTTGATTCCAATATAGGTTAGTTATTATTCTTAAATCTATGTTGTCTATATTTTTTCTTCTTAGAATCTCGACTAGTTTTTCATGTCTAATTTTATCAAAAGCCTTTTCGAAGTCAGCATAACAAATGTGTATATCGGTGTTCATATCCATACACCTTTGTGAAAGCACATCAAGTTCAAACGACGCGTCTCTGATGCCTATACCATTTCTGAATCCAAACTGACTATCATCTATCCCCTTTTCAAGTTCTTTATAGACGCGTCCGTGTATTACTTTTAAAAACACCTTGAGTACAAGGCTTATCAAAGATATTGTTCTATATTCGCTGCAGTCTTTTGCATTTTTGTTTTTTGGAATAGCGCAAAAGGTGGAGAGTAACCATTCTCTGGGTATATTCCCCGTTTTATATACTGTGTTGAACAGATATATCAATATATCCATGGTATCATCATTCATGCATTTTAAGATTTCTACTGGGATTTGATCTGGACCTAGTGCTTTTCCATTTTTATTGTTTCTTATAGCTGCTTTATTTCATCTTTCAGTATCGTTAATGCCTCGTTATCGTCTACTTCAATCTCCATCTGCTCTACTCTGTTGTCTTTAAACAGGTCTTTGATGTATTCTGTATATTTTTTAAGTTTCTCTTGGGTGTCTAAGATAAGCTTGCCTTTTGCAATCTTAAGCAGTGTCGGTTCTCTCTTTCTGTTACTATGAGTAATTTTTTTATCTTTTTGTCCATATTAAAACTATCATGTTTCCTCTGATACTCTTCTATTTCTTCACATTCTTCTTGCAGTCATTTATTTTTCGCTAGTCTAATCTTGTATTTGATTTGCTTGTTTATTTCTTTATACTTTTGCGCATCTCTGTTTTTGAATTGTCGTCTCTCATCCATTAGGTCCACTATCTCCTCAGTCATCCATTGCTGCTTTCTATATCTTGTTGGAGTTAGTATTTCTCTTTGACTTTCCTCTATTTCTGTTTTCATTAAAAGCCTTTTGTTTCCTGGTTCTGCGTTTTGGAGAATCACCTCTTTAACGTTCATTAATCTTTTATTGATATCTTCCGTAAAGAGTTGTTTTATGTTTATATCTGTCTGTGAATTTCATTTTAAATCCGATTTTGGCGACTAGGGGATTATGGTCTGATCCAATCTCAGCACTTGGATATGTTTTTACCGACATAATTGCATTTTTATATCTTTGTCCAATCAGAGTGTAGTCGATTTGGTTTCTTGTTATCCGCCCTTCCCTATTCGACAGACTTCCATGTATACAGTCTGCGTTTGGGTAATTTAAACCATGTATTTGTGACAACCAACCTATTATTTTGGTAGAATTCGATTAGTTTATCTCCTCTTTCGTTTCTAGTTCCAAGTCCGTAACTACCTGTACATTCTTGTGGTTTTTGGTCTCCCACTTTTGCATTTCAGTCTCCCATTATAATTGTTATATCCTGTTTTTTAGTGAACTTTATCACGTTTTCCAAATCTTCGTAGACGTTTTCTATGTCTTTATCGGGCTTATCAGCGATTGGAGCATAAATCTGTATAATGTTTAATTTTTGTTTAGTTGTGCCCTATTGTATCATCACAATCCTATTTTGAAAATGCAGTGAAGCTTGTTACTGTTTCACTGATGGTTCTACTCAGTACAATTCCTATTCCATATCCGTCTTTGCTTCCTAAATAATATACAGTTTTGTTATTTACTACTGTAACTCCTGCATCCGGCCATTGCATGTCACTGACTCCCAGTATGGCCATATTGAATCGTTCTATTTCTCTAATCAGGTTATATACTTTTCCAGGCTAGTGTAGGCTTCTGGCATTCCATGTCCCTATGTTTTGCAGATTGACGACCGAGGTGTCCTTGCAGTTTTGACATTTTCCTCCCTTGCCGGATCTTGGTATCCGATTTCCATGATCAGTAGCTTTTTTGTCTAGTTTTGTTGTAGCCATGATGACTTTACTAGGGATGTTCTATTTGAACCTTTAATGTATTGGTTTCCCCTTGTCTTATCCGTCTCCACGCCATTGACCATATCTGATTCATCCGCCTTTTGGAATGATTTATCATTCCAAGGACAAGAAGGTGCCCTATATTCTTTCAAGTTCTTCCAGCCGTAGCTGTTGACTTGAAAGACGTGACTGCTTATCCCGGCAGTCACTCGGTCGACAGAGCCTCGTCAGTTATCTAGCAGGGTGCACCACGTGCAGCAGAGGTTGTTCTTTGGGTTGGGATTATTTTAACCATCACCCCTTATACCCCAAAAAGAACAATTTCAAGATACCATAATTATAGACAAATACACTAGTCAACAAATTGTGACTGAAGTCGGAGTTTGAAGCATCCTAATTGCGAATTCAACAACGAATTTTCCACCACGTTTAGATTTTGAGTTATAGAATGTATCAATTATTTTTATTTGATACAAACATTTTTATTTAATATTTATATATAAGTTCAAAACAATATAAAACAAGCTACAAGGATAACAGGATTTATTTACAAAAATACACATGACAATTCATTTATAGTAAGTCTTTTGTACATAATTCTTTTGCAAGTGTTGACTTTCGTTTATATTCCTGATCGTTTTCTCTCATAAGAAACCAATAATCCCCCATCATTTCTGGATCTCATCTGCCCTGATAACGTTACTCCATTGTTAATATTTCTTTGTGGAACTTTTCTCATTGTTTGTCGTTAACCGCACCCAAGTTTTCTGGGAAAAAATTTAAATATGAGTGCAAGAAATGTATTTTGAGAGACATGCGTCAGCCCATTTTGCAGTAGTTTTCAAGTAGTTCTACAAATTTTCAATAGTTTTCTACTTTTTGGTTTTCTAGAAACTCCGAAACAATTGTTTTAACAAAATTTCAAGCAGCTAATGCGACATCACCTCATTTTTGATCAAACTGTTAATCTCTTAGTATTTTTCTAATTTGTGGTAAACCAAAAATTCTTTCCTTAAGCTTAGCATGACTTGGTTCAGGAAAAATTTGTTTAAGGTATTTTTGCTTATTATACGTATCATAGCTTATTGAATTTAGAATAAGTATGTTTTTTGGTATGTTTCTCTGGAGGTCCCGAACTAAATCATTTAATTTATGTTGTTCAATTAAATAGGGTGCTTTCCTTTACTTTTAGGAAAATAAGAATCTTCGTTTTCTAATACATTATCTAGTTCTGCCTTATCGTCATTTATTTCTAAATCTTTCTCTGATTTTACCGGGGCCACTGGAACTGGTAAACCTTCTCCATGAAGAACCGGTTTTATTGCTAAGAGAATATCCGTATATTCGATATTATGTTTAGTCTTTCTTAAAAAGCTATGCATTTTTGACATGCAAAAGTAACAGTCGTTAAAATGATTTGTTAGTTCCCGCCAAATCAATGGAACTGCAAAAGGCATAAAAGAGCGTTTGCCATTTAACCAGTTACTTACATATGCTGCACAGGTTTGGCAACATATGTGAGGAGCTCAGTCCCAATCTTGATCGCCAACAAGACGTCCCAAATATTTATGATAAGCCAGTGTAATCATTTTGTTAATTGTCCTTTTCTGCGATTTAGGGGTAAACTGACCCCATATATAGCAAGAATTATCCACGGGCTTAACACATCGACGTCTACATGCGTAAACTAACTTTATTCAAAGATAACACGAATCTAAGGCTCTTAATAGGGGCTTGTTCGTGCACTTCGCTTCTCTATCTCATACTGACTACTATTCGTGCTAAACTACTACTGAGGATAGACTGTCGGTCCGTTGCTTTTATAGCCATCCCGTACTTCTGGTACTTTCTAGAAACATCGGGTATCGGAAATTAGAGAAGCGATGGCGTACTTCTCGTATACAGGAGCCACCTGTAAGTAGATTCGGCTAAGGGGCAGAGTGAAATTTGGAATTATATGGGTTTTAATTGATACTTCCATTATTTTAAGCCCTACGGGTGTTAAGACTTCGTGGCTGACTTGTCATTCCTAAACACTCACACGTGGTATTGTCAGATTATGCACAATTTCCCTAACTTATTTTTGGCAACACCGCGCTCCGGTATATTATAAATTACTTTTTATAATAATATGATTAAAATACTTTTAAACAGTTTGCGACAAAAATATAAATTAGTTGTTTAATAGAGTATTAAAAAAGAAATTAGCAAATCATCCAGTTTCAGGTTGACTAGGAATGTCAAGAAGTTTTGTCCTTCCTAATTCCAATTGTTATCGAAATACAGGAAGCTGTGATTGAAAATATGACTGATTCTCCTCAGCAGTCGCAACGAGTCAGTGCTCTGTCTACGAGGTTTCTTACAAATTTATGTTTGGTGTTAATGAAGTGGTTAGGTGAATAATTTAGGTACTGTCCTGTGTGTATGTGTGTATGTGTGTGTGTGTGTGTGTGTGTGATGGTGATGGGGATAGTGATGGTGTGTGTGTCGATTTTCTATAAGTTGAGGTTCGAATTTGCGTGCCACTTCTTTCAACCATCTTGAAATTATAAATTGGTCAAACAACATTCCAAAAAAACCATGATGTCATGTGGTGGTAGAGATGTTCTTTCTGCTAAGGCTTGGTCTTCTTCAAGTTCTTCCATATGTTCTTTAATAGCTCCATAATTGGAACATTCGTGTATAAGCTTTCGACATTAAAGCTAATAAAGAAGTTTTCTGGTTATACTTCGAATTCACGTATAATTCCTACGAAATATTGCCAGTTCTTGACCCAGGATGATGTACTCCTTTGTAACGATTTCAAGATTGGAAGAAGGAACTTGGCTAGCTCAGAAGTCGGAAAGTTCCGTGAACTCATCAAGAAATGTCTTGTATATGTTTCTTTGGAAGTTTAAAAAGATGGGGATTTTTGTTGTGGTGTGGCAGCAACTTAATACGGGTCTTGTTAAGAATATACCGTTCATGTTCCTTAAGAACGTGATAGATTCTTCCTTGATTTGTAGATATAGGATTTTCAGCAAGAGATGTACAGTATAGCATTTATTGCCTTAATTCGCATTAAAATCTTAATATTGGTGTCTTTCTGTAGGTGCGCTAGGACAGTTTTCTCGTTTTTACTGATACATCGTTGTCCAGGACCTTCAAACATATAAAAAAATTCATGTCTAGCATTATTTGTTAACACCAAGCCTTATTGTATCACAAGATAAAAATATTTGTTGAGCGTGTGGAAAAGTTCGAATATTGCGCATACATATGGGATTTTGATCAAAAGTACATGTTGAAGAGAAATAAGTTATTTACATCCCTGTATAAATTAATAGTTGAAATTCCAGACGAGTAAGAAAGATACCCGAAGAAACAATAATCTAATTGTTTTAATGTTACATGTGTGAAATAATTAAAGGAGACAGACATATGAAATGTTGTGTTTAATATTTTCATTTTTATGTTATTTTTTTATCAGTTATTGGAAAATTAATTAATTTTTCTTATTTTTCATTCTTCATAATGAACAAACCAGCTAACCAAATGACAAAGCATCAAGAAAATTAACGAAATCAATTTTTAGCAACTGGTAATATGTCAAGTCCATTTGACTGCTATCAAGTTATTAGGGGTTTGAAAACGTTGCCTTTGAGACTACAACAACATAACAAGAATGGTCTTTTAATTGCCCAATATTTGGAAAATCATCCTAAGATAGAGAAAGTTCTGCACCCTGGTAGGTTATCTTACTTTAATAAAAAACTAATTGATAGCAAAAAGTTTATTTAATCAATAATTTTTATTGTAAAATATTTATTAAAAGGCATCTCGATACCAACGTGAAACCATTGTGAACTAAGTTTTTTGCTACTTATGTTTTGTACCTCCTGTAATAGACCTATAGTAGCGACATCAATTTGAAATAGAGTAATAGACAGAAATAAATGGAAATAAATGACAACCTAAACATAATAACCTTTAAAATAACTACGCGAGCCACTCAATAAAAAATTTTGTACAAACTCTTACACCTTGGCTTTACACTAATATAAATGAGACTTAATATAAAAAAGTCAGTAACATTTTCTAGGTAACATAGAATATTCTTACTATCGTCAAACACATATAAATTATATAGATTTTATCATCTTACAGATACAACAAAAGCGTTCTCACCGAACCTAACTGTACTGTGTAAATTTTGTCATGTTGTTTCCTCTTCGTTTGTTGTACCCTTTATATTAAATTATCATACTAGTATATAAAGTATTTTCGTACAAAAGTAGTACTAAAAACTTCCCGTATTTGCAATGATTTCACATTGAACTCTGGATAAAATATTAATGTTGTAATATTCTTGAAAATCCCTTAAGGTACAGCCTTCGAATATTATCAGAAATGACAAGAATAAAAAAGTAATGCGCTGGTTCAAATTAACAAAATGTAATAACTGATCAGTCTATATTTAACTGGTACTTAATTTAAAAATATTTGTCCAGATGTTAATAATAATAAGGTATGAAATTATCTAATAAAATTTTGTTAAACATGTTTGTAGAGGAGGTTTGATTTATTTACTGACTACTTCTAAAAGTGTACTCCGTAGACATAAAACAAAGAAACATAAAAATAAGTAACTCGTTGCATCAGAATGGAATCATTTTTTTCTCCCTTAATTTAAAGAAATACTGCATTGTTTATAAAAAAAAGAAGAAATATTAACACCCATTTGGGCGTTTTTACCCTTTGTCAATTGACAAGTATATCTTGTAGTATTTTTTTAAATTTAAATTATTACTATTAGTGTTATTGCCGTATTTTTTCTAATTTCAACTATTTTTAGTAATTTCATTTAACAGGTTATAAACTTAAACATAATAAATATTTTTAAAAGTTTTGTACCTTGCTTTCTTGTTTCTCGTGCTTTTCTATTTGAAAAACTGTGATTAGTATTAAATCAGTTTTAATAAGGTTTTTTTGAAAATATTTTAGGTTTACCATCTCATCCGCAACACGAACTATTTAAAAAGCAAACATGTGGTAATAGTGGAGTTTTTTCGTTCTACATTAAAGGAAATTATGATAATACAAAAACATTTATGACAGCATTAAAACTCATCACTTTAGCGGGTAGCTTAGGTGGCATGGACAGTGTAATTGAATTACCGTAAGTATAAGCAATGATATGCCGGATCAAGAGCAGATCAAAAATTAATACTTCCTAATTATTATTCTTTTAAAAGAGCTTTTACACTAAGTAAAAAAGGTTATTCTAAGAGGTAAACGTGTAAAGTAAAATATAAAAATATTGTTTCAAATAAAAACAAAACCTTTAAGAAAGTGGTAAATTAACAGGGACAATTCAAAATATGATTATTTATTTTGGAAAAAATAAAAGAATTGCTTTGAAATTCAAAACAAGTAAGTAATTCACAGCCAAAATATAGTTGTTCCATTTCATGCAAAAACGATTTAATTGAAATAATAGAACCTTAATAATTCTCTAAAATAACAAGGAAAGTTGACTTTCCACGTCGAGCAGCCGTCGAGGAAGCATCACTTGAAAACGTCAGCTGAGATGTTGGCAAAAAGTCGTGAATATTTTTCTATTGACGTCCGGATTGAAAACCGGAAAAACACCAGTGCACATTCCATCATTTTTTCTTTATTTTGTCTTTTCTTGGGTTTAAGTTCTATATTTAACAAAAAATGCAAAACAATTGACGTTTCGCCCTTTATTTAAGGCATTTTCAAAATTTTTTCCTTCCTAAAAATATTTTTATATAATTATACAAGAAACATATCTACAATTTAAAAAAAAACACTTTAAAAGAGTATTTAAATTTTTAAAAAATTTTTAATTTTACCGATATACACCTTGACATTTTGTTACTTTATTAATAATGAAATTCAATCTTTACATCGTCTATTGAGGATACGTGGAATGTGAGAAATTGAACCAACATTCTTTATAAAAATATATTCAAAAGTGAAAATTGGGGATACTAGCGTAATTTAAAATTTTTGATCCTCCTTGGTATACCATAAAACTTTCACCAGATTTGATGGGTGTTGTTTTAGTTTGGAAATACGTAGAGCATTTTCAAGAAAGAATAAATAAAGAATAAAGTACCCCTGATTTTCACTTCGGAAAATATTTTTGTTAAGAAATATTATATATATATATATATATATATATATATACATATACATATACATATAATATATATATATATATATATATATATATATATATATATATATATATACATATATATATATATATATATATATATATATATATATATATATATATATATATATATATATATATATATATATATATATAGATAGATAGATAGATAGATAGATATGTTATGTCGGCTATTCTCACGGGTGTGATGTGTAATCGAAGGTTTTCGGGCATCCTGTATATGTGCTGTGTCCCTCTCAGAACTGTAAGGCTGCTGACGTTTCGGTGAAATCTCATTCACCATTTTCAAAGTTCACTGTATTTCGTCTACGGGCGAACTTACAGTGCTGAGAGGGACTCAGCACATACATGGGATGCTCGTAAACCTTAGATTACATATATATATATATATATATATATATATATATACATATATATATATATATATATATATATATATACATGTATATATATATATATATATATATATATATATATATATATATATATATATATATATATATATATATATATATGTACATATATATATATATATATATATATATATATATATATATATATATATATATATATATATATATATATATATATATATGTATATATATATATATATATATATATATATATATATATATATATATCGATTTTAACAATAACAATGGTATGTTTTAGGACTTTGCTGAGTCACTTTTCTCTTTCCCCAGAGCGAAAAGCAAAAGTGGGAATAACAGATACATTAATTCGAATTTCGATAGGCATTGAAGACATAGAAGATTTAATTGCTGATTTAGAACAGGCTTTAAAGGTCGCTTAATATTCAGTTCTTTATATAGTTTATAATATGGGCAAAAATTGCACTTTTGAATTTTTATTAGTATAATATTTTCTTTTGGACAAAATAAGCCTTTAGTACAAGTCTAGATTTAAATCAAGTTTAAATTTATTAATATCCTATAATATATACGACACAAAGGGCCGGAGAATGGCGGAATAAATTTATCTTTTAAATAATTCACTTATGTATTGTATACGTTTAGGAAAAATATACTTACGTCTCCATTAATCTTAAAATTTTTTAACATATAAGAAATTTATTGTTATTGACTATTTCTTAAAAATACTGTTATTATAAACCGAAACCACTTTTTTTACCTTTCATATCTTAAGACACTAAACTAAAATGTATTTAACTTTTTCTTTCAGACGTACTTTCAAAAACCAAGTTTCAGGAAATTTAAAATATTTCTTTACTGTTAGACATTTTGGTGAATTCATATGAATTTTTACTTAAATGAAATCGGTATAGCGACATGCATCTACTACTACTATTTATTGTGCTGTTTTATTATACTGATGTTCTATGTACAGATTAGTTATAGTGTTAATAGAAATTTACGCGATAATAGTAATATGTAAAAATTGGCTTTAGATTATTCTTTAGGATTATGTAAATAAAGAAAAAATATTTTAATTTGATGATTTTAATATTAAAGACAGATTTCACAAACATTACGTTTACTATTTTATTTTTTAGTTATTAGGTGTTTTATACGTAATAAAATCTTTATATAAATCTATACAAAAAGCAATTTATTTAACATTGTATCTGATCCGAATTAAATCGCATTAAAAAAATGTTTTTTATTAGTAATAAAAACCTCTTAAAAACTTTCTAGGTAAGACAATTTGATTTGATATTAACCAAGACACCCAAAAAAGTGAACGGTTGTATTTTTTCCCTTGAATTATTCCATTATTCTAGTTACTGTGCCTTAAATATCTCATTGCATACTTTTACTGATCGTAGCCCTCTTCATATTCTATCTAAGCTTAGGACTGGTCTAAGAAATCTGAAACGTGTTTGATAGTATACAAGTCAGATAGTATATTTTGTTGGTCATTTCTTCTCAAGCGATAACTCGTGAAATGCTTCAGACAGTTGTGCCATCAAGCGTCGTGAACGTCAGCTGCGGCTGCATGGGTGGAGCAGCGGCAGCCTCCCATTCACGTAAAAAAAATATTTTTAATCATTTCCTCCCGACTGAGAATTTGTGAAATGATAGTTAACACAATTATTTGAAGATAAAAAAAAAGTCAGCTGGCTGTATTGTGGCGGATTATACGTCAGCTAGTCACACGAACATGCAAAAAAAAAATTTGTTCAGTGATTTCCTCTCAATTAAAACTTTGTCAGATGATAGTTTACATGCTACTTTGAATAAATAAAAACGTAAGCTGGCTCTATGTTGGTGGAAAAGTCGTCAGCTGATGCAGTGAAGGTGCAGCATGGTAGCCAGGGTTTCGAAGTTAGGTACGCTTTTGCTATTGCGAAAATTGCGCTGTAGATCCAAACTACAAAGAAGGGACTTTTTGACATTTTATTATCCACCTTGGAGTATTCCATATTATAATGGCAAAAGAACATAGAATTGTCCAGTGAATTTGAAGCCTATTTAATACAGTTTTCAACAAATTAGATCATCTGAATCATCAGTCCAACAAGCTGAAGTAGTAAAAGAAATATTCGAAAAATACGAGCAATTCAAAATGCAAATATTGGAAGGCAAACACGGCAAGACAGCACAGTATTACATGATTTACGTCAAATTAATCGATTACTACTTACTGCTAAATACAAACATCCGTACTGGTAATTTTGAGTTGTATAAATTCGCATTATCAATAATAGTTAATTTATATCTTGCTTTTAATCAACTAAATTACGCTCGTTATTTAGTAAGATACCTCCATAATTTGATGAAGATTGACGAGACGCATCCAGGATTACGTGAAAACTTTGTGGAGAGATCATTTGGTATAAAAGCAAACTATTAACGCTGATGCTGCGAATAAGCTACAGGAATTTTTCACATTTCCAATTCTGTATCAGCTAGACAGCGATGGTGCCGCAGCCATACTATTCGATCTATTATCATTAGCCACACAGTGAATAAACCTGGTCTGACTAAATTACTAGATGTTACAGCAGATCTTCAAAATAGCAAGGTAAAAAAAATTACAGCACAGCTTCACAGACTCATCGATGATATCAAGCGTAACATCAATCCGTTTGATGATAATTTAGATTAGATAACATTTCCACTGGCGAAGCGGCACCTGAAGCTGTTGAAAATTTCTTGCTTAATGTTGAAGAAGAAGGTAACAAACAAACAGAAGATTTCATTGAAAGTTGCATAAACCACCCGGAAAACTTCGATCAGGCAATTTCCAAGACAAAATGCCAAACATTTACAGAAATAATTAGCAAGAAAAAAGTAACTGCTGCCCGAAAAAAGATGGAATTGCGAATGCAGCTGGTCTTATTCGGGCAAGCGCTTTATATTTCTTTAAAAAAAGAACTCGATTTGGTCAAAGCCCTTGCGTATCCAATAATACCGGTGCCACTGTCTCTTTTCCACCAACATAGAGCCAGGTGACGTTTTTATTTATTCAAAGTAGCATGTAAACTATCATCTCAGAAATTTTTAACTGAAAGGAAATCACTGAGCATTTTTTTTGCATGTTTGTATGACCAGCTGATGTATAATCCACCACAGTACAGCCAGCTGACTTCTTTTATCTTCAAATAATTTTATTAACTATCATTTGACAAATTTTTAGTCGGAAGGAAATGATTAAAAGCATTTTTTTTACGTGAGTGGGAAGCTGCCGCTGCTCCACCCACCTACGTAGCCGCAGCTGATGTTCACGAGGCTTCATGGCACAACTATCTGAAGTATTTCACGAGTTATCGCCCAAGAGGAAATGGGTCTGGAAAATCTGTTGCTGGCTTGTATACTATAAGGATCAATAGGCTAACAACAATAAACATTTACATTGCAATAAATTACCAATGATAATTATCGTCATTAGTTACAAAAGATTATTGTTAGATGATTCAATCTGACAAACCTGTTTATGATATTAGTTTGTAGTTATTGCAAGAAAATGATAAGGAGCAGATGAGAGTATACAAAGAAAGATTTCCAGATAGACGCGTACCAAATTAATAAATATTTGCAGTTGTTGAAAAGCAATTATGGACAGAATTTTACAACTAGGATCATAGAGCTTGAAGAAGAAATTTTGAAACCTCTTGTAGAAAATCCAAGTCCCAGACACTTATTTTTGGGACTTAGCGTTCTTGAATATAGAAAAAAGAGAACAGCTGTTTCATCCATTCTACCTTCAGACACTACAATAGCTTTTACCTCTTGCTCTCGAATTAAGATTAGGATTCTGTCAATTCATTAAAGGAAAACAAATGATGTAAATTTTCATTAAAAAAAAACATTAACCTATAATATTGCTTTACAAAAAGGTGTATGAACAATCTACATAACAAACAAGTTTATGCAAAGTAGAAGATATCGGTTGGATTTCCATTAACCTTATTTTTTTTGTTGAATATCACGACGTTTCGGCTAGTAGTTATCTCTAGCCATTTTCAAGTGAAACTAAATAAATTCCTAAGCTACAGTACTATTTATACTAAAAGTGAATGCAGTGGAGTGGGATTGAGATGGGAGCAGTCATGCTTGTTACGCCAAAGTCCCATTTATGCTGCATTTAGTTATAATTTACAATTATTAAGAAGTGGTTTCACACATTTCTTATATCTAAAGATGGTTTACTAAAACAACTCGGGTTCAGATGTATAACCGCAGCTTCTTTGAATTTTTGATTTCTCCAGTATTGTTGTCTGTGTAGAATTTTAGCTTCAGACTATTTCATGTGGTGTCTATGAGTCCAGAATGGTTAACATCATCAGATTTTTCTGTTTCTCCTCGAGATGTGTATTTTTGATATTCTTTGATCCTTACGTCAAGGGGTCTCTTTGTTTCGCCAATGTAAGAGTTGCCACATTCACATGGTATCTGATACATACAGTTATTCTTGTCCCTATGAGTTTTTGGTTTCACCCTAGTGAGCCGACTTCTTGGAAGGTTATTTGAATTGAGAACAGCTTTGAGTATATATTGTTTTCCTATTCATCCAACTTTTTCCGAAATTCCTCTAACATAGAGGATGTTCAATATTGGTTTTCGTTCTTCGTTCGTTGTCGATATTGTTCTATTTCTGCGTTGTTCCAAAATTTTGTCCACCAGATATACTGGGTATCCGTTAGCTATCAGATCATTTTTAATGTGATCTATCTCTTTCATCAAGTTCTCGTTGGAGTTACACAGAGTTAGTGCTCTATGTACGAGATTTCTTATTATTCTTTGTTTGATGTTGTTGGAGTGATTGGATGAGTAGTAGTAGTGTCCTTTGTCTGTGTGGCTTTTCAGTAAACTGAGGTTTGAATTTGTCTGCCATTTATTTCAACCAAAACATCTAAGAAGGATAATTTATTTTCTCTTTCCCTTGGTGAGTTTAATGGTTGTGCTGATATTGATATAAAAAAGAAAATTTTGAAGTTTTTCGTTGTTTCCATTCCAGATAATAAAGGTATCGTCTACGTATTTAAGCCACAACTTTGGTTTCTTAATTGCGAATTTAATTGCAGAAGTCTCGAACCATTCCATAAAAATATTTGCGACCACCGGTAAGAGTGAGGCTCCCATCGATAATCCATCATTCTGGATGTAGAATTTTTCTTTTTCCTGAAAATAGGAATTAGTTAAACAACTGTCCAACAAGTCCATGATGGCGTGCGGTGGTAAAGATGTTCTTTCTGCTAAGGTCTGTTCTTCTTCAAGTTCCCTTCTTATGATTTTTGGTGACTCCATAACTGGAACTTTGGTGTATAGACTTTCCACGTCAAAGCTAATAAATTAATCTTCCGGTTATACTTCTATTTTACGTATACTTCCTACAAAATATTGCTAGTTTTTGTCTCAAGACGAAACAGGAAAAAAACAATACAAAATTAACATTGTTTTCAATTCAAGTAACTCTCTGAGAAATCGGCTCAATAGAGTCAAACCAACAACTCAAAGGGACAAGAAGAACTGTGTGTATCAAATACTATGTGAATGTGGCAACTCCTACATTGGCGAAACAAAGAAAACCCTTGACGTATGGATTAAAGAACATCAAAAATACACATCTCGAGCAGAAATAAAAAAATTTGATGCCGCTAAACATGCCTGGGGGAGAAAAGGAAAATTCAAAGAAGCCGCGATTATACATCAGAACCCAAGTTGTTTAAGTAAACCACCTTTAGATATAGGAGAAGTGTGGAAACCACTTGTTAATAATTGTAAATTAAAACTAAATGCAGCATAAAAGGGACTTTGGCGTAGAAGCATGACTGTTCCCATCTCTGTCACACTCCACTGTACTCACTTTTAGTATAAATAGTACTGTAGCTTAGGAATTTATTTAATTTCATTTAAAAACGGCTAGAGATAACTACTAGCCGAAAAGTCATGATATTCATCAAAAAAAGGAAGACAATCAACAGATGTCCACTACTTCGCAGGAAACATCGTTGTCTATGACCTTCAAACAAACACAAACCAGGTTATGCTGAAGAAAAACCTTTATTCAGTAAAGGTAGTGCATTATCAACATGAATTTAAAATTCTGGGCGGGGATCATTGAGAGATATATTAGTCCCGTCATTTTACCAACTCGTTTAAATTAATTCAACTAACTAGTTAATTTGCGAACTTTATTGAACAATCTTCCACTAGCTACTAGACGAAATATGTAGTTCATACACTGTTACCTTTCTTACTTTACAATTTATAATTTAAAGCAACGAGCTTGTGGTTGTTAATTCCAACTTTATCGCTACACAATAAACTTTAGAATCATGTGAATAACATTATTTTTAAATTTGCGTTCCTTGCAATTTATTGATAGTAAAACTCAGGGGATTCCAATCTAACTTTTAAAAATGTACGGTTTGGAAGAAATAATGTGTGTGCAACATAAAAGCTAGAAAAAACAATAAACAATTTATTAAAAATAAACATTGAACATGGTTATACACAAAAAAAATTACATTATAAAGGTAACTACTTTTCTTGAAAACTATGATAATAGGTGCCGTCAAAATAAAAAAGTTGAAATTTCTTTATAAAAAAAAACGTATATTTCTTTTTGAACCGACTCCGTGGAATGCCAAAAAAATGAAATAAATTGACCTTCTATAATTTCCTAAAATTAATAAAATATTGAGAAATAACGTTCACCATATTGACAAGATACTATGAATACTATGAGGAAGTTAATAATAGTAATAGGCAAGAGAATAAAATTACAATTGTGCGTAATACAACAAGAAAATTGGCGAAACATTAGCTGAATACAAAAAAAAACGATGGGCACTTGTAGGTAAAAGATATAATAAGACAAATCAAATAAAGCCTGTTACTTCAAGACAATATAGTTAAAGGAATTTTAGAATAATTTGTTTTCTGCAAAGATACGATCAGATAGGAATAAGAAAAGTCGAGATCCTTAAACTCGAAACAGAATAGCAGGCGAAGCCAAAATTCTACAGATAAGCTTCAAATAAGCAAAAAGTAAAAGAAAATACATACGACTCAACTCCAGTCTTCTGATGAACTAAGTGTATTTGGTAGAGTTTGTGTCAGCCACGTTTCCTTAGACAAGCTTACTACCGGCTAAAGAACCTTAAATGTCACAATGATTTGATTTTTTACCTTGTGATAGTGCTGAAACATAAAACTAGGCAGTGCAACTCTTAACATAACATTAGGTTGCCAAAAAGCTCTAGCAACATGTAGTTTTAATAAACAGAATAGGTAATCAAGCAAACAGCAGGTCTTTAAGATAATTTTCACGAATTCGTTTCAAGATAGTGAATGAATTAAGAAAAAATTGCTATAAAATGAACATTATTGTTAAAAGCTAAATAAATTTATGCTCTGCAGATAGATTTAAATATCTGTAAACAAAAACCAAAGATAATTTATATATAAGAGAAGGTAAATTGCTAATTTTTTTAAAAAACTTAAGATAACAAATAAACGCACCTCGTTTTTTCATGATCAGAAAAGAAACACACAAGAATATTGGAAAATTCTTTTAAACTAAATAAGACATAACAAAAATAATTACCTTTTTCTTTTCACCAAAACAACTTTTCTGAAAACAAAAACTGACATATACGAAAAATGGTTCAAATGAACTACGTCTAATGGCGATTGATAATCGTCACGTGACTTATTAGCAGATTTATAAGTTTTACGGTGATGTTAGGAGAAATACAGTGATGACATTACAAGCATTCCGCAACAAAATCCCTACATTTCACATAAATCATTTAAACGAAAATTTTAAAATCGATGGACCGATAGAGGAATTGTTGTTGGAATGTTAATTGTTCGACATGCTCCAAATTTCTTCATCCAGTCCTAAGCCTGAACTAAATGTGAAGGAAAACTACGACAAGTCTCAGTACGCAATAAAACATTTACAGTCAAATTTACTAAAAAGATTTAACACTTAGACTTAGACTCGATCTAGTTGGTATGGAAGTTAAACCTTCTAGTTAGCCAGTATTGTTTTGCTTATCATATGAATATAATTTACATCCAACTAGCTTTTACCCACAACTTCGTTAGTGTCTGTAAAGTTTCACCGAAATCAGTTCAGCTACTTCGAAAACTACGTCCATGCATACAAACAGCCAGGAAGAAAAGGAACAGCCTTTATCACTCCTGACAACCTCCTCTTCATGCCTGTAACGTTTAATCAAAATTGGTTTTGTCGTTTCGAAGATTACCCCGTACAGACAGACTGACAGAAAAATTCTAATAACCTCCGTTTTATATCTGTCAATTTACATCGAAATCGCTTCTGTTGTTATGAAAATTAGCCAGGACAGACAGACAAACATTTCTATTTTATTCATATGTATAGATATACAAACAAATAAAGGTTTATATAGGATTATTCAGGATAAAAACCTAAGGATATATTCTCGAAATTGATAATAGGAATACTTGTTTCCCGACAATTAAACAAATTTCCACTTTTGCTGTTTTAGTAATAAAAGGAAATGATTATTTTATTCTTATATTTTTAAAGTCCAAAACTTGCTTGACTTACCGTTGCACGTGTTAATCACACCCTCGACTTCCAGCTTTGACCAGTTTTATAGTTAGGGATTACTCCCTAATTCACTAAGATGTTTTAACTTTAAAGCCGACTTAAGTTAACAGTAGTGAGTTTAAAAGTACAAAAACAGGTCAAACAAATTTAGCCCCCTAATTCACTAACGTGGTCTAACTTTTAAACCAATCTAATTATAGAGTACAAGATTTAAATTGACAATAAAATAAGTCAAACCAGTTGTAAATCTTAAAAATACAAGAAAAAAAATCCTTTGTATATATTATTAAACAGTAGAAAATTGTACCTTTTTGTCTCTAGGTTTTTATCCTAAATTGTCCTATATAAGCGTTTATATCTAGACATATTTAATACAGTTTATAACAATATCATATACTACATAAAACTGGTCAACTTGAAAGTTTACCTTCCATGGAAACTAGATCGGGTTTAAGTCTTAAGCCTTCTTAGTGAATCGCGCTGTTGAGTTTAAAAAATACAAGTTTAGAAAATCGTACACTTTTCTTTTTGTCGTTTACAAGGCTTTACCTTTAGGTTTTATCCCTAATTTTGCTATCTGGGCATTTATTTCTTAACATATGTAATACAAATTATAAAAATGTCATAAGTAAAATAAATCTGGTTAATTAGAACCTTCTTAATGAGGCTCTGCCTGTTAAATTCAATTATCTCAGAAACGGCTGCTCAATGCGACACCTACATAGAATAATTGTTTAGATAAAAAATATCAAGAAACAAGAATTTGTAAGTGAAAATTTCATATACCTAGGCATAAAAAATTATGAAGTTTTAAATGCAGGCGAAATGCTGCTAATGGTAACGTCTGCAATGTACCTTCAAACTATAATCAAATCTAAATTTCTCATCCTAAAAAAACCCTATATTCCAAATTTAGTACAATACAAATTTAAAAAATTAAAACTGTGACACCCTGTATCTTGGGAAACTATCAACTTTAGGAATATCGTAAATTAGGCTAAATCCTCATATTCTATCCTCATAAATTTGCATTATGAATTTGTACGTACCTTTTTGACACCCTGTAGATATTTTTAAGAACATATTGAAGATCGCCATTTATCTGGAAAGTTTTTTAATATTTATATTTGAGTAATACAAAACCGGTTGGTATGAAAAAATCAATCCAAATGAATTAAAGAATTTGCACTCAGAAAGTAGAAGCCAATTACAAAATAAATGTTTGTTTTCTGTTTTGCTTAACAGTACGGTCTGCATACCAAACAGATATTATTTGCTTATTGTTAGTGTTTAGTATATTTCACATTACAAACTTCGTCTGGTAAAGGCGATTGTTTATTCATGTAGGGAATGATTGATTTTGCTTATCAAGGGATAGCTACAAGTAATCTTTTTCCGATATTAGCAGATCGTATACAGATATTATCCGATTAAGGTCACTAAAATATTTTGGCAGTATTGCTATAGAATCCTGAAGTACTTTAAATATTATGAATTTATTTATTTACCTTTAGTAAAACTGTCACTTTTATTTGATCTCCATTATATACAGGGTGAGTCAACCATTGGATGAAGTAGGTTTGTGCCTTTTCGGTGAAATTAACAAAGAAACTATATTTATTGTTTGATACAGTTTATTTTTACGCAGATTTTAAAAACATTTAGGACTCTACAGGGTGAGCCAAAAAACTAGGACAGCATAAAGTTGTATTTTTTTAAATAGAACACCCTATATACGAATCGTATTTTCGATTTAGCTTATAATTTTAAATCTTTTTTATTAAAGGTTTACTATAACAAAACTTTATAGTTTCTGAGATAATTAAGTTTAAAGAAAAAAAGTCACATTTTCAAGCATCAATTCAATCCTAAATAACGTTTTCAATTTTGTGACAAATATATTCAAATTTGGAATTTAGCAAGGCCAAGGACAAGTTAACATAACGTTTACCTAATATTTGCAATAAAAGCTACAGGGTGTTGAACACATCGGTTCAAATTTGAACAAGTTTAAATGAATAAATATCTTTTTTTTTTAAATGGTACACCCAGTATATTTTCATGTTATTTAATAGAGTAATAAAAACCCTAAAAGTTTTGTTCAATATATCCTATACCTATTTATAATAGTTTTTGAGATATTTCAGTTTTTCTTATTTTCCATACTTTTTTACAGAAATAGTCTTCATTATCATAGTAGCCATGTAAAATAATAAAAAGAAACTACAGAAACAAACAGAATGTGGTTAAATATGATGAAATACATTATTCGTTATATTACAACGGCAATAGTTTAATTAAACATAATGTGAAAAAATTAACACAACAATAACGACAAGGCAAATACATATTTACTTTTATACTAAATTGAAACAAAAAAATTGCCTATTAAATACTGAGATTAATTATTTCTTTTTAATAAGTGTTCGAATAAATGACCCTCTTGTGCAGTGCACAAATTTAGTCTTTTTTGCAGATTTTCTCGGACCCTGGACAAAATTAGTGGCGTTATTGTTCTACAGGTATCCCTAATCCTGTTTCGCATATCTTCGACTGTTGTTGGTGGATTAACATACACCTTATTTTTAATATAACCCAATAGGAAGAAATATAATGGGGTGATGTCGCAAGACATTGGTGGCCACTCAATGAAACCCCCACGTCGAATCCTTTTTTGCGGATATTGTTGGTCCAAAAACGCACGAACTTCACGATGGTAATGCGGAGGCGCACCATCGTGCTGGAACCACATACTGTCGAGCTCATCCCTATCGAGACCTTGAAGCAGTTGAGGTAGTTCTTCTTGTAGAAAGTTCAGGTAACTATGGCCATTTAGTGGTTCATTAAAAAAGTGGGGTCCAATAATTCGATTATGATGAATACCACACCAAACATTTAATGACCAGTGGTTTTGATGTTGCACCTCTCTAATCCAAAATGGGTTTTCTGTGGCATAATAATGCATGTTGCGTCTATTTACGGCACCGTTACTTCTAAAAGTAGCTTCATCACTAAACATTACCTTGCATAATAAATTTGGATTTAATTGAATCTCCGCATTTATTGTACGACAAAAGTTTACACGACTTTCAAAATCCTGTCCATGCAATTCTTGGTGTAATTCCATGTGATATGGATGATACCTATATTTCTTGTTAGTACGATTAGCGGTGGATTGTGATGTTTCACATAATGCTGCTAACTGACGGCTACCAATATAAGGATTTTCCTGAACATTTAACAATAAGTGTAGTTCTTTTTCTTCATTAGTTACTGGTTTGTTGACCACTTTACGTTTTGGATAATCAACAGTACCAGAAGAATCAAATCTGAATTAATTATCTCAGAAACTATAAAGTTTTGTTATAGTAAACCCTTAATAAAAAAGATTTAAAATTATAAGCTAAATCGAAAATACGATTCGTATATAGGGTATTCTATTTAAAAAAATACAACTTTATGATGTCCTAGTTTTTCGGCTCACCCTGTAGAGTCCTAAATATTTTTAAAATTTGCGTAAAAATAAACTGTATCAAACAATAAATATAGTTTCTTTGTAAATTTCACCGAAAAGGCACAAACCTAATTCATCCAATCGTTGACTCACCCTGTACATAGAAAACGACTTAACATTATACCTCCTGTTGGTCGCTGCAGAATCTCAGACACAAGATATTAACAGTATGTTGTTTACAGGTTTTATAAATATTAAATTATTGTGAAAAAACTTTAGTTTGTAGCTTAGTACAAAGAAATTAGGTATGTTAATTTCCCCTCAGAACAAAATGTGCAATCCTAGAAACTTTAACCGCTGTGAATTTCCTTTATACTTTGTGATTAGCACCACGCTATAGAATTTCCTATTCCCTTAAAAATTGTAAGTTACCATTCTTGGTAGAACCCAGAGACACGGAATGATGAGGTAGCTGAGAAATCTATTATTTTTTTTCTCATTTTTTAATACTTTTCTTTATTATTCAAATTTATTTAAAACATGTTTTATTTCAATCCTTGTGAAATCGTTGTCATTAAAATTCAAACGAACGTTTCAGAATCTCGTCCCTATGATCAGTTTAAACACCGTTTTTTTTAGTAGCCAACGATGATAGTTCGCCATTTGATAATGAGACTTTTTAAGGGTTTAAATTTTAGAGTCCTAAAAATGAAACTTAGTAAAATCAAATTTCATTTTCGTGTTCAGCCACCTCAGAAATTCCCGGGCAAAAAGTTCCAGATACAAGTTCGGATTTTCCAAAAATTGTGGTCTGCTATATCGAATCTACCATCTTGGAAATGACAGTTTTAAAATTCTAACTACATTCTTATTTTCACACACCTCAAAATTCCTCCACCTAAATTTTTATTGTGCTTCGATCTCGCTATTTTTGCCAAGGTTTAAAAGTCTGATTAGAAACTTTAATTTTGAGCTGCCATATTAAAATTTCTATGAGTTTTACCAAAAAAAAAAACTGGCACCACTAACTAAATTAGCCAAGATTGAATGGCTGGCTATCTTTTCAGTTTTCACGTAACTCAAAAGACCTCGGCTAAAACTTGAATTTCGCTGCGAAGTCGCTAGCGACCTCCCTTCGAGCTCCCTTTTTTTTGTCTTGGTTTGAAAGTCCGATCAGAAATATTAACTTTGAGCCATATACAAAAAAAAATATCTCTTAAAATAGTCAGGGCAGCACATAGATGAGAAAAAATTAACGTTCTTTAAAAAGAAATCAGTCTTTCTAAGATTGGATGGTTGACTGTTGACGGATCTTTATATCAAACTAATGGATTTTAATTGACGATATTTTAGATATAAAAAATATGTCTATATAAATCTAAGTATGTTTGAAGGGAAGAAGAGATTTTTCAACTATCATGTTTAGTTTAGTCATAAACTTTGAACTTGCCATAGACTCAAGCATAGCTGACAACCCTAAATTTCCTTTTTTTGAGGTTAGACTCTCGCGAAAACTTGAATAAATAGGTCTATTCTTACTTCATATTCGGATTCAGCATATACAATACTTTCGAAAAAGTATACTCTGGTTTCTAGTTCAGAGAGTCATTTTGTAGGCTCGTGCAATCTTTGGCAAACTGATCTTATGCTGACATTCACAGCGAATAACAACTAATTCTTAAGTTTGAATTTCACTATAAGATCACTTCTACTAAAAATTATAGATAAAGCTCTAAAGGTTGCTTAGTCGTGCAAAAATCTAACATTGGCATATTTAGAAGCTTTACATATAATCCTTAGAACTGTCTTTTGAAAAAGTTTAAGTCTTGTAAGATTGACCTTCTTTGTAGCGCACCATATTGTCTCTCCGTAAGTGAAGACTGATCTTACAAGAACTTTGAGGATTTTGACCTTGGTTCTCAAGTGCGGTTGAGTATTTTAAAAACAGCTTTCAGTTGACTATTGCATTTTTGGATGATATTGAGGATAATTTATATTTTTATTCTAACTAAGCTTTTTATCAAAAAATAACCGCCAGTACTTGACCTTAAATTCCCAGTCAATTTGTGAGCGTGTTACTGTTAATCAATTCACTGGAAAACCGACGCGTTCCTTGGACAAGTAAATATCTCTCGTTTGGTTACGATTTAATTTTATTTTCAAGTTACTCATCCACCTTTCCAGTAGATCTATATATCGTTGTAGCCTTAAAATTATGAGCCAAGTACTTGAGTAGTTAGATGTTATAGCAGTTTTATCTGCAAATAAGTACAAATTCGTAAATCTTGTTTTGGAAATATCAGCTATATAAACATTAAATAAAGTAAGAGATAGTGGGAAATTTGAGGTACCCCAGTATTTATTTTACTCTATTCAGAGATCTGCCACCCTCAATTTTTTTATAGATCTTGTATAAAATTTTTCTAATAGATTTGCGAAAAAGGCTCGAGCAAATTTGGCACTAATTTAAATTCTCATTCTTTTGTCATAAAGACAACGGGAACAACACAGACTTTGACCACCTTCTTATTATCAATTTTTTTTCTGGTATATTTATGTTATATTCGAATACATTCTAGGCTCGTAACTAGCAGATTTTTGGTTACAATAAAAACATATTACTTGATAATACATAACATGTGGTACGTTTACACGTTAATAAATAAATACTTAAACCATAAAGTATGTAAATTGCAATAACAATTAGGACATGAATTATACACGACAGAAAAATAACTAGCATGCAACACACAAAGTATCCACTTTTATTATTACCTTTTAATATTTCATAGCCCAAATGACAACAACGAATAGTGAGAAGTATTCGTTTTACTCGTAATTCATATACTATAATTTATGTTCGACACATCGTTTGCATCGATATATTAGTACGTAAAAATTAATTGATTCGTCTGTTTCCTTGTGACAATAATGTATTTCAGCTACGTAATATTTATTAAAATATCAATAAAAAATAATTAATTTAAACAATTTTTATAGTTTAAAATAACTTAATTGGGAATAAGTTAAATAATTTCAACATTTTTAATACATTTATCACTGCAGTAACAATAATATAAAATGTCTCATATTTAATTTATTTATTCATCCTGTCATGGAGATTCAAATTGAACATTGATTTAGTCATAAATTTAATAAAATAAGGACTTATGTAACTTTTGCTAAACTTAATTAACAAAACCAAAAATAAACAAACAGAATAAGGAAAAAAAAACAAGAACCATTAAAATTTAGAGCATATTTAAAAAAATTTAAAAATGCGTTTAAAATATTCAACTTAAGCATTAAAATATTCGTTTTGGAATAAGACTCACTGCAAATTAAAAATATTTTAAAATGTTTTTTAAATTTATTCAAAACATCTCTATTTCGTATTTTGGGGTTATTTTAATTATTTTACAAGTGACCATTGAGGGGGTAAATCATGGAAAATTATTTTTAATAAATATATAAATATATACACACAGACACACCCACATATATATATATATATATATATATATATATATATATATATATATATATATATATATATATATAAACATATACATATATATGAAGTAAAAAGCGAACAGTAAATGCAAACTTCGTTCCAACCATATCCTTTCCATGTTAGAGTTTGCACAGATTGAACAAATTGCTAAGGAATACAATTTATCCTATTCCACCACCATCGAGATGATGGCCAACCTGTACCACCATACCGAGAAGAAAGTCAAAAACTTACCCACTGTGGCGAGGACAGTGATACATGTTTCGTCTCTATTAGACTCATCAGGGAACCGACATGTACCTGGCTGTGCAAAGGACAGATCGCATAAACATATATATATATATATATATATATATATATATATATATATATATATATATATATATATATATATATATACATATAGCCGTTTTCGCAGAACTCAAAAAATCAACCAGTTATAAACAATTTAATGCATAATTTTAACCTTAAAAGGGGAAAATTTTGTTTAAAAAAGAGCAATTTTTTTCAAAACAATATTTTGAAGAATTATCCCCCCCCCTCTAATTTATACTTTATTTATACTAAAAATAATTACATTACTAAATTTAATAAAAATATTCAGTATAACTCACATACAAAATAATCTAAAAACAACTCTTAGCAATTTTTTATAGGTTGGAACGAATAATCTGCGTGTCGGCCATACATTGTTTGCTTGCAATTAGCAGTTATTATTTGAAAGCACAAATTAAAACGTATAAGGGGTTATAGAGATCCGTTTATATTTGGGAAATGATTTGCTTGCGTGTGATAAAGCTCAGGAAAATTTAAAAGCATTGCCTAAAGTTGTATGTTGGAACTGGTTTAAAATAAATATTCAGCAGGATGGGTCAATAATTCATTTTTGGCGGTGTTTACATGATTCACTTGCTACAAAATATAAAAATAGTACTTCTTGAAGTTATTCATACCGAAAGTTCAAAGTTACGGAGCCGTCTGTAGCAAAAAAACTGATAAAATAGTAACTCCGGAAAGACTTAGTCTCTACGGATAGACTCTTCAAATTACTCAAATAAAACTCAAGATACTTGCATTTGAATTATGAAATTTGCTTTAATAAAAAATCTTGTTGGTTATAATTAAAAATAACAAAGCAAAAATTAAATAGATATATGAGCTGTAACTATAGACAACAAAGCAGAAATGTCAAAGTTATGTTAGCTATAGCTACAAATAATAAAGCAAACTTGACATAGGTTGTCAACGAAAATTACAATTTCCTTTACAATGTGATTCTATGTTTCTTTTTATTATAAATTCAAAGAATACAGCTACTTATCTGGTTCTAAGTACTTGCTATCGGGTTACAGTCACTAAAAGATGGTCTCGGTTCACTGAATACTTGGAAACTGTACTGCTCTCGGATTTTTTAATATCCTCTTGTGAGTAGTTTGTTATATCAACATATATATATATATATATATATATATATATATATATATATATATATATCGTCGCTCGTAGACGCCATACATTGAGCTTTGAAAATGGTGAATGAGATTTCACCGAAACATCAGCTGCCTTACAGTCCTGAGAGGGACTCAGCACATACACGGGATGCCCGAAAACCTTCGATTACATATCACACCCGTGAGAATATCCGACATAACATATATATATATATATATATATATATATATATATATATATATATATATATATATATATGTATATGCCTGACGCCTGCGATACAGGTACTGTCGGTTTCGCGTCATCGGCCATGTTGCCAGTGTGTGGGGTTGCGTTGCCGAGTTGTAATCTGTTTCGTTTTTTGTTCCTGAGAAATTTATCTTATGTCCTGTGTTTAACCAATATTCGGCCAGAGCATAGGTAGTTGTTTTTTGCTTGACAGCGTTTATATGTTCGTCTCTTCTGGCGCTTATTTTACGGTTGGTTTGGCCTACGTAAGATGAGCTACATTCTCCGCATGGAATATCGTACACTCCCTGGTTTTCTAGAGGGATTCTCTCTTTAGGTGTTTTGTCAAGAGATCTTTTACTTTACGGTCTGTGGTGAAAATGGTTTCAATATTGTGTCTCCTGAGAATTTTTACGATCTTGTCTGTGGTGTCTCTTACATAAGAAACAGAAGCTTTGTAGCTATTCTCTTGGTTTTTGCGATTTTTTGGGGCGAAGTGTTTGTTTTTTATAGCCTTGTCTATATGTTCTTTTTTATAAACATTTTTTGTTAGTGAATCTTGCAGTATGTTCATCTCTTTGTGATGATTTTCTTGATTTGTAAGGGACTGTGATTAAAACGCAAGTGATTTCACCACTGAAAACAATTGGGCGGAGTGGCGATGTGAATCTGCGTTGAGGTATCTGTAGGTGTGAGTGGGCTTTCTGTAGACAGTGTGCGAAAGCAAGCCATCTCTTTGCTTTTCAGTAGGATATCTAGAAAGGGTAGTTTTTTTTCCTGTTCTGTCTCCATGGTTAATTTGATTTTTGGATGTGTACTGTTTATGTGACTTAGGAAACTTTTGAGATTTTCTTCTCCATGCTGTCAGATAATGAATGTGTCATTCATGTAACGCAGCCATAGTCGTGGTTTGTGTGAAGAGTCTCCAAAGTTTTTGTTTCAAAGCCTTCCATAAAATCCGAAATTCCATGAGGAGAATGCAGCTCATTTTACTTAGGCCAAACCAACCGTAAAATAAGCGCCAGAAGAGACGAACATATAAACGCTCTCAAGAAAAAAAAGAACTTCTTCTGCTCTGGCCCAATACTGGTTAAACACACAACAGAAGATTAATTTCTCAGGAACAAAAATGCTATGGAGATTTGAAAATCTATCCACAAGAGTTATAAGGGAAGCTATTGAAATTGCAAATAGGCCCAACAACTTCAATAGCACAGATGATAGTCAGCGAGGCAATAGGGTCGATGACGCACAGCAGGTCTCACAACCTGATTGGCCAGCACGGTACCCGAGTCGCAGGCGTCATTGCGCTCGTAGACGCCATACAGTGAGCTTTGAAAATGATGAATGAGATTTCACCGAAACGTCAGCTGCCTTACAGTCCTGAGAGGGACTCATCACATACACGGGATGCCCGAAAACCTCAGATTACATATATATATATATATATATATATATATATATATATATATATATATATATATATATATAGATATATATATGTTAATGCGGATTTCACGGATTCCTCCGTGTGAGATGCAATAGCAGTGGATATATCCACATTATGCCGTTGTAGTGCTGAAATCACATTCAGCAAACATACAACTATATGCAGCTCCGCGTATGAATGAAGTAAAATGCGAACAGTAAATGCAAACTTCTCTCCATCATATCCTTTCTGTGTTAGAGGTTGCACAGTTAGAATAAATTGTTATAAAACGCAATTTATCCTATTCCACCACCATCGAGATGACGGCCCACCTGTACCACCATACCGAGAAGAAAGTCAAAACTTACCCTCCCCGCCACAGTGATACGGCAGAGGTACATGTTTCGTCTCTACTAGACTCATCAGGGTACCGACATGCACCTGACTGTGCAAAGGACAGATCGGAAGGAAGCATGCACATACTGAACGCGGCTTCTCCGGCCTCCCGCCGGATGGCGTATATATGTTAATGCGGATTTCACGGATTCCTCCGTGTGAGATGCAATAGCAGTGGATATATCCACATTATGTCGTTGTAGTGCTGAAATCACATTCAGCAAACATACAACTATATGCAGTTCCGCGTATGAATGAAGTAAAATGCGAACAGTAAATGCAAACTTCTCTCCATCATATCCTTTCTGTGTTAGAGGTTGCACAGTTAGAATAAATTGGTATAAAACGCAATTTATCCTATTCCACCACCATCGAGATGATGGCCTACCTGTACCACCATACCGAGAAGAAAGTCAAAACTTACCCTCCCCGCCACAGTGATACGGCAGAGGTACATGTTTCGTCTCTACTAGACTCATCAGGGTACCGACATGCACCTGACTGTGAAAAGGACAGATCGGAAGGAAGCATGCACATACTGAACGCGGCTTCTCCGGCCTCCCGCCGGATGGCGTATATATGTTAATGCGGATTTCACGGATTCCTCCGTGTGAGATGCAATAGCAGTGGATATATCCACATTATGCCGTTATAGTGCTGAAATCACATTCAGCAAACATACAACTATATGCAGCTCCGCGTATGAATGAAGTAAAATGCGAACAGTAAATGCAAACTTCTCTCCATCATATCCTTTCTGTGTTAGAGGTTACACAGTTAGAATAAATTGTTATAAAACGCAATTTATCCTATTCCACCACCATCGAGATGATGGCCTACCTGTACCACCATACCGAGAAGAAAGTACTTTTCGCATTTTACTTCATTCATACGCGGAGCTGCATATAGTTGTATGTTTGCTGAATGTGATTTCAGCACTACAACGGCATAATGTGGATATATCCACTGCTATTGCATCTCACACGGAGGAATCCGTGAAATCCGCATTAACATATATACGCCATCCGGCGGGAGGCCGGAGAAGCCGCGTTCAGTATGTGCATGCTTCCTTCCGATCTGTCCTTTGCACAGTCAGGTGCATGTCGGTACCCTGATGAGTCTAGTAGAGACGAAACATGTACCTCTGCCGTATCACTGTGGCGGGGAGGGTAAGTTTTGACTTTCTTCTCGGTATGGTGGTACAGGTAGGCCATCATCTCGATGGTGGTGGAATAGGATAAATTGCGTTTTATAACAATTTATTCTAACTGTGCAACCTCTAACACAGAAAGGATATGATGGAGAGAAGTTTGCATTTACTGTTCGCATTTTACTTCATTCATACGCGGAGCTGCATATAGTTGTATGTTTGCTGAATGTGATTTCAGCACTATAACGGCATAATGTGGATATATCCACTGCTATTGCATCTCACACGGAGGAATCCGTGAAATCCGCATTAACATATATACGCCATCCGGCGGGAGGCCGGAGAAGCCGCGTTCAGTATGTGCATGCTTCCTTCCGATCTGTCCTTTGCACAGTCAGGTGCATGTCGGTACCCTGATGAATCTAGTAGAGACGAAACATGTACCTCTGCCGTATCACTGTGGCGGGGAGGGTAAGTTTTGACTTTCTTCTCGGTATGGTGGTACAGGTAGGCCATCATCTCGATGGTGGTGGAATAGGATAAATTGCGTTTTATAACAATTTATTCTAACTGTGCAACCTCTAACACAGAAAGGATATGATGGAGAGAAGTTTGCATTTACTGTTCGCATTTTACTTCATTCATACGCGGAGCTGCATATAGTTGTATGTTTGCTGAATGTGATTTCAGCACTACAACGACATAATGTGGATATATCCACTGCTATTGCATCTCACACGGAGGAATCCGTGAAATCCGCATTAACATATATACGCCATCCGGCGGGAGGCCGGAGAAGCCGCGTTCAGTATGTGCATGCTTCCTTCCGATCTGTCCTTTGCACAGTCAGGTGCATGTCGGTACCCTGATGAATCTAGTAGAGACGAAACATGTACCTCTGCCGTATCACTGTGGCGGGGAGGGTAAGTTTTGACTTTCTTCTCGGTATGGTGGTACAGGTAGGCCATCATCTCGATGGTGGTGGAATAGGATAAATTGCGTTTTATAACAATTTATTCTAACTGTGCAACCTCTAACACAGAAAGGATATGATGGAGAGAAGTTTGCATTTACTGTTCGCATTTTACTTCATATATATATATATATATATATATATATATATATATATATATATATATATATATAAATATATAAAGGAAATTAAAGTTTTAGATGTAGATGCCTCGAACATGTTTCCACTTAATGAAGTATCACGGCATTACAGGCAGAGAATTTGCGGAGCATCTGTTTCTGTCCATAATGTTTTGTAGAAATACCATACTAAACTTCGTCAAATGTTTTTGGACACGCTGAATACGAATCTGAAATCAGAATTAACCTCTTGCTCCAGATTTTCGCCATCTTCTAGTCTAAAAGGGAAAAAAATCACGGGTTTTTTCTGTTTTTGAGGTTATGTAACAGGGCAAGTTGACAGTTTATCGGTAAACTATATATACTAGTTGAAAATATTAGTCTTTCCGATGGGAATCTATTTGGATTTATATTGACATCTCTCGTTGTCTCGAAAATATCATCTGTAAAACCTCAAAAACCCCGAAATATAAACTTTCAGACACAAAGTGAAGTTTTTAAAAATTTTAGTTTACTATATTAAGGTCGCCATCTTGAAAATGATAGTTTTATTAGAGTTTTTGTGTTTTATATAGAAAAATGTTTCCTAGTGGAAAGTATATGGAAAACTTTGAATACAAAGTTTCCAGAAAAAATTTCTCTTGAAAACGTAAAAGTTAGAAATATTTCCTTCTGGTGGTAAAAAAACAGAACTAAGGTCTAAAAGAAACTTTAATTTTTCTTCCAGTGTCAGTTCTATGAACATTTAATGCAGTTTCTAGTAACTCTATTAGATAGATTATAGCAAGTATATGGTTGAACTTCGTAGATGTTATAAGTTTGCCAAGTTGCTTATAATAATTGAATTCAAAAATTTCGAATACTCTTTATCACTTTTTGTCAGTATTTCAATAAAATTCCAATAACTTATAGATATAGGGTGACTGAAAAGTCGGAATTTAAACAATTTTTCTGCACTTTCCATGACCGAAATTGTTCTTAGATGCATGTGGGTACATATATACTTATTTTAAGTTAGTAAAATCTCTCCTAGTATTGCAAAGTAGGAAAGCAAATTATATCAGGCGGCTAGCAGGCCTCCAGGGTTCCCTTCTAAATTATTAGCAATTCATTTAAAATATTCAGCTCCGAACCAGCGGTTTTACACCGAAGCGCCCGGTTTGTTTTTCTTTTTTCCTGTTAAAGCACGCTCGTATATTGCCCTAGTTACATTCAAATTTTATACGAAAGTGCTCTCTATGGTCCTTTTTCAATTTATTGTTAAAGGGAATTGGGGTAATATTTTTATCGACTTGGAAATACTGAGTGTGAGAAATCAGTATGAATTTCAAATCAGTTTGTATAGAATTTCTTATTAGAACGAGCGAAAATGTGAACCAAGGCTTGCGATAAAATGAAATGAAAATCGTATTATATAAATAAGAATTATTTACTTTCATTTTTATTCGCTAAATGTAATTTAACTTTCGAACTTTTTGAAATGAGAATCTATAAAATCTAATTTTAGAAATAACGGGCCTTCAAAGGATATGTTTTTAAGTATTATCAATGGAGGGTATCTTATAAGTAATGATACATAGGATAAGGGCTGAAATCTTACTTTAAAATATTGCAAATTATCCAAACTTATTTCATTTCAATAGTCAATAGTAACCAAGGAACAAGCTGTCAAAATTAAAACGTTTTTTTATTTTTAAAATAAATTTTGAACTATTTCAATTTACTAGCCACAGTATTGTGCGTGTCTTGAACGTCAGACTTTCTTGTGATTTAGTATAACTTTCTTAACTGTTCAACATAAATATGCATATTCATAACGGATATCTTAATTTAATGCTTTAAGGTCCAGTTGTGGGAAAAAATCGTAGCCTTTCCCTAGCCGAGCATATATTCACGCAGAATCTTCCCTTCACTTTCGCTTTCTAAACGTCCAAACCACATCTTTTATCATTTTTCTTAGAGGGTATCCACACACAGGCGCGGACTCAAGGGGGGGGGGGCGGGGGGGGGGCAATCGCCCCCTCCCCCAAGAGCTTTGATTTTAGGAAAATGGACCCGATTTTTCCTCTTATACTAAAGTTTATTTAAGAATTAGAGAGAGTAATAAATCATTTTTTATCCTTTTTCTCTTCGCAAACT
This sequence comes from Diaprepes abbreviatus, assembly GCA_034092305.1. Lineage (NCBI taxonomy): Eukaryota > Metazoa > Arthropoda > Insecta > Coleoptera > Curculionidae > Diaprepes > Diaprepes abbreviatus. The sequence continues at coordinate 314,579 of JASJET010000216.1, read as the reverse complement.
ACCTTTGGTTCTTTGGTTCGGTGTGTTTAGCAAAATCTGTTAGACACATATATTTTTCATAGGATAGAAATTTTATAATCAAAAATACCGGTCTGTAATAATGGACTAAAACGTAACCGTTTTCTCTCAAAAAATTCGAAGTTATAATATAAATACTTACAAAATATTCATTTTCAAAAATACAAAAAGTTAAACATATATAAAAAAATAAATTCGTCCATATTATATTAAAATATTTTTGGGGCTATCGGTCATTTTATTATTAATTAAAAATATTTTTAGGCTATTTGACGTTTCAGTTTATTTATTTCTTAAACCATCTGCAGAATTACAATTAAATACTAAAAAGGGATTCAAATCTAATTACTTTTTTTATGTTGTAATTAAAATTAGACCTACTTATTTTTATTTCTATTGTACTGATATCTTAATTTAATTTACTTTATTATATGGAAATACGATAGCCCCAAAAAATAAGATAAACATGTTAATTGTACACGCTTAAGAAAAAGACACAAATACAATAATAAAATAATAAATAACTTGCGGCTAATTAGAATTAAATATATATAAAGTTAAAGAGTGAGGCACAATAAAATAAAAATATATAAAAAAATAAAAAACATTTGAACAACATTAAACAATAAAATACAACAAAAACAAAAATTTAAATTATAAATTGTTTACACTAGTAAACATTACGTATCTAATTCGTAATCAAAGTCAGTGAAACTATCTTCGCTCAAATTAATTATAATTGGTTCTTCTATCTCACCGATCGTGAGATCGAGTTCTCACATTTTGTTTTATTCTTTTATTATATGGATTTTTCCCAATTTTCCGCAGTAACTTTATTCAAAAAAATCTTTCAAAAGTTTAGTTAAATTACTAATTTTGTTAATTGTGTATTTCTAGCAACTCTACCTTTTACTTGAGAGAGATATTTACTTCTCCAACGGACAGTTTCCGGACGATCTATAGAAGCAGATTTTTTATTTGGTTTTTCCTAGCAAAAATTAAGTTCTCTGAGCAATTTCCAGAGATCAGTTCGTTTAATTTCAGGTAAATCGCGATCTTCATTGATTTTGGTTATAATTTTGTAGATGGTTGGGATCTGCTTCTCATAATAAAATGTATATACAACCCCTTTAATTGCAGTTTTCCTCTCTTCTTCCAACGAGGTTTTTCGTTTGCCTGTGATGGAATGTGGCTTGGGAGTACTAACAATTCCAGTCGTTTTTTCGTCTTCAGTATTCGGTACACAGTAGATTTTCCAACTCCTGCCATGTTGGAACACATCTCAACAGAGCTTTTAACATTATTATCTAGATATTGATATGTTAAGGCAACATAAACATTCATCGTAATAAGTTTTTCGTTGAGGAAAAAATGTCCTCATTTAACGATTTTGGAATAAATATAGAGGTGAAAGCCATATCTTTTGGGTATCTCACTAATCTCAAATAATATATAAAAACAAACGCAAACAAGATAAATCACTAAGCACAAACTGTAAGGTGTACTTTGCTTACTGACAGAAATTAAACTGAACTATCAGAAATTTTATGTTGCAGTAAATTTATAAAATATGTTTAAATATAATGAAATATAATTAGATTTACGGATGTTCTCAGTTACCTGCGGCACTGGAGCAGGTACGTTGGAAATTTCGATAACAGTTTTATCCCTCGCAAAGAGAGGGGCTGGATCCGCCCTTGTCCACACATGTATGTTTGTCTCATACTAACTCACTCATTTTCTAAATATTACAAGGACCATTCTTAACTTAAACCTAAGGCTAATTTGAATTAATTTAATACTAATTATCCATTACCATTTTGTAGTCCCAGTATTCCGAAAACGCACTTTCAGAATATCATTATCAAATTTCCGATATTTCTAAAAATAAATCCAAGAAAGAAAATGCTAAAAATTAATTTTATTAATGTTCTATAATTATACATCAAAAAGGACATCTGTTTATTGATTTAATCATTTAAATTCAGTTTTTTTCTCTTTTACAACCTTCAAGTTTCTAAATTTGGACAGTGAAATTAAAAAAACTCCGGCATTTGAGAACGTTGATTGAAGATCGGATAATATCTTTTCACAAATTTGTTTTAATCAAAAAAAAAAAAAATAAATTCGAATAAAAAAAATTCATTTAGCTACCTGTGGTTAATGGAATGTTATGGGAGAATCGTTTACACAGTATATAAAATTTTTATAAAAAAATTGGACCTACTTCTAAAAGTGCGCTATAAGGTGAAAAATAACTATAAATTTCTATATAAAATTTAAATTTTTGAAGTCGACTCCAAACTAATACCTGACAAAATGAGATTTGCATAAACAAATTAACAATGCTTTGTAATTGATTTCTTACCATAGTTTGTATATATTAGTAGTTATTTGTTTCATTTAGAAATAACTTAGCGCCGACTTCAAAAATTTCAAATAGAAATTTATAGTTATTTATCTTTTAGTGCACTTTTAGAAGTCAGTTCAATTTTTTTATAAAAATTTTATTTTTCGATTTTTAGTTTTGAGTTCATTATGATATCCATAAATTATTTGAACGAAGTACTAATCGAGATTAGTGTACCTCGCAATGACTCCAAGGTGGCAAAAGAGTACCCATTTTATCCAAAGTTATAAATCACCCTAAAATGAACCACTAAAAATTCTCTGATTCTTAGAGTACTTCAAAAACCGATGAAATTGTATCAAACAAATATTTAGTCTGTCATAGTAAGTCCACTACCTTAAATTTTAAATTAATTTTAGATTGGTAATATAGGCCCCAAAATCTTCAAATATCGATATTTAAAGAACTTGAGACGTAAATTTCTTAGCTCGATATATTTTATAGTGCATATTGAGTTTGTATACGCTCCAAGAACCCCACAATATCAATTTTACTCCCTCGCTCCCTTGTCAACCTAATAGTGTAAAAAATTAACTTCATATTCTTAATACAGGACCCCGAAAACACTCTAATACCAAATCTGATAAAATGCGAATAAGGTAAAATTTTCAACTTGGATCCGTCATATTGAATTGCAAAAAAATAATTTTAACGTCTTAATGTAATCTAAACCCTTCAAAACCCCTAGTACCAATTTTAGATGAAATCCAGAAGTTCAAAATTTAATTTTATATTTACTATATACATCCTTAAAAACGATTCTGTACCACATTTGAACAAAATCGAAAAATGCAAAATTTTTAGTCTGCCATATTGAATCCTGAAAAAAATACTATTCAATTCGTAACTTACACCCTCAAAAATCTCTTATATCAGTTGTGGAAAAAATCGAAAACTGAAAAATTTTTAGGATGCCATGTTGAATCCGCCAGATTGAGTTCTTCAAAAAATATTTTAAAATCGTAATTAACGCTAACAAAAATCCCCAATACTGATTTTAAATAAAATCGAGAGATGTAATCCGCCATCTTGAATCCGCCATATTTAATTTTTTTCCAAAAATTCCCCTATATCAATTTTGGAAAAAATCGGACAAAATGTATTTTCCCCCCATATTGGATACGCCATATTGAATTTTTTTAAAATAATCTCAAATTCGTTATGTACGACCCCGAAAACTCCCCCTCTCCAACTCTTGTAGAAAATCGAACAAAATTGATGTTTTCGTCCGCCATATTAGATCCGCCATATTGAATTTTTTAAAAATTGTTTTAAATTCATCATGCGCGATCCCGAAAACTTCAAAGTACCAATTTTGGAGAAAATCGGAAAAAATTGATTTTTTTGTCCGCTATATTGAATCCGCCATATTGAATTTTTTAAAAATAATTTTAGATTCGTTGGGTACAACCCCGAAAATTTCCCTGTACCAATTTTGAAGAAAATCCGTCAAACTTAATTTTTTGGCCGCCATATTGTCAGCGCCATCTTGGATTTTACTGCACCAATTTCGTCCAAAAAAATATGGGACCATCGCAGCAACTTCCTGAACATAACGTGAAAAATTTTATTTAAATCGGTGCCGCCGTTCTGGAGTAGTCGGTGTACATACATAAAAAAACATGCATACTCGACGAATTGAGAACCTCCTTCTTTTAAAAGTCGGTTAAAAAAAATTCGAAGAAAAATATATGTTTTTTTGAAAATTATATTTCATTGAATTGTGCATTACTTAAGTAAATCATGCAGCTTTAATAATGATAATAATTTATTATTTTAGTATTTAATTAAACAAAACAATTTTTAACAAACAACAGCATTTTTTTAAGGCATCGAAGGTCTCCGGGTATCCCGTATGACATCTCGGTGGAACCTCACTCATCATTTTAGGTGCTGACTATGTGGCGTTACTACCTACTATTAGTCCATATTTCGTAATAAGAATTAAGCAACCGCTGACTGTCGATGGCTTCTTTTATTACTCTTGCGAACAGTTATTTATATCTTGATAGCATTCGAGTCCCTGAGAACTTATTTTATGTCCTGTGTTTAACCGGTGTTGGGCCTGTGCAGAAGAAATTGTTTTTTGCTTGACAGCATTCATATGTTCATCTCTCGTGCGCTTATTTTGCCGAAAGAAGAGCTGCATTTTTCGCTGGGAATTTCATATACTCCCTGGTTTTCTAGAGGGATTCTTTTCCTTGGGAGTTGGCAGAAAATCCTTTACTTACTACCTCTGTGGTAAAAATAGTTTCAATGTTGTGTCTCTTAATAATTTTTGCGATTTTGTCTGCGATGTCTCTGACATAAGGAATAAAAGCTTTTGAACCCCAAGCTAAAGACATTTATCGAAATTAACTATTTTTGAATACATGAAATTAAAACATTTATTTAGGAAATTTTTTGGCCATATTCGTTAATACATTTTTTGTGGTAATATCACAGTATTTTTTTAGATTTAGCTATTTATTTGAAAATTCACCTAAAATTAGCAAGTTCTTCCAATTAAAAGATCTAGTGAAACTTTGCTGAGTAATGGGAAAAAAATAGTTCGTTACACTATTGAATAACACCATATATGTCTATGTTGACTATCAAGTACCCATTAATACAAAGGATCAGTGAAATACCTTAGAGTAACTAAGAATTCATGATTGAGCTAGAATACTGAGGCTTTCTGAGTTTGTAAAAGATCTTTTGGGTACCCAAGGGGCTTACATCGAAAATACTATATTAGATATACACTATAATTATGCACGATATGAATAGGGCGCCCTATTGTATGATGGCCTAATACAACTAACCGCAAACGCCATTTTCAAGTTAACAAATTTCCAAAAATGCCCTCTGTGGGAATAATGAATACGTTGAGGACTGCTCCAACTAGGGCATTAGATGTCCTAATAAATCTACATCCCCTATACTTATACATCGAGAACTGTCTTTATCTCCTCAGTTGCCTAGGTTACCTTGATTCGGGAACTGGTGGCTACCTGTGTGGCTTTGAGAGACGTTTACTCCTATATAAATACTACATGGCATCTTTTTACAAAAAAACTACTCACTTTGCCAAGTTGAGAGAATTGGGAGAAAAAATGAATTCTTCCGAGAAATGGATCCTGGTGGTTTACAAATAGATCTCGATAGGAGCAAGGAAGTTATCGACTTTTATTCTGGCGGACAACATGGAATGGTATTTCAAGCAGAAATTTGTAATGGGGTCATTCCTGTGAGAAGATAATCAATATAAATAAAACTATACGTATGCTCGGAAAATAGGGCTGCAATAATGACATTAACCTTTAGAAAAAAATAGACGGGTTTTGTATTTCAGTGTATGTTTTATTAATATCGGCCAAGCGCTTTCGGTCTAACTTCAGGGCTCAGACCTCGTCAAAGGGCACACCTTAACCCTGCCAGTTTGAGAGCAGTCGCTCTCTGCTCTCAAAGCTCTCAAACTGGTAGGCTCAAACTGACAGGGTTAAGGTGAGCCCTTTGACGAGGTCTGAGCCCTGAAGATGGTCTAAGTTAGACCGAAAGCGCTTGACCGATATTAATAAAACATACACCGAAATACAAAACCCGTCTATTTTTTGACTTCTTCGGTGTACAACCTGTTAATAACTTATTAACCTTTAGGATCGTAGCTTCACAACTAACGTTTGAGTGCTAGGATATACTGGGTAATTGGATAAACAGTGGCTGCACCCAATAGTATAGGCTCTGAGTATTTTGGGTATATACGGGAAGGAGATAGTAGATCGTTTGGCAAATATGGAATTGAAATATATGTTCTAATTACCGTTGGTAAAAGGGAATTAAAATTGTTGTAGGAAAGCTAATTCATTGAATAAATGGACTCTAGAGAGTTTCTCTCCTTGGAGAAGAAATACCTACTAATCGTGAAAGAACATTGTCATCTGCGAGGACATCTTTATAGGATTGGTACCATAGATCATCCGATGTGCAGATGGTCTCTGGAGGAATATGAAATGATTACTTATATCCTCACAGAGTGCTCAGCACTCAATGAACTGAGGGAGCGGTGATACAGAGTGGCGTAAATAAAGATCCCGCAGACCTCGCGGCGCAGGGAGGCGCAGCCAATCCAGGGGCGCCCTCAATTCTCTTGATGAAAATGAAAAAATACGAAGAATTAAGACGGGTGCAAAATAGTAGGGTACATTCAAAAATCTACGGGGAAGCGCACAAACTCTTAGTTATGCTACTGGTGATACAGTATTATCACTTGAAGCTGTCAGGTACGTTTAGTTAACAAGCAAATATTGTTTCTTAAACGACAAAATTTGTTAAGAATTTTGTTCCCTTCATTGTTAACCTTCAATTATTGAGGAAAATATGAGAGCAACACGAAAATTTACGTACAATACAAATTACTGAAATTTGTCCATATTTAAAAAATAATTTCACCAGTGGTCAAGTAGTAATATTTTGAAAATGATTGAGAGTTGGTTTTTAACTTTTAATTGTTGCTTCTCTTATTTAATTTTTTTATTGTCTACAGGTTTACAATTGTGTCACTGAATTTAAATTTTTTTGGTGTTACGTTACGGTTTGTTGAAGTGGTTTTAACTTTTTTAGGATTTAATTACTTGGCGTCTAGACATAGAAATCAAGATATATTAAATAGCTTAAAACAAAGGACTTACCAACCCTATTCTCAAGAGGTTGCTGTAAATATTCTTTGTGAAGATAGGTCGGGCTTTTGGATTTTGATAGGCAATTAAACTTTAATATATATTTTACTTTGTACAAGCGGTAATTGTATTGTGGTGTTAAAAGGACTAATTTCCATACGTAGATTGGCTGATACGCTCGTGGCTAGTTTTATTTTTAAATAAACAAGAGAAACGTAATTTATTTAAATGCATATCTGTCAGTTGAAGAGTGACAATGATGTTTAAGTTTTACGTTAGAATGTTTATCTTTTCACTGATTAATTATTCTATTATTATATATGACGCTTGCAATATGATGGCTAGAACTGAAAAAAAAAATTTTCTCTGAAATAGATGAAGAACCCTTTGGAATTAAACTTTTAGTATATCGAAACTATGCTCTAATAATATACTCTTAAATCTGAACTATGTATGTCAAAGTTCAGGAGAGAGAATACAAAATGGCTGCAAAAAAATCAAAGATAGTTTGAACATCATTACGACTTAAAATTCTAATACACTCAAACTGAACTCTCATTCATATATGCTTATGACCTACAAACATTATGGCAGCTAAAACTTTAACTTTTTTTGCAGAAATGGGATGTAAATCGTTCCGAATTTAGCTCCAACTTTTCTATCATACTTATATACTTATGGCTTATAGTTTTCGCATCAAAATTCAAAATAATGGGTTCATTATAGTGACTAATACTTTTTTTTAGTAGCTTAATACCCGTATTGCGCCTTTACAGAGGCACATTTATTAGGTATGTATTATATTTTAAAATGATAGATTCAGTATGGTCGTGGAAAGAATAAATAGTTCTAAGTTATCTCTAAAATACTGAATTTCGATTCATCAAGTCAAAATCTACTTGCATTACTAAGAGAGTTGACAAACGAGCGTAGAGACCTACAAAAAAAAAACAATTTCTTTAACCAACAACCGAGAAAATCGATGTTTACGAGTCCTAAACAGTAGACCAATAAGTGCTGTGGCCCCTATGAATTTATCTCAATTTGCCTAACCGGAAGGAACCGATATTCTGTCGTATCTTGTAGATCTCTACGTTCTACGGGGATTTAGAGAGATTATTATATAAAGCTGGTTGCGTTCGCCTGTTTGTTGTCTTGGTAGCGCAGAGTTCCTTTTCCACTGGCAGCCTTGTGGGATAAGGGGTGGGGTTTGCTAAGACTGGCTACGCTCACCTTTTTGCTGTTTTGGTCGCATATATCTCAATTCTTCTCGGTTGTGTGGGTTAAGAAACCTGCTTGTAAGAAAGATTGGGGTTTGTTTTTAAAGGCTCTCTGCTGCATTTTCTGCTGCCCTGATAATCTAAATGTCAATTTCTCCCGGTTATGTTAGATGGAGAGGTTGTGGTTTATGGCTGGAAAGGGTTCCTAGGCTATAAAAATTTGTATGAATTGTCAAGGGTGCTATATATTTCTTGCCTAGATTGTTGGATTGGCTAAAACCAGTACTGATTCTTATTTGATGAATGGATAATAAAAGCTTGTAGGGATTTTTAAGGGTGCCATTGACTTCTTGCTCAGACTGCTGAAATAGCTATGATTGACAATGATTTCGACTTCATGAATCCGAATCTTGTATTTGAGCTACAAATTAGAGTTGTTCGATATTCCTGTGGCCATAACGGATCGGTCACTTGGAATTAAGATACGCATAATGTAGCTCATAAACGTAAAGGCTCATTTTAATGGACATAGTAGGGTGTCACGGATGGTAACATGTAATTTAGTATCAATCCGGAAATACGTGGGTTTATTCTTTTGCTTTCTTGCAGAAATTTGCGTAAGTTTCGCCAAAATCTCATCTGACATCTTCTGTACTTGCTGGTTGTAGATTAAATGAACAAATTCAATGTGTAGCGTGCTTTATACGCGATCGTAGATGAGACCGGTTGATTGACGTTAGCTGTATTCTTGTTTGAGCGCCGTTGGTGGGGTCAGTTTAGGTTCAGACGATGTGCTGGTATAATGATCCAACTTAAGGATAGTTTTTGAGGTAGAACGAAGGTTAAGTGCATCGTCTTTGTTATTCAGAGTGCCACTTTTTTCAATTTCGATAGATTCGCGATTCAATCTTGCCTTGTATCGTTCTGTGTTAGCAATTTTGTGTCCTGTCTACTGCTTATACCGAGTTTACGTTCTTCTTGCTTTGCCGATATTCTTTTGCTGGTCTGGCCTCTGCATGTTTTACTGCAGTTGCCATTTGCAATCTTGTATACGTATATTTTCTTGACTGATTTAGTTCTTTGGGTATGTGTGATTTGTAGGCAGTAGTTATGTTATGTTCTCGGAGCAATCCGCAGATTCTATCGGTTGTTTGTTTTCTCTCAGAAAGCATGGGGATTTGTCTATTTTCGGCAGGTAGTTTTATTTCTTGTAAGGGTTTTTGTTGCAAATTTATTGCTTTCTTTATTGCTTGTGGTTAGTAGATATTTTATTTAAATTCCTTTTTTATGTATGTTAGTTCCTTTTCTCTTCCTTGGTGGTCGGTTAAACCAAGGGATCTTGATATTTCAGTACTGGCTACGCCCTGTGTTTGTGAGAGGTAATGGTGAAAATCAGCATTTGGTTATCTGAAAGAAAAGTTTTATAGAGAAAAATTGCACCCAAGCAATTTTCCTAAAACCAGTCTATCAATAACAGACCATGAGATGAACAAAATTTTAATGTCTTAACCTCATAAGAAAACTGCAGGATCAAACGAGGTTTCTGGTAACTTTCTCGGAATGTGTGCATCATTGATTGTTTATCACCTTATCTTTCTGGTAAAATTATCGTGTGAGAAAGGCTTCTTTTCCGAAATGTTAAATGATGCTTTTCTATTAAACAGGACGATGTTATTGCACTGAATTACAGATAGCATTGGCGCCAGTGGTGTCGATGGATTTTGAAAAGGCAATATACTCACTGGAAGCCAGTATTGCTTTCGCCAAAGTGAGTCAATAAGAGATGCTATTTTCGCCGTCTGTCAAAAAATAATGTGTAATATTGAAGCCAAATTTATAATATCGTTATCTTTTTTTTTTTACTTTAAAAAAGCTTTTGACATAAATTATTCAATGCTGTTGGATAAACTGATTAATTACGGAAGGATCAGCCTTAGGCTGCATCCAATCTTTTCTTGGGAATAGATGCCGAAAAATAAATAAATTCGCATCTGGGAGGATCGTAGTGAACACAAGCATACCTCTGGGCAATACTTAGGGTTCCATTTGGTTTATTATCTATATTAATAACCGTCTATTATCCAATAGTAAATGTTTTATACCACTTTTTGCAGAGGCAGTTTCTACGATAGTTGATGGTGAAGAAACAAGAATGTTTTGAGTGAAATTATTATTGAATGTGTAAAACAAACATCAGCCTGGTCAAAACAGGAAGCTCTGATATTAAACCCCACAACATCTAATATTATTATTTTTACTCTTATAGAAATTAAATGATATTTTGGTTACACAGTTGACTATCAAGTGGATGTGTGGCCTATAGTGAGTCTTGTAGGGCAGAATCTTTGAATAATGATGTCTCACAATTATTGGTATTTATATTCTGGAGAATGCTTCATACGTAAAAGCAAATGTGAATTTGTTTAGTAGGGGTAAAAGAGGTGAACTCTTTTGAGTATAGGAGAGATGATTTGTTCATTCTCTTTTCTAGGACTAGTCAGGTGTAAGGAGTCCATTGATAACTTCTCTAAAGATTTTTAATCATCTACCGGAGACATTAAGTACTGCGGATGGAAATAAACTAAAAAAAAATAACTGCTACTGTTCTTGTCTACTAGGTCATGTTACTCTCTTGGTGAATTTTTTCTCGAAATTTTATAATATTGCATCAACTTTTTAACATTGTATTATATTTTCTTGAAATACAATATTCCGTTTTAAAGTCATATTTTGAGTAATTTCAAGATTATTTTATTTTGATTATTGGAAATAGGTCATTATTTGACAATTCCAATACGTTGTAGTAATGTCGAAGAAAATATATAATTTGATTTTATTTTAACATTTGTTGTTACTATTAATGATCACAGTCCAGCATCAAGTTTTGCTAGTAATATCCTGCCGACACATTACGGAATGGGAATATCAGTAGGGAATAGACAGTGTTCTGTGAATATTGCTCTAAGTTCATTACAGTTCCACCTATGAGATCACTTAGTGTTAGAAGCTAGCATGGAGAGTCAACCAGAGTGGAATTTGCAGAGAACAAGCTAACTGATCTTTCTTAAAAAGGATTAAGGGAAAGCTTCCTGCTCAAATGTGTCGGACATGAAATTATTTTATTTTTATATATGCATTGATACTCCACACGAACAAAAAAATGTGGTTTATATAATCACCACAGTCAGCCCTAAGCTTGCGAGATATGAATTTCATATTATATAAAATTATATCAAATTACTCCTGTGACAGAATTTAATCATAGACTTCTGCAAATGATATATTGTGGTAGCGTTGACCGTTCCATCTATAATCATCCTGCTGTCTCATATTAGCAGCTACTTTAAAAAGCCTATAATTCAATTTTACAGTAACAAAGACGCTCTGGAAGCTAGGTCATTCATCTTCTCTTTTACAGCTTTAGTTCCAAACAACTAGAGCTTACCAAAACCATAACTCAGGACTTCAGAATTTAGGAAAGGCTGCATATTAGCTTGTCAGATGACATCTCTTGTTTACAGCTCTCACAGCAGTATGTTCGCGAGTTTAATCGCCTGAAAGTTTTTAATTAAATTAAATAAAACAAGTTTCTCAAAACACTTACCAAAAATAAATAGAAAAACGAATTATTTACAATAAGAAACTTACACTAATTACAAATAACAATCACCAAGAAACTAACATAATAGCTCTTAGTGGCCGTTCTCTTAACAAAAAATGTAAAACCCAATTGTCAAAAATACTTTTAAATAGCTTAATAAAACATTAAATAGAAAAAAATAATAAAACGTAAAAAAAACAGCTATTTATATTATTTAATCAAACATTAGTAAGATCGCTAAATGCTCGAGTAAAGTAACACACGATATTTCCTTAACTCCCCATATTAAATGAAAGCCAAACAAAACAAAGAAAACCTTCATCCCCGACTGATATACACGTCACGTAATTTTCTACGACACTGATCTTAAAGACGGTACCGACGCTAACGAATTCTAGGTTATAACTAGAGTTTAGTCTTTCTTAAACAAGCGTCCTCAAACTTTACCCCCTATCCCTCTTTTTAGTGGCTTTTTCGGTCGTACTCCCTGTAATCGTCAATTTCATTCCCTTAAAGTTCGAAGGTATTCGGTCTTCTCGTGCTGAGGGCCTTAGTTATTCTATACCGGATGCTTGATTCCCGAATTGGCCTCTGAGCATCTTAATCTTAATTTTTATATAAACACAGGTAATCAAACTATTCTATTTCTTTCTACAACTAAAGGAATAAAATAATATATCATCTGTAAAAAAACCTGAGTGTCCTTTTATTCATATTGCTGGTACTTAAATAATTCTTTCTTCCAATCAAAAAAATCAGTCACTATATTAATTCCTTTCACAGGTCAAACGTTATATTACAGTATAATGAGTTTATTCGATTATTCTTTTGTTTCCTAATAAAGGGAAAATCGCATAATATTTTAATACATTTTAATGGTATTTCCATACAAAACATGTTTAATACCTCCCCCGGCCCGTATCTTTTAGGTTTTATTTACATAACCAGGGTAGGATTTCTTCAACAGATTTATAGACAAATCTTAAGGAGAGTTTATAAATTTTTAAGAAAACATTTAGGCCATTATGTTTAAGTAAGGTGATTTATTTAAAAAAAAATATATATATACTCCCTGTTCCCACGGGAAAAAATCTATCCACTGACTGATTATTTAATTATTCATTTTAGCAGAATATACTTCATGCTAAACAGTATCAAATAATTAATATTTGTTCCATTACACTCCTACAGTATCTGATAAAAATCGATGAGAGCCAAGGCATACGATTTTTTTTCCGATTTTCTTTATTTTCAACTCCTGTTTTTCCGTTAATTTTTTATAAAACCATATAAAATGTAACCTATATTCAGACGAAAAATGTTATCTTTCCAACAGTAAATGAATTTTTTAAATCGGTTCGATAGTTTCAAAGAAAACCTTGAACAAGTAAGCAAACAAACTTTACGTTTTTATTATAATAGCACATTTGTTGGAAAACAATAGATTGCTAAAATAATTTAACGTCACCAAAACAAGTTTTCCCCTTTCTTGCATAGTACCGCTGTAAATTTACTTTATCCGTCTACGTTAACAACGAACAACAAATTATCCTAGTCTAAACTGCCATTTATTTAAAAGATTTAACTCCAAGAATTATCGATCTCTACAATTTAAAGCCCCTTCAAACTATAATATTTCGACGAAATATCTCGACAGCGCAATGGCAAGAAACCTGATTCATATACATGATTAACGTCTTTAGCAGCAAATGTAATTCATGCTAATAACCAGGAGCCAAGCACTGCGTCCAACTTACTGGGATTATTCGATCCATCAAGCAAGTTATAATGGGCCTGCTTCTGAAATACCGCCAAGTTTTGAACCCTCCCTTGGCTTTGATCATTCACTTTAATATGTGGTTTTGTTTAATATTGGAGGTTTTGTGGGAGAAAATAATCTAGTTTTGATGAATTATTACTAGTTTTTAAGCAAACTGGCTCAAAATATTATAAGCAGTAAATATTTTGAAAAAGATAATTTTATAAAATAGGTTAGTAGAGGCTAGAAACTAGCATGGTTACTAATAAATCTGACAATGTGTGTTTCGGACATATTTCATAGCAGTTACTGACGTTTTTTTCTGCAATTTTATTATTTGTCTGTCTTTAAATTAATTAAAAGAGTGCTCCTGCAAATTTTAATCGAATAAAATGGTATTTTATGTCCACAAATGAATTAAAATATAGGAAATTGAATTTTGAATAGTTCTTTTATTATATGAATTAGTAAACGTAACTTAGTGTCACCAATTTTTACTAAAATGGATTACTAAGAGAGAAAAAGAGAGAGATTGAGATTATGAGCGCATCAACTCCTAGGTCTTTGAGCATCCATTGTTTTGTTTCCTTGCCATGTGTGTTCCTTGTTCTATATTAAGTTAAATAATCCAATGTCCTTAAGAAATGTAATAACATTATTTGAGTTTTGGTAGGATTGATTTTGTTTCGCTGCGTTTGGCGGAAGAGGTGATGCCCATATTTTTTACATGCGGTAATAATATGTTTGACTGTTAGGGTAGTTTGAGAGGTTCCACAGAAAAGAGCAGGGGATTTGTTCAAGAGGTGTTCATGGATTAGCTTGATATGAGAATATTTTAATCTCATGAGCTGTTAGATAACTAGAGTTGTATGATTCGATAAGTTTAATGGAGTTGAGAGAATCTGAAACTACTAGCCACTTTGGTTTAGTTATGTAGTATTGTATGGTTCTAAGAATCGTGAATGACTCAGCAGTAAGGACTGAAGAGGATTCATGCAGGGAGAAAACATTTTCTTCATTTTTTATATAATATGATGAGCCGACTGAATTATCTTTCTTGGAGTCATCGGTAAATATGAGCTCATAATTGCTGTAATTTAAATGTATGATTTGATGGTATTTTGATTGGATTATTCCTGGTTTTACTTCTTTTTTGTTTAGTAGTGAGAGTTCGAAATTTCAACTGATTGGGAATTGATTCCAAGGGGGAAATACATGGGTATTTCTTCTATTGAAGTCACAGATATGAACAGACGTTTTCAGGTTTCGGCGAAATTGTTATGGATAAAAGGGGGAGACTTATTCGAAGGGATGCGGATGTTAGGGGTACTCAAAAAGGATTTGAAATGCGGGAAGTGTGGATGGAAGAGGAGTGAGCTCACGTAATTGAAAGTAAGCTGCGTCCTTCTATGGTCTAGGGAAGGGATTTCAGATTCACAATATAGGCTATTAATTGGGCTGGTGTGAAATGCGCCTATGGAAAGGTGTATTCCTCTATTATGTATTGGGTTCAATTTCTTGATGCAAGAGGTAGGGCGGAAGAGTATACTATACTTCCATAGTCTAACTTATATTGTATTAGAGATTTATAAATATTTAACAACGATGTTCTATCAGATACCGATATATTTGATAACATTCTAGTGATGTTTAGGTCTTTGGAACATTAGTGTGCTGAATGTGGGCATTCCAATTGAAGCGCTTGTCGAATACCACTCCAAGGAATGTGTGCTGGGAATTAAGAGGAATGACTAGGGAATTTATAGTTAGTCTAGGGTTATTGTTAAATTTTCTTTTTCTGCAAAAATGGACCAGGGGCGATTTGGTTGGTGAAAAGAATAGACTGATAGAGTGAGACCATGGCAGGAGCGCGTTTAGGAATATTTGTAGGACATTTCGATTGTCCGAGGAGTGATATAGCAAGATATCGTCCACGAACAGTTTAAGGTGGATGGTTGGAGGAATCTGATTTCTGATGCTGTTTATAGCTATTAAGAAAAGTGTTGGACTGATTGAAGATCCCTGAGGAATACCATTGTTTTGGGAAAAAAGATTCGAGAGGGAGCCTCGAACTCTTACTCTATATGATCGATTTTGTAACAAATTGGTTATAAAAGTGGGGAGGTTTCCTGAGAAGCCCCATTCCAAGAGAGTATTTAAGGTAGATTCATGTTCTTCATAGTCGAAAGCTTTGGTCATGTCTCAGAAAGCACCAGTAGTATGGAAATTGCGGGTAAAATAGTTGTGGAACATTAAAAGGTGCTTCATTAATGAAAATAAATACTTAACGCAAGGACATATTTTATTTATGAAAAGAGTTTAAATGTTTCGTCAGAAAGACTTTTCGAAAACTTTCATAACAAAGTCAAAGAACCGTTCGACACACACGAAGGACGGATGCCTAAAAACGCTAAATAATTTTCACACCATAAAAATTGATTTGAAAGGTTATACAGAGCAATACCAAGTCCCATTTTGGCTTAATTCTATTTCAAAATCTATCAAGAAATCAATCAGTCTGAAGGTCACCACGAAATGTCCAGTTTGATTTTCTACACTTTTTTTTTAAACATTTCATTTTACCACCGAGTTATCAGCTTAGTCTACACGGTAAATGAACATTTAACCTTCTAATGACCTTCTAATGACATTTGACTCCCTATATTATTTATACTATGGGACTTTCCTCTCTTTCTATTTCGGCAATAAAGAATGGGGTATCCATAAAACAGTCAAATTGACCTTCAAATTACCTTGAATGTCAGTCTCAAAGTCAAAGTCAAAATCACCAAAAGATGTACCACTCGATTTTCCCAAACTTTTTTTATACAATATTTCAAAATAACGCTTTGTTTTTAAGTTATTCCATCCTTCCGTTATTTTCATTCCACTCTGTAGTATATCACTTTCAAGAGCTCCGTAGGGATCCTTATATCCACCCGTCAGTCTGTATGTTACAGCCTTAAAACTATATCGGTTTGAAACTTTTGCAATGACAGCACATACGTATTCCAGTAATCCAAAAACAGATTTAAGGTAAAATTGTAAAAAATAGGATATCTCCTATTGTGTCAAGAGTAGGCTATTATTTTTTTTCGTGCACTCCATTCAGTGGAGTATCGTTAATCGTAAAAATTACAAATAAAAATTACATTTTTTATTTATAGTCATTTTTTGCGCGAAATAGGAGCCTTCAATATGGCTTTTTATAGGCCCCTCTCTAAATTTCCAACGTTAAATTTCTAAAACTTAATATAGTATCCATTAAATATTTAATTTATTTTTTTTTTGTTTATCCGTGGATCTAGTGGATGCAAATGAAATGCAATTATAAAGGTATTTTTTATTCAGTCATCTAACTCACAAAGTATAAGCCTCTAAAGTTGATTATTATACCATAATCTTAAATGTGAATTTTGGTGAATTCGCCGGGCAATGCGTAGTGATCCGTTAAAAGGGTTGCAGATCATATGGGACTCCTTAATATGGAAGTGCGAGGTTTCAATGGTTTTATTCCGTACTTCTACACGGTTGGATTGCGCACTAATTATATGTGTCATTATTTTTATATCAATAAAATGCGTAGCATGAAACTGCTGCTACCATTTACCCTATTCATGGGATCAAGATAAATTTAGACTAAAAGAACACAGATCAATAAATTCGAATCATCCTTTTTATCGTTATAACAAACACATATTATCCACTTGGCAAACTGAAGTACTCACTGGAACAGGGGCGGATCCAGCCTCTCTCTTTGGGGGGGGGGGGGCGGTGATATCACAAAAGTATAGTATGGCAAGCGAAAGCAAGTTGTCGACGGGGGAGGGGGGGGGGAGACATCAGCAACATTCTCATTTCTAGTGTAAAATGCAGGGGCGGGTCTATTTTTCTGAATATGAAGTTTTTGAAGAGGGGGGGGCGATCATAAGAAAAAACAAATTATCGACAGGGGGGGCAGACGCGGGCAACATACACATTCCTAGTATAAGAGGCAGAATCGTGTCTATTTTTCTTAACTAAAAGCTCTTGGGGGGAGTTGCTATCGCAAGAAAAACAATTGTCAACGGGAGGGGACTGCTAGCAGCATACACATTCCTAATATAAAAGGCAGGATCGGTTCTATTTTCCTGAACTCAAAGCTCTTGGGAAGGGAAGGGGCGATCGCAAGCATACACATTCCTATATTCTATTTAAGAACTAGACAGAGTAATAAAACTCTTACCGAAACCTTCAATTTACCTGCTCAAGTGCCGCAGGTAACTGAGAATTACCGTGAATCTAATTATATTTAATTATATTTAAACATTATAAGGTTTTATAAATTTACTGCAACCATAGAGTTTCTGATTTCTGTCAGTGAGCAAAGTACACCTTATAGTGTGTCCTTAGTGATTTCTTGGTTGATCTTGGTTGTGGTTGTTTTTATATATTATATGAGATTAGTGAGATACCCAAAAGATATGGCTTCTGCATCTATAATTATTCTAAAATCGTTAAACCAGGGCATTTTTTCCTCAACAAAAAACTTATTACTATGAATGTTTATGATGCCTTAAAATATCAATATCTAGATAATATTGTTAAAAGTTCTGTTGAGATGTGTTCCAACATAACAGGAGTTGGAAAATCTACTATGTACCGAATACTGAAGGAGAAAAAAAACGACTAGAATTGTTAGTGCTTCCAAGTCACATTCGATCACAGGCAGACGAAAAACCTGGTTGGAAGAAGAGATGTAAACTGCAATAAAGGGAGTTGTACATACATCTTATTATGAGAAGCAGGCCCCAACGGTCGACAAAGTTCTAACTAAAATCAATGAAGATCGGGATTTACCTGAAATAAAAAGAACTGAACTCTGGAAATTGCTCAGAGAACTTAATTTTTGCTGGGAAAAACCAAATAGGAAATCTGTTCTTATAGATCGTCCGGAAAATGTCCTTTGGCGAAAGACATATCTCTTAAGTAAAAGGTAGAGTTGCTAGAAATAACACAACTTACAAAATTAGTAATTTAACAGAACTTTTGAAAGATTTTTTGGAATAAGGTTACTGCAGAAAATTTGGAAAAATCCATATAATAAAAGAATAAAAGCAAATGTGGAAACTTCATCTCATGATCCGTGAGATAGAGGAACCAATTATAATTAATTTGAGTGGAGATAACTTCACTGACTTAGATTACGAATTAGATACGTAATGTTTACCATCGTAAACACAATTTATTATTTAAATCTTTTTAACATATAAAAATTAATTACATTTGAATCCCTTTTTAGTGTTTAATTGTAATTCTGCAGATGGTTTAAGAAATAAATAAACTAAAACGTCAAATGTCCTAAAAAGGTTTTTAATTAATAATAAAATGACCGATAGCCCAAAAAAATCTTCACATTATATGGACGAATTTATTTTTTTATATATGTTTAACTTCTTGATTTTTTGACAATGGGAATTTTGTAAGTATTTAAATATATAACTTTTTTTATTATAATTTTTTGAGAAAAAAATGCTACGTTTTGTTTTGAATGTGCCTAATAAATACGGTTTCTATGCCAAAATTAAAAATAATAAAAATACAGTTGTGATTTGTGTTAAATATGTCAAAATTATCTATATTTCCTAATGTATGTAAATTATTAAAAAATCATAAGAAATAAAATAATATTATAAAAACCTTTTATTTTAAGTTTATTACCGAGATAATATTCTATGCCATAAATACTTAGTGATAAAATAAACTTCTTTCCGACACCTATGACAAGGATTAAAATCCTTTTTAACACTTCACACATCCAAATATCTATTATTATCCAACCCAAATGGTCCATTATTATAGTACGGTATTTTTGATTATAAAATTTCTAACCCATTCCTATGGAAAAAATATATGTCTAACCGATTTTGCCAAAGACACCGGACTAAAAAACATATGTATTTCGAGAAGAAAAAAAAGCGTAAAAAATGATTTATTACTCTCTCTAGTTCTTGAATAAGCTATAGTATAAGAGACAAAATCAGGTCTATTTTCCTGAACTCAAAACTCTGGGGGGGGGGGCCGATCGCCCCCACCGCCCTCCTCTTGGATCCGCGCCTGCACTGGAAGTTCTAAGGAAAGTATATTTTAGCCCAATTCTCTCCGCAAATTTATATTTGATTTGTCAGATTAATCACGTAACATTTTTTTTGTAAACTTTTCAAATATATTTTTTTAAAAAATGGGTTTATAATTTTACTGCGCCCTCCTTTCGGTTTTCCAGCAGAAGATTTTAAAAATTTGAAAATTTCTCGGTAAGTGCCATTTTTAGAAATAAGAATAAATATAAAAAAATCGACTTTTATAAAAATAGATTAGGGTCTTTTTGAAATGTTATTTTTTAATATATTTTTATATTTTTAATTTCATTTTTAGCGTTTTTCAAAGAAATTAGCTATATATAATATATGTTACCCCAACAGTTTCTACATTTTTTTATCCTCATAGCCTTTTTACAAGAAAAAACGATTTTGTTTGGAGATGCGGATCAAAAAAATAAATTATATATTTTAATATTAGATTTTTGTGGCATATAAATATCCCTGATATTTTATGGTTATTCATATAGAAAGAATCCACTTTTTATAATAAAAATAACAGTAAAGGAAAATGGAGATGCCAATATAAAAATTTTCATAAAAAATATACGCATTCAAGTCTTTACTAACTCTCTCGTATTTTTAAAGGAATATTCCAAGTTTCAAGTATCCCCCTGTCTTTTCCCGCTCTGCTTTACATTCTAATTTACTTTAAAAGCCTGGTTATTTCACTTCCCATAACTTTCACTGACGCCGTTCTTCGAAAATGGCCTGTTGAACGATCGAAAGACATTTACCCCAGTCTAAGAGAGGGGTCGTATCAAGCATAAAAGTGGATTTTCATTCATTTTCAATAAAAAACATTGTAATATATTAAACGTCTTTTTGTTTTTTCTCTCCACCTGTTCTTTTTATTATAAGCACAGACGGGTGTTGCTAGTAACCTTCACATAAAATTGATTTTCTAATTTTAATTTGTGCTTACGAACTTAAAAGGAGTAACGATTTTTTTCGATATTTATTTTAACTTCAAAAATATCGTACATGCATTTCAAATAAACCTCAGGAATTTTAAGTAAACGGCGTTTTCGTGATAATATTCCTGCTTCACTATAATCATTCTGATAGTATCAATGGTATAAAATGTATTGCACAATAGGCATTCCACAGAAATATTGCCAGTTTATTTTACAATAAATATAAATAATAGAGAAAAGCATTTATTCTTATGAGAAAGAATTAATGTACACTTGGAAGATTTTCTGATTTGGTCAAAGTTTCTAAATTAAAACAAAACACCTGATTAAAATCGTAAACAACCCTGTAGAAGCAAAAATCAGAAAGTTTGTATCTTCAATAAAAAAATATAAATTCTGTTGATATTTGATACCATCTCTATTTTGCCAGTTTTCTTAAATCATAAAAAGATCTTTTTGACAATAAGCAAAGCGATTAAAAAAGAAATTTAAATTTTAAATAGGATAGGTTGGCATGGAAGATGGAGATCTTCTAGTCGATCAATGTTCTCTTATTTGTGGTACTGTTATAAATTTCATTATAGAGCGTGATCAATCATGACCATTAGTAGAATCATACACAACTAAAGAAAGAATACTGGGAAAAGTATTCAAAAGACATGGAACACGACCTATATGGAGGACAAAAAAAATATGGAACATGCTGAGGAACAGAAAAAAACAATCAATGAATACGTTCAACTAAGTCCAATCGATAGCCAACAATGGGTCAGCCATTTTAAGGACTTACTCCAGGCACCAGCTACAGAAAACAACGTAGACGAAAACCAACAAGAAAGCGCAGAACTAACAGATGTTAACATCAGTGAAACAGAGATGCACCTGACAATTAAGAAATTAAAAAACAGAAATTCACCTGGTACCGATCAAATTACGAATGAGATGCTAAAGTACGCAGGCCTCAGCCTTGTCACAGAGCTCACTGTTCTATTTCAAAAAATACTCCGCACAACGTCAGTGCTCAACGAATAGAGGAAAGGCATCACAATTCCGATACACAAAAGAGGATCAAAGAAACAACCCGAAAACTACAGGGGAATCAGCCTACTGAATAGTTCAGCCAAATTGTTAACCAAAATACTATCACAACGGATCGTAGACAAGTTAGGGGCGTGCGAAGAACAGCAGGGCTTCCGGAATAACCGCTCTACTATCGACGGTATATTTGTTATCAGACAGCTGGTTGAAAAATCTATTGAATACGATAAACCGCTGTTCATTTGTTTTGTGGACTTTACACAAGCGTTCGACCGAGTCAAACTGAAACACATAACAGAATTACTGCGAAGAAAACAAGTAGACGAAGCAATCATACGCACAATATACGAACTGAATTCCAAAAACACCATGGTAATTAAAACAAATAACACTCTAACAGAGGAAATCCCTCTATTCATAGGAATAAGACAGGGTGATAGCCTAAGTCCAACACTTTTCAATGTAATCTTGGACGAAATCATTGATGAGGTAAAAAGCACAAATATTGGGTACCCATTGGGATACAACACCGTTCAGATTAAATGCTTTGCAGACGGTGTTGCCTTGACAGCAGATAGCGAGGACAACTTACAAAGAATGCTTTTCCATCTCAATCGAACAGTCAAACAGTATAATATGAAGATATCTGTGGAGAAAACCAAAGCAATGGTAATAGCAAGAGAACCGGTAAGATGCAAACTAATGGTTGATGACAAAGATATCAAACAGGTTGGGAAGTTTAAATACCTAGGAGCACATATAACAAGTAACAGGCCAGTAACGGAAGAAGTACGCACACAGGCCAATAAAGCGGCCATGATATCAGGCCAACTAAGAGACATAATCTGGAACAATAAACATATGACGGTTGAGAGCAAAGCAAGAATTTACAAGGTCTGTGTAAGACCGATACTGACCTACGGCGCAGAAACAAGAAATGAAACAACAAAGACAAAACAAAATATGAGAACCACAGAAATGAAAACGCTGAGAATGATCACAGGAATAAGTTTAAGAGATAGGATAAGAAACGCAAAAATACGCGAGGACAGCGGAGTGGGGGATGTTATGAAGTGGGTTCGAAACCATCGTAGGCAGTGGAGAGATCACGTGGAACGAATGGACGATGACAGACTAGCAAAAACTGTGATGAGAGAGAAACCAAACACCAAACGGCCGCCTGGACGGCCCCCCAAAAGATGGAGAGACAGCTGGATTTCGAAATGAGGATCGATGAGGCATTGTATAGATAACAGAACTTGGTTCTACCTAAAAGAAGAAGAAGAGAAGATACACAATAGGACCTTGCTAACAATTGTTTTTAAATTCCTAATTCCATCACTAGTAGGTTTATTTGCTATGCTGTCGAAAATAATCTTCTTAAAATATCTGCTCTGGCCCCTACAATTTTTTTAAAAATACATTAACATAGTTGTTTGGTCACTAATCAAATAGTGAAAATTACAGACAAATTCTATAAAACTTATATTGCTCTTCAAGAAAGGAAGCGTTCACGGCTTTGGTTAAATTAAAAATCATGGTTCTTGGGTTTAGAATGTGTTAAATTGGAATTAGTATCCGACGTTTCGCCTACGATTGCGCAAGGCATCTTCAGGGATCTTTACTTCACGAGATTAAAACACACACAGGGTGACTATCGAGGGGCAACAGCCCTGTATTTATACCCAACTGGCGCTCAGCGAACCAAGATTCAGCGTTAGTGTTTGAAATGGAATTGCGTCCTTGAGAGACTTCAAACATTGTCCAATTTTTTTACATGTGTTGAAAATTGTCCGAATGTTTGATTTTCGGAGCAATCTGGCAATCTTGTCGGTGGTTCCTTGTATGTAAGGTAAGACAACACTGTCCATAGGAGGTTCACTTATGACATTTTGTTGAAGAGTTGGGTTTTTATATTTATTAATAGAATGTCTTATATCTTAAGCGCAATATTCGTTGCCTCTCAGAGCATTAGTCAGTTTTTCTGTTTTTGATTCCAGTGACTGTTCGTCGCATATTGAATGTGCTCTATGTGCCAAAGAGTTTAAGACGCATGATGTTGAAGGAAAGAGAATGTCCCATTTTGTCATTCTCTTTCCTTTGTACTAATACATCAAGAAAGGGAAGGGCACCATTTGATTCAGTTTCCGTAGTGAATTTTATGCTAGGGTGTTTTTGATTTAGATGATCCAGGAAATTATGGAATTTATCTGCGCCATGCGGCCAAACTACGAACGTATCATCTGCATATCTGCACCAAAATTTAGGTTTTAGAGGAGTAGAAGACGAGGCGTATTCTTCGAAAGCTTCCATGAAGTGTCGCAATTAGCGATGCCACTGGTGGTAGGGACATGTAGCTAACGATCTATTTTCGACCACCGCAGTAAATGTATGGATGTTTCGTCCCAATACCGGTGGTAGACTCATCAGTGAGATCCACCGGTATCTTTCCCAGACATCCTTGTACTTTCTACAAACTTGAACCTCTATTTAAATCCAGTTTTGCCGGAAAGCCGTGGTGAGATGATATGTTCCACAACATGCCCCCTTAAGGCATTTGCTTTCCGGCTTAAACTGTCGGACTGTCCAAGCCGTTGGAAAGCACAGGCCTGAAGGAAGTGGAACGAACATCCTCGGTGGTCTTCCAATGGTCGGGTCAGACTTAATCAAAGCCAACGGCGGTTAAGACCCTCGTCTGCCGCCGTCCCTGCTCGGGCGCCATGTCGCAATTAGCGATGCCCCTGGTGATAGGGACATGTAGCTAGCGATCTATTTTCGACCACCGTAGTAAATGTATGGATGTTTCGTCCCCGTATCGGTGGTGGATTCATCAGTGGGATCCACCGGTATCTTTCCCAGACATCCTTGTACTTTCCACAAACTTGAACCTCTATTTAAGTCCAGTTTTGCCGGAGAGCCGTGGTGAGATGTTATGTTCCACAACAGAAGATGTTAGCTACCACAGGTGATAGCGGAGATCCCATGGCCGCTTCCGAAGTCTGCTTGTAGAAAGTTCCTTGAAAAGTAAAGTAAGTGGAAATCAGACATGCTTTAATTAACTCTAGTAGGCTGGAGTCCGTGTTGTTGTTTCGTAATATGTCAGATATTAGGGAAACTGAATCATCTATAGGAATATTTGTGTGTATATATCTCCGGGCTCTAATTGGATGGTTTTTAATCTTTCGACAAATTACAATTTGACACGGCCTTCTTATCAGCCCGGTTGCGCCCAGTATTGGGCATAGGTATTCCTCTTAATTTTTCAGCTCTTTCCATTTTGTACAACTGTCATCCACCTCAGTCCTGTCTCAGGTCTAATGTCATCATACCATCTCATAGTTGGTCTTCCTCTTGCTCTTTTTCCTTCCCATCTCCAATTCAGGATCTTGCAATTCTATCGATTGTTTTACGTTCCATCATCTGTTTTTATCTGATCCAGTTGTTTCGTTTCCAATCTTTTGATAAGGTTCCTAACATTAATTTTTGTAATGCTCCTAATTTACTTATTGTACGTCTTGTGTTTGTGTCTAAGCTCCATAATTTAGTACAGAAAGTTCACACAGGTCGATAATTTTAGTTTCAAGATACCTTGGGATATTGATGTTCTTTAGTATATGCGAAAGTTTTCCAAACACAATGTATCCTAGTTAATTATTCTGTTAATTTCTGTGTCTTTGTTTTGTTCACTCAATTTCAGCTGATGTCCTGAACATAAATATTCTTCGACGATTTCTATTGTTATTCCATTTAATGGAACTAGCTTAGATAGGGTGCTTATTCTTTTTATTTTTCCCATATTCATATTTAGACTTATTCTTTTTAATTCTTGTTATTGTTTCATTAAAATTTTTTATAGGTCTTTTTTAGTTTCGGCGAGTAGAATAATATCGTCAGCAAATCTTAAATCAGAAGATCTCGCTCTACTAATATTACCCATGTCTTCTCAGTCCAATTTTTCGAAGATTTCTTCAACGGCTAATGTGAAGAGTTGTGACGATTTTACTAACTCAACGCAACCTACATAAAACTAAAAAGTTTTATGTAGGTTGCGTTGAGTCTTATTTTGGAACAGTGGTGCAAATTACAAAAAAAGGGCAAAAATCTAAATTATCTTATATAGTTGGACCAAAAATTGTATTTAAAAAACTTTTTCTTATAACTTTTTTCGATATTTTGAGATATAACTCCACTTTTAATTTTTTGTCTTGGAAAAAAATTATAATTTGACAAATATTGCTAATCACGTGACTACTAATTTTTGTTTAATTTTCATCTTGATCAAAGCAGAAATTATTTCCAAAGTCAAATTTCGAATAAAGCTACTAATAAAAAATCCCATATTATGTGGACTTTACTGTATATATTAAATAAAAATAAATTTATATATTTGTTAGCTGCGTTACAAAAGAATTGTTATTTTTATATCCATTTTTCAGAGCGCCAAAACGATGTAAACCCCTTGAAGAATTTATACTGGAAATTTATTAGAAAAAGGAGATATAGGAATTTTTAATTCAACTATTATGCAAAAAATTGTTCATATGATTTTCTGTTAAAAATAAATTGACAGAAAGCTTAGTTAGGTAAAGTTAAATGTCAAATTGATATTTTGAGATTCGTCTGCATTCTAAAAGTTATTATCAAAAGTTGCCATGTGAATAAGTTTTCATGCCTAAGCGTCTGAAATTAGGATTATAAATAATACAATAGCAATTAGTTTTAAATAAAACAGCTTAAAATATCTCGCCATATATAAGACAAATAAATATATGTTGCAAAGTATATTAAAAATTTATTTTGATGCTTTTAGCAAAATGAAGACATACAAAATGTGTCTAGACCTAAAATTACTTTCATTAAAATATTCTGAATCAATAAGTCCAATTTCTCGACTAGTAATATCTTTTAGGCAAAAGCCTAATCTTTATAATTACAAAATCCTAAAGGACCCTTTTTCATTAAAAGTCAACAAAGGAACAAAAACTGAATTAAACAATATCCGAAAGTCTAAAGTGATGCCAATTAACATAAAAGCAAAGTAAAACAATTTAGACAGTTTTGTATCGTGGCAAATATAAATTATAAAAGGCAAAAACAACACGACATTTTTGGCAAATTTGGTAAACGAGCTTCATTAGGTTAATGATGAGCAGTTAGTTGAAGAAGGGCTTAAATGTAAATATTAAAGTTATTAATGTCGGGGGATTGTATGTCAAATTAAATAAATTCGATTAGTGTTAATTTTCTAAACTTATTTTTTTCTCATAAAGTAACAAAAGTTTGATACTGTGGAGGAAGTTTGACGTGTATACAATCTGAAATATAATACAAGAGTGAGTCAAATATCTGATAATATCAAATTTGAATATCTACACTCATGAGCAAAAGTATAGCTTAATTTGAATTTTAAAAATTATTTATTAATTTTTTCTCTTTTTTAATATTTGTTTAAAAACATAGTATATTCAAATTATTTATGGGCTTTTATGCGAACTAGAAATTGAAATTTGAACAACAAAAATTTTTATTAGGAAACAATCATCATAGAGAAATTATTAATGTGAAGCTGTTTTGAATAGAAATTCATGGATGTTTTCCTGTTGAGACAGCGAAACATCGGTAGGGGGATATCCATCCCTCTGATGGCTATGGGTAGAACATTCAGCAGCTAAACGATCCCTAACTTAAGGATATCCCATAATTACACCAAGCAGCCCCGGTCAAGTTATCCTTATCTGCGCCTCTTACTATCTTCTGAACTATTCGACCATCAGTTGATTAAGATATCCACCGATTATTGGTCTTGTGCACCACCCATATTTTACAATATGGCCTTACAATCTAACGTAGAAAACAATAAACAAAACCAAATGGACGGTATGGAGAGCAAGAATATGCTTGTTTGGTAATATTTTTGATGCCTTTTATAGCGTCTCGTACTATTCAAGTGGTGGCAGTACGATAAACAGTGAACCGGAAATATCATTTACAACGCTCTTCACGATACTTCGTACTAAAAATTTGCGACGCTATTCACGGCGCCTCGTACTAAAAATTCGCGATATTATTCACGTTGCATCGTACTATTCGACCGGCGATGGTACGATATATCTTATCGGTAACCCTGCGTCGATCTGCGGTAGGCGACGTCTTTTTAGGCGCTATTTCGTTACGAGGTAACAATAACATCGGGGCGGTAAAACTCTGGCCGTGATGGGCAGCAAGAGTTTGTTATGCACCTTTAATGACGATATCTGTGAGTACCTGTTGGTAAACACGTTCCTGGTCATTACGAAACTAAACGAAACTAATGTCATCTGTCGCGTTTGTCTATAAGTGGCGGTAGGATACAAAGAAAGAAACGATACTGCCGTTATTATAAGGGTCCTCAATAGTGCCGGTATGATGGAACAACATTGCCACATATACCAAGGTTTGTCTTAAATACAATGCTAGACCAGTGATGATCGATCCAGCTAGTGTCCCGGACAGTCCGTTTGGACTCTGCATTCGGGTGGAAAACGTGTTCCATAATTTAAACGTCGCTTTCTGCTCCCAAATTTTATGGGAAAAAATTCAGATGTGAGTCAAGGAAATGAATTGTAAGTCACATATTGCAGTCCAAAGCTTAACATATCAATAAACGCTTGTTAATCACCTCTATAGTTGTCACTCTTACGGTTACCCAAAAAAATCGCAACCATGTTCTTAGAGCATTGCCAAGATGATTTTTCCAAAATGTTAAATTTTTCTTCAAATTTTGGATATTTTATTAAATTAGATCAACGAATTTGCATCTGGTTTTGCTTTAATCTTGGAAAAACTTGCTCGGAAACAATTAATATGAGTAAAGCAAGAATAAAAGATTGGTACAAGCGGTTTAAAGTCGGAACAAAGTGAAGACAATGTTGACTGTTATGAAGGTGTTGTTCACCACGAATATGCTCCGGGAGGTCATACGATCACTAAAGAATACTATGTTGAAGTATTCAAAAGATTGCGTGACGCAGTCGGAAGAAAATGGCCACAGCTTTGGACAAGCAATATTTAACAAAGCACCAAGTCGTACAGCTTCGCCAGCCTCCGTACAGCCCCGACGTAGCTCCCTGCGACTTTTGGCTCTTTCCCAGATTAAAAATTCCGCTTCTGACTCGATGCCAAAGAGACGGTTGAGACTAATGCGACGAATGCACTGAAGGCAATTCCGAAAACTGACTTCCAGGACTACTTCAGGAAGTGCAAACATCACTGGGAACGTATTATTCTATTAAATGGGGACTACTTTGAAGTATGTCACTCATCGGATGATAAAGAATAACACCAATATGAAGGTGGGCTCGATACATTTGCGACAAACCTCGTATATATATATATATATATATATATATATATATATATATATATATATATATATATATATACATTTTTCTGTCTAGGAACTAGGAATTTACTGACAATCCATACTCCTTTATTATAGTGATTCTTCCTGTTCCTACTGTCCCATTCGTATAAAAACCTGCAGTCCACGTTGTAAGCAAATAACTTTTATATAATCGCGGCAGATTTAAAAATAATATTAGTAGGTATTATAACGAAGTATTATTGTCAGTTTCCCAGAAGTTTCTTTCATTTTAGAAGCATGTGCTAGAAGAAGAAGTACATAAATGTTATAGAACTTTTCAACTCGTTTTAGATGAATCGATAATCTAACACCACTGAGTGACCACTGCTTCTATTTTCAAAATGTGCATAACTGAATTTATATGATTACAATACGCCAAGTCCCTATTTGGGGAAAAAATTAGATTTTCATAACGATTTCGAAAATGTCATATTTTAGCTTCACGACGTAGCAAGTTCCATCCTCCTAAACAAGAATCTAACAGTTCTGCCTGCATATTAGACAAATTTAACTCACAAATCAAGTCACTCAGGTCACCTTTTTTTACCAAATGTGCCTTAACTTGAATTTCTTCAAACTAAGAATCAGAATCATTATCATCATTAAAACTAAATTGCATTGAAGAGAAAGATTGTGAATAGTCACTTCGAAACGACGTAGATCGAAATGGAATAGATAAATTATCATGATGAGGGACTGGTCTTATTGCTGAAGGTAAATTAGAGTTTTTAATTGTGTTCCGTCTTTGAATTTATGCGTTTATTGGAGTAAGACAAGAATAGCACATCGAAACATGATCTCCAGTTCAGTCCATATCATGGAGATAACAAACGACACATGACATGACCATTCATGACAATCGATTACATTTTTCACAGATGATACCCTACGGATATAAGTCGCACAATTCAGCATCCACATCCATGTGTCTACAGCCTACAATTTTTTTATTTTAATTTAAAATTATTTCAAAGATAACTTACCTCTTTTTTGACTTATCCCTTTATTATCTTAAAGAGCACACAGTGCTCCCAAGGAGAAATCGTTTGTGTAATACCTGCTTAAACTGCAAAAGCCCGATGTGAGTTTGGATGCCAATGCCGAATGATACGACCTCTATCCTTAAGATAACATGCTTGGTGAATCGTGTTTGATATCTTTCTATTTTTATTTTATCGTCGCTCCATCACATGGCGGTTTTGTATAACATTTGTTATTGAAAAATCCGCCGAGATGTCGCTATCGTTTCGTAATTTCTGTTTTTTCCGCTTGGAATCAGTAGATAGGGCGCATTGTGAGGTGATGCATTATATCGAATGCAATCGCTCGATGAGTCCTATATGAGGACGAAACAGCGCTGTCATGTTCCTGACTCGGAGCTCTTCTATTGCCTTGGACTTCTTCGCACTGTTTACTTGCCAGTTTCAGGTCAGGATTCCCAATAAATAGCTTGCTGTGGTTTAAACCCCGTCTGGTCGTCTAGTGATTTTTATGCTCTCTTTTGATCCATTCTTTGATTGCTTCGAGGGCCGCGCACCGCGGCGCCCCAAAGGCTGGTTCTGGACCTATGTATTGAGATGCCGACCCTGCTCTAGCCAGCTCGTCAGCTTTTTCATTTCCATGTATGCCTTCATGTCCTTGTACCCACTTTAACATAACTCTGTTGTCTTTTGCTAGAATTTGCAGCTCACTCTGATATTCCCAAACCTTATTAAAATAGGCACTTATTTTGATAGAAGAATCGAAAAATGTAATAATATACAGGGAATTTCATTTAAAAAAACACAACCTTGATACTTTCAGGGCTTTTGGGATACCATGTATAATATGAAAATAATTTTAAAAAGTAACTATATTAGAGTCTCATGTATCCCAAAAGTAAAACTTTTTGAAAGCCACGTATTTTGGCCGCAATATTCCTTGCCGCATAGAGTGAATAACCCTATATATATATAATATATATATATATATATATATATATATATATATATATATATATATATATATATATATACCAATTTAAAATTACCTATTGAAAATCTTTAATACATTCTGTGTTCGTAGTAGACCTTAAACAGCATATGTTGCTTTGCTTATAAATATCATTAAACTTTTCTAGTGCCCTAATAAAATCGAAGTATATTTTTCTTACAAACAATCTAAAACTCTATTAAACTTAACGTAAACATGTTATCTGAAGCTTTCAGTATCAATCCCATTAAAAATTTATAAACTATAGTCAATGACATATATTTTTCTTTTACGACTGAAAATGGTCTTGTTTGCTTGTTGTGATGGAGGGTAATAAATTGTATTTGAGGCAATAAAAAACGGGAAAAGCAATAAATTAAATTTATTCTTACATAAATAGATTTAAATTAGGCAATGAGAGCCTAATATTGCTTATTGTACTTTCTATCATGACATATTTTTATTTACTATTAAATAAATAGCTCGTAAAATAATAAAAATTATGTATAACAATATTTATTATATTTGATATTAAAAATATAAAAATGAATAATAGAATATTACCAAAAGAGATAATACTGGGTGTTTTACGACGAAACACCGCGATAGAGGTCTCGAAAAGTCGAATTTCGAAAATTTCCAAAATATGGCGGCTTACTAAAGTCGATGGGGATAATTCGGATAAAATATTTTCAAGATGGTGGCACTTCCGATTATACCAAAAGTATATGCATTCTTGCTTATTTTAAATGGGACACAGTGTAATTTATTTTATTTTTAGGTTTTATGCAAAATTATAGACATATTCTACGTATAATGTCCTATACCTAAGTTTAACTGTTTATGATATATTTTAAATTTTATGTCAAAAATAATTTTTGCAGGACTAAACGTAACCATCAATTTCTCCTCTATGATAATCTTTATTATTTAATTGTGGTATGTTTCCTAAGCGAAGGATATCTACTTAAGTATACTGTCATGATACATTAATAAGAAATAAATACAGGGTGATCAAAAACTAACATTAAATATTAACTTGGAAAAATCGTTAAAAGTCAAGTTTTTTAAATGTAAACTCTCTTTTCGTAATGTTATTTTATTTAGCATTAAAAATAGGGGTAACTTTGAATAAGTATATCTATTCAAAATATTTGTAGTTTTTAAGATTGTGGCAATTTAACATCTTTGAATTGTAAAAACGCTATACAGTTTTAAACTTTCATTTGTAGTTGGCCATGACGGCGAAACGCGATGGAATAAAACAATACAACACTACAGGAATGTCACTATTCTTTGCTACTTGAGAATTATTAACAAAAATAATGTTGAGTCGATTAAATTATATGCACGAAGATTACTTCAATTGTTTATTATCTATTGGGAACGTATCAAAGTTTTATCAAGAACATGCCAGATATTTGCTGATAGATATCCAGATAAACAAAAATCTTTCAAACAATCAAAACTTCAGTAAGAAATAAAGAAATCTTTCTGCCGTATTCAAAATAGTTTGTTATATATGTAATTCTCCTTTCAGGCAGAGAATATGAAAAATATATGTACAAACAGTTTATTTCCTGCAAATATCGCTCTAGTCCTCTCTCCATACGCGTTTCGATCACCTCATGATCTCGTCAGAGGGGCTGTATCGGACCGAGAGCAACATTAGCAGGAAATCACTACATAGTATAAAACAAAGTCGCTTTCTCTGTCCCTATGTCCCTTTGTATGCTTAAATCTTTAAAACTACGCACCGGATTTTGATGCGGTTTTTTCAATAGATAGAGTGATTTAAGAGGAAGGTTTATATGTATAATAACATCCATTAAATAGTGGAGAAATACTGTTATTTTTGAGGTTTCTAATATGATGTCGTTAATTATCATATTTTTTTCCGCTTACATTGCAAACGCAGGCTGAACCCTACGAGATTTATCAAAATAATGTACTAATTATTTGTACACATTGAAAAGGTCTACAGAAAACTCCGCGATGGTATATGTCTATCTCTCATGGATATCCCACAATAACATTTTTTTTTCATTTACTTTTTACGACAAATAATGGCAAATTTTGAAGCGATTTTAACCAATACAGCATTAATCCTTATCCAATTAAATAGCTTAAATACATTGTTGATTTAATATAGATCTATATGGTCCTTTACAGCACAAGATTTAAATGAATATTTTCGAAGATATTACAGATTTAAAATTGCGGGAAGTAGCGCTTGCGGCGGTACTGGCCGACCGGGGCGGCGGCAGCGTGCCTATAAATAGCGCGTCGGAGGCCGATGTAATAATTGTTGTAAAAATAAAATAAATAGTCACAGTTTTTCTGTAGTCTATTTAGTATCAGCATTGCACCCGTGCGAAGCCGGGGCGGGTCGCTAGTAACTGATATATGAACCATGAATTTCAAGGTATGTCGGCAGGATATTACACATAAACAAAAATCGTTACAGGACATTATTAAACGAATATTTGAAAATTTAAAAGATTTTGGCATCATTAAGGAAAAAGCGCATAAAAGAAAACTTATTCTAAATGATGAAAATGTCGAAATTACAATTCTGAGATATTTTATGGCACATCATATGACAGCGTAAAGACAAATGGCTGTAGAAACAGGAATATCGAAGGGCTTAAATCATAGAATTCCGTTGAAACACAACTTCCACGCTTATTTAATATCTTAGGTTTAACACCAACAAGATACTGAAAAGTGCAATTTTTCAAATTTATATTAATGATGTTTTCAAAACATCCATCGATTTTTAGACAATATAATTTAGACCGATGAAGCAAAATTTACGAAAAATGGCCTTTTTGACGGACACAATTCTCATTTTTGAGATAATTCAAATCCTTATGCAGAAAGATTGCCGAATTTTCAATTTATCGTACTTTGTGCTTAAGGAACTAAAGAAATAGTAAAATTACATTTTAATGAAAAAATTTAAATGATAATTTAAAAAAAAATTATGTCCCCATTTTAAATTATGTATTAACTTTTATAGAAGAAAAATATTTAAATATATTAGAGGAGCTAGATATCGATATTTAAGCAATTTACCTCTGGCGGAACACAGGTAAATTTTTTACCAACACGATGGCCCTCCATAACACAGAACCGTTTCAGTTACCGACTTCTTACAAGCAACATTTTATGACAAGTGGATTGCTAACAATGGACTTTTTCTGTGGACCTCCGTTCTGCTAATTTGACTATCTTAGATTTTTTTATAAGGAGAACGATAAAAAACATCATTTATTGTAATCTAATGACAGTTATCTTCAGATTTAATTGGAGTGGCCACCCACTACGAACTAATTCGAAGATGCAAAAAATGTTTGGAAGTTCAAGGTAGAAATTTTGAATATTTATTTAAATAAGTTGTTTCCTTGTGTAGGTAAGCGGTTTAGCATTTCTTAAATAAAATAATGGTCAATTGTCAGCATCTCAAAAACTACAAATTTTTGAAATAGGCAACGTCGTACAAAATCAACCTTATTTCTAAAGCTAAATAAGATAATATTATAAATATATCATGTTTATTTAAAAAAAAAAATACTTTTAACGATTTTACTATTTAATGTTAAATTTTGTTCACTCTGTATATATTTATTATCAAAATATCAACATAGTGCATTGGAGTAGACCTCTTCTAGAAGGAAATCAACTGCAATTAAATAATGAAGGCTTTCATATAGGACAAATTGATAGTTATGTTTGGTCCTTCAAAGGCCATTTTTGATTTAAAATTTAAAATATATTAAAAACCGTTAGCTTTAGGTATAGGACATTATATACGAAATATGTCTATAATTTTGCGTAAAATCTAAAAATGAAATAATATACACTGTGTTCTGTTTAAAATAAGCAAGGAGGCATTAACTTTCGGTTTAACCAGTGCCACTATCTTGAAAATACTTTAGCCGAATTGACCCGTCGACTTTAGTAAACTGCCAAATTTTAAAACTTTTCCGAAGTCTATTTTCTGAGAAATAGATGGCGGAATTTCATCGTG
Organism: Diaprepes abbreviatus; assembly: GCA_034092305.1. Taxonomy (NCBI): domain Eukaryota; kingdom Metazoa; phylum Arthropoda; class Insecta; order Coleoptera; family Curculionidae; genus Diaprepes; species Diaprepes abbreviatus. The sequence goes on along the minus strand of JASJET010000216.1, from coordinate 279,415 downwards.
ATAATAAAATTATCCGAGTTTAGTTCAAAATTGTAGCCGCGCCAGCGAGCAAACATGCCGGACAGTGAGGGTGGGTTATTCAGGGTGTCACTGCATGTGTAGCGAGGTTGAATGCAGATCCTTCCACGTTATCGTTATGACCTAGCTTTCAGCTTCAATTTATAGATTCGCAGGAACAAAAAACACACACATACAAATGAGCAAATAAAACAATAAATAATAAGGCTTTATTCAAATATTTAGCTAAGTTGCTAGAATAAATCTGGATACACTATAAACAAAATTATTCGATTCAAATAGTCAGAAAGTTTTCAAACTTCAAATGATTACAAAATTTTTGTCTTTTATAAAAATTACAAATTAATTTAGAGTTTGCAAACTTAACTCTTTGTAATCATTAAACTGTGAAATGACTTAAAGCAAAAAAGAAATTAAATTAAAGTACATCAGGGTAAAATAATTTTAATAAATATTAATGAAGATATATTAAAAAAAAAATAAAATTTTATACTTAACAAATTTTAGTACCTACAGGCGCCAAAACATAACTAAAACCTTGTATATTTCATGATCATGGGATAAAACACTGAAAAATTGCACAACGCTCTATTAAAAAATTAATAAACTCTAATTTACAAAATTAATTGGGTTGTTGTCATTTAAAATACAATAAATTAAACATACTATGTTTGAAAATTATTCCTATCGTTAGACTGTCTCGTACAAATCAAGCTGCAACACTGCTGAACTGTGTAGTGGTATAGAGGTACTCGATGCTCATTAACTAATAACTAAAAGGTCTTATCAAAAAGGTAAATACAAGAGGATAACCGAAAATAGAAAAACGTGAGGAAAAAGCCAGTAGAAAAAGCTTATAAAAAAGGGCGTTTATATCTACTTATAAAAATTTAATCTAAAAAGAAATTAAGTTGACAAGAAATATTAATCAATTACTAAGTTATTTCTATTTAAATTTAAAATACTTAACTTCATACACATTCAGAAAAAAAAAATATCGAAGGTAACCTTAAAGTTGAAATATCAGAATAAAATGAAGTGTATAATCAATAGCTAACCAGTAATAATTAAATAGATAGTTTATTGTAATATGTTGTTAAAACTGAACTTAGTGGCAGCTAGACGTAAAAACATATAAAGATACCATAAAAGTCCAATGTGAGTCCGAATGGGCACCAATATTTAGTTAAATATGTAATAAAATAAAAGTTTTACGTTACAAAATAATAAATTACTCAATTAAATTAACTATCACATATTTGAAAATAATAATAAAATAATATAGATTTTGATTTATAAGCCAAATGGCTTCGCACTCCCTCCAGGGATCATTCACTCATACCAGGCATACAAAGACACCAAAAGTATGAAGCTCTGTGGGAACCTTTTCCATGTTACCGGGTCCTAGGTGACGTTGTCTGCTGTATTTCCTACGAACTTTCGGACGGTTCGTGCGGTTGCAAGGAGAATTGCTTTCTGCATCGGCTTATACAGATGCTCACTAAGGCCGAGTCCCTTGATGTTCTGTAGGAGGTTCTTTGGTATCACTCCAGTTGTTGACAGTATTATGGGAATCGTTTGGAAGCTGTTCATTGCCCATTGTCTTCGGATTTGGACCTCCAGATCTCTGTATTTGGCGATCTTCTCGTTGTATTTTGGCCTTAGGTTGTTGTTAGGTACAGCAATGTCGTTTAGTGTAGTTCGCCTAGAAATTCGATCTATTAGTATAATGGTCTATTGTGAGCCACTGTCTGATCCGTCAAAACCGTTCGGTCCCAATATAACTTGAACTGGTTGTTCTCAAGAATAGGCTCCGGATTGTACTTGTAATATGGCACTTTTCCTACCTGTGATAGGTTTAACTTTTCTGCTAGTTCTTTGTGGAGTATCTTAGCGGCTGAGTCGTGTCTTTCCTTATACTCGGTTGCGGTAAACGCATCCTCCAGTTATGCGCTACATTGTCTCCGATGTTCGACAGCCATATCTGCATTGGTCATTTTCTATTGAGGGATCTCTAATGATGAACTTCCGATACTTCTTCGTCGGAATAACCTGATCTTGGATGGCTAACAAGAAGCCCTCCGTTTTCGGAAACATCTGTCCTGAAATCAACCAGTAGTTCGACGCTGAGTTGTCGACATTGTCCTGATTGACCTCATTTGGATGCCGTCCATGAAGTGGCTTCCATAGCCAGGTTTGTAACTTCTCTTGGTCTGTTTGATGGTAAGAAGTAATATCTTGTTCCCTCAACTGTAGCGGCATTGAATCGTCTACCTCGCATATTGCTCGATGTAGTGTGGAAGAGTCCGCTAACCTGTGGAAATATGAACGTAAGTTTATTATTTGTTGGTCGACCTGCTTACCAATATCCACCAATCCTCTTCCTCCTTGGTATCTTGGAAGCATTGTACGTTCAATAGCACTCCGAGGGTGATGTTTTTGCGCTTTTGTTAGGAGTGTCCTTATTTTTCTTTGCTGGTTTTGGATGTCCGTCCTGCTCCACTTTACAATTCCAAAAGTGTAGCTCAGCGCAGAGCAAGCATACGTGTTGAACGCCTTAAACAAATTTCTACTATTTAAATTAGTTCATAATACCCACCTTACCCTCCTGACAAATTCGGCTGTCAATTCGGCCTTCATAGTGCCATGGTCAATTCTTTTAGCCTATTTCATACCTAGATATTTGTATGTTTGGTCTGCTTCCATTGCAGCGATAGTTTCGCCGTTCTGCATTTCAAAAGTCTCCGGTTGTATCTTCCCTTTAACGGTGTTCAAAATACGGCACTTGTCAAGTTCAAATTGCATTCCGATATCCCCGGAGAACTTCTCTACAATTTTAAGCAATTATTCCAGCTGGTTTCTGGTAGCAGCCATCAGTTTAAGATCATCCATGTATAGAAGATGATTCACTCTGACTACCTCTTCGTTGTTATTTCTAACACTAAAGCCGTATCTGGTTGAGTTCAAACGGCCTGATGGTGGGTTCATTGCAAGGCAGAACCACAATGGGCTAAGTGAATTGCCCTGAAATGTTCCCCTTCGTATCGGAATGGTGTTAGTTTCGATGGTGTCGCTGGATGGCACTTGCAATTGGATCCTAGTTCTCCAGGTTGACATGATGCGTTCTATAAAGGAAACAAAATTATTATCGACTCTATACATTCTCAATATAGTTTTGAGCCACTCATGGGGCACCGAGTCGAAGGCCTTCTTATAATCCACGTAGGCAGCAAAGAGGTTTCTTCGGTTGGCACAGGCTTGGTTACATACGACAGAGTCAACAATCAATTGTTCCTTGCATCTCATTGCTCCCCTCATGCATCCTTTCTGTTGAGTTGCAATGATGTTATTTTGCTCACAATGTGCATAGATGCGTTTGGTCAAGCAGGAGGTGATCATCTTATACAGTGTGGGTAGGTAGGTGATCGGCCTATACTTAGCTGGGTCAGTAGTGGATATATGAGAGAAGGAAAGAGGAGGAGGAGGAGGAGTAAGAAGAGTAAATCATCAACACTTTTCATCCTCCTCCTCCTCTTTTCTTCTCTCATTATACTTTTCAAATCTCTCATTATACTTATTAAAAAACCTCGTATCATCAACACTTTTCATCCTCCTCCTCTTTTGTTCTCTCATTATACTTTTCAAAAAGCCTCGTATACATCACCTTGAGTTTAATCTTAAAGTTAACAACATGGCTAACCTTTCATCGAATCCGATCATAGTAGGAGATCTAACCTTATGTTTGACCTTGAGGTGGATAACCTTATTTGACCATGAAGTCGATATAAAGTCCTACCACCAATGAATTTTCACTTCAGTAAATTTATAAAATAGATACGTGGAGCAACAAAAGATGATAAATTAAATACCAACAAATAATAAGTAAATAATAAGTAAATAATTTTATATTTAATAGTAAATATTACAAAGTAAATATTAAAAAATTCATTCAAAAATTTATGGATAATAATATTGAAGAAGAAGATCCAGATCTAGATGAATTAATTGGAGTATTGGATTACAATACACATCTTAACGAAGAAAAATTTCAGAAGAACTTCAGAAATTGTTTAAACTACGATATAAATAATTTCGAACAAATTGAAGCTGACTCTGGTGACTCCGATATTGAAGAAGATAATGAAGAAGACAGTGCTAGTGCTAAATTTTGTTTAGTGAAACATAAGTACACTGATCCCAAAGAAGTTGTGTTCTGTATTACTCAGAGTTATATCGTAGTGTTTGTAGTGACGGAAAATCAAGAAAAAACTCTTTGTCACGCATGCTATCAAATTATACAATTTTATCAAAGGGCAGGGGCTCATAGACATGTAAATACTCATAATAAGAGAAAATTAAAACGCTTAAGCAATGATTTACATTGCGATATGTGTTCAAGACAGTTGTATCAAATTATTACCCCCAAAGTTTGTTTAATTTGCAATAGTAGTGTTAAAAATATTGATTTAGATTGGGACGCAAATGTTCCAGTGGTGCCAATATAATGCCTGGTAAAAAACCAATATATAAAAACGGTAGGAAGTCGCGAAGGGTAAAAAAAAAAGTTGTTAATGAAATAATTGAAAATAAAACCGAAGAATGTCCTATATGTCTTGAAGATATATTATCTAATAAAATGATATCACCAGAACCTTGTAATCACAGATTTTGCATCCCTTGTTTAGGAATGTGGATGTTAATTAATAAAACATGTCCAATCTGTCGCAATGAACTATGTGTAATTAAATGTGAAAATGAAGAAACTGTAGTCCTAGAATATTTAGATTAGAATGTATTATTTAATATTTATGTATTGCAAACCACTTCATAAATGTGAAAATGAAGAAATTATAATCCTAGAATATTTATTTTAAAATGTATTATTATTTAATTTTTATTATTTTAAAATTATTATTGTTTGTATTTAATTTATCCATTTATTCTTATCTTATTGGAATAAAGAATTGAACAATTTCGAAAAAAAATGTTTTATTTATAAGAATAACGAACAAACATAACAACTAAATACAAGAGTTTTGATTATTCATAATAGATTGAAAAAATATTTTAAATTAACCACCCTGTTCAAAAATTCTTAATCCTTTCTTATTTTAGAGAGTTTTAAATCTAAAATTAATAAGTTTATAAATATGAAAGAAAAATATTATAGGAAATTTAGGTACAGTTATCTTCATACTCCTTTATAATTAGATCAATTAAATAAAATTTACATTACCTTAAATCGTCTCCGTTACTATTCACTATAACTTAAACACTTTAACTTAACCTAAAAATAGTTTCACTTAACACTGTCCCTAAACTTGGTCTATTGTTTGTATCTGTCAACTGAAAAAAAAAAATCAATTAGTATTTTGATATTAGGAAGACTAATAATAAATTTAATATAAGCTACTTACTTTGTAGTGGAATCGACTTCGTCACACTGGACTGGCGGATTTATCTGAGGTTCCACTTGAGGATCCTCATTTTCCTCTGGATTTGTCGAGGAGGTTATGGTTGGTACTTGTACCGGAGGAGGAACGTTGACTCTCCTTCTTATTACAAGTCTATTACCATCCATAACCTGAATTTCATAATTTCTGTTCCTGAACATATTGATAATTAAATTAAATAATAAAAATTAAAATTTAGGAAGACAGCACTGGTGATGAACCAAAAATGAAAAAGTCACCTCGCAAAACAGTCATTTTATGAAAGTAGGTCAAGGTAAAATTTCGATTTTTAAATCGCGGAGAGGGCCCCTCATACCGCCCCTATACTCCTCCTATACCCCCCCCGCCCCCGCCCCGCCCCCCGAAGGGGGAGGGGCGGGGGGGGGGGGGGGGCGGCGCGCGGCCTTCGGCCGCGCGCACTGCCTTCCAGGGAGCGGGGGGCCTTCGGCCCCCCGCCCCCTGGACCCCTCCCCAGTCGAGATGCCCCGAAAAAACCTTGTGTTTTTTATAGGCCCGCAAACCTCTCGAGTTTTTATAGTTACAGCACATTTTAGGACGTCTCACTGAGAGTTATAGGGGACCCTAAGGTAAGATGCTCCGAAGAGAATTTTGTGTTTTATACGCCCGCAAACCTCTCGAGTTTTTATAATTACAGCACATTTTAGGACGTCTCACTGAGACTTATAGGGGACGTAACTCCCTAAGCAGCTCAGCAGAGGGACTCAGCTGGGGGGCTCAGCGGGGGGAAGGGAGGAAAGGGGAAGGAGGCTTTGCGGGGGAAGGGGGCGGGGAAAAAATTTTGCGGGGGAAGGGGGGAGGGGGAAGGGGGGGCTCCGCGGGGTGTGACGCGCAGAATTGAGGTCATTGACCTTTATTGAGGTCACTATACGTACGAGGACAAACCGTGGCCTGCTTTCATATAAAACGGTCGAGGATCAGTTTATAGCAAGCTTAAGTCGAGTTTACCACGCTTTAAATTTAAAGTCTCCAATTTTAGTTTCTTTTAGTTTGTTTTAGTGTGTTTTAGTTTGTTGCTGTCAAGTGTACTCAAATTTTAAAGGTATGTCTTTTCCTTTTGCCTCAACTTCCACTGAACAGTTAGGAGTGGTGAACAAAATTAATATAATTTCAAATATAATAATTCAGCCTGCTTTTTTGAATAATGAAAATGAAAGTGACAACCAAAATTTAAGTCAGAGAACCCAAAATTTTAACGCGATGATTAATACGATGCAAGAAAAAAATTTAGAAAACAAATTACTCCAAAGTTGTTCAGAAACGAACATAAAATTTTTAGAAAATTTGGAATATTTGCCTGAACTAGAGAATATTTCGGAGACAGATTTTGACTTTCAAAATTCAATTTTATCACAAAATTTAGATTTTAATAATATTTTAACGCCGGAAACCCCAAATTTTTTAACTCAAGATTTAGATGTAACAACGGACACTCCCATTACAAATACTCCCGACATATTAACTCAAGATTTAGATAATATCGACAATTTTAAAAAGCTAATGGGGATTCCCAAAATTAATAAAAATTTAACAAATTATCAGAGTAAAAGTGACAGTGACAGTGACAATGATTCGAGTTCAAATAAATCACAAAATTTTTTTGGAATGTTGAAAACTAGAAATTTTGAAAGTGAAAACAATTCTGGAGGAATACCGGGTAATTCTTCATTTTCTCCTCTATCTCTGTTCAAAATTTCAACTAATCAAAAAAAAAATAAAATTTCGGAATCGACTAGTAGTGGAAATATGGGGGTTGATGTTTTGGGGGAGGAGGATGGTTCACGGGATAGTTACAAAATTTCAGATTGTAGTGAAGATTTGGGAGCATCGTTTACTAGTGGTGGTGGTTCCCAAGAAATTCTTCCAATAATAAGTGAACCATCTGAAAAAAATGAAAATTTTAGTCAAAATTCAATTCCGTGCGGCCAAAATACCTACTGTGAATTAAATTTTCCAAATTCTCCAATAATTTTTGAAAACTCGCCACCAGATTTCGATGAAATTTTAAATTCTGTTTCTACACAAACAGAGACAGTTCAAAATTCTGTTTTAACACAAACGGAAGTGTCAATCCCCTTCGAAAACGATTATCCGAAACTAAGCTTTCATTCAAAATCAAATTTCAAAATTAAAAATAAACATTTGTCTTATCAAAGATCATTAGGATTTGTTTTGGATTCTATTTTAAATTGCGATCCTAATAAAACAGCTGAGGAGAAAAGGAAGATGTGGGAAAGGGCGATAGAACTTTATAAAGCTACTCTTAGCTTTTTCCATCCCATTCCTTAACTCCCCTCCTACTTCTTTTCCACCATTTAAATTCATACCTGACCGTGTCACCTTCAGTGTGTTAAAATCGACTTGGGCTTCACAATAAGAGATTCGTTTTAGAAAAATGGATTTTAAATGTGAAGAGTGCTTCAAAATTTTTACTCGAAAAGACAATTTGAATCGCCACAAGAAGATAATTCACTCTAACAATGGCCCCCAGTTAGAACAGAAGAAGAAAAGCTGTAAGTTTAATTTTAAATAGAAATTTTGTTTCAATTTAATAATTAGTTATTAATTTGATGAATTAGAGGCAAATTTAATAAAGAAGTTATTAAATTTTAGGTGAAAGAAGATATTGTCAATTCTGCAAAATATTTATAAAAAAGTCATTATGGTTCTGTCATTTGAGAACAAATAAACACAAAACCAATTCAATGGTGGTTAGGGATGAAAATGTGTCTGTAATAAAATCGGCATTTAAGGAAAGAATCATTTCATATAAAATATCATCGACTCAATACCAAATCAACATTTATGATTTTTTCTCCGAAATACAACAAAAAATAATTGAGGTAATCAATTATGAAATCCAAAGACACACCTGCATCAAACTCAACATGGAGTTATTTGGTCTTTACTTAAATCCTTCCAATGAAAGTCATGAAGTTAAGTCTTTCAATACCCCATTTCGGATTTTATGTAATAGTTCAGAATTAACGCAAGAACTAGAAGATATTATTAAAATTATTGACCGGAAAGCTGATGAACTGGCAGAAAAAGATTCGGGTAAATTATTTTTTATTAAATATTTAGTAACTAAACTTAAACCAAAAATAAATTTGTTGTTAATTATTCTTCTTTAATTTCAGGATGGATTTTAATAAAAATATTACACGTTGAGCTTAACATCAACAAGTACAACCCCTTAAAAGCTTCTTCATATATACCGCTACCGTCAGAGATCAAGTTGAAAAATGCTGTAGTCAACGTTCAAAACAATGATGAATGTTGTTTCGCCTGGTCTGTGGTTGCAGCTCTTCATTCACCTAACGGACCAATTGAAAAGGTGGAGTCGTATCCACATTTCACCACTATTTTAAACTTTAAAGGTATCAATTTTCCTTTAACTTTAAAAGACATAAGTAAATTTGAAAATTTAAACAATATTTCGGTTAATGTTTATGGATTAGAAAAAATCAAGAATAATTTAAAAACTCAATTCGAAATTATAGGACCTTTACATTATACAAAAAATAAGCGAGAACGTCACCTTAATTTATTATTAATTGGAGATGATAATGGAAATTTCCATTACTGTTATATTTCGGATTTATCTAGATTAATTTCAAAACAATTATCTAAACATCATGGGAAAAAATTTTTATGCGACGGTTGTTTACAATATTTTACTACTGAAGAATTATTAGTCAGGCATAACACATATGATTGCGATTTTGTAAGAATAAATCTACCTTCAACTGAAACCAAAATAGATAGATTTGGAAATATTATTCCCGAAAATATTTTAAAATTTCAGAATATACAGAAACAAATTGAAGTTCCATTTGTTATATATGCAGATTTTGAATGCATTCTTAAGCCTTTAAATAATGAAATTAATGATGTAGATCCAAGTTCTCCATATACTGAAAAAAAATGTCAACATATTCCATATTCGTTTGCTTATTATATAAAGTGTTCATTTGATGATTCAATTTCCAAATTTCAAAATTATATGGGTCCCAATTGTGCACAAATTTTTATAACTTACTTAGAAAGAGACGTTCTTAATATTTACAATAAATATATGAAAAAGTTAATACCAATGAAAAAATTAAATGTGTTGGAACAATTACATTTTGAATATACGAATGATTGTCATATATGTGATAAACCTATAATTTCGGATAAGGTTGCTGATCATTGTCATTTAACAGGTTCCTATAGAGGTCCGTCACACTCTATATGCAACTTAAATTATAAATTATCTAATTCCATTCCAGTAGTTTTACACAATTTGCGTAATTATGATTCTCATCTGTTTATAAAAAATTTATGTCCAAATCATGAACAATTATTTGTCATAGCCCAGAATAAAGAGAAATACATTTCATTTCAAAAATCTATTGAAGTAGATCAATATTTAGATAAAAAGACTGGTTTCACCAAGTCAAAATTTCTATATCTTAAGTTTATTGATTCATTTCAGTTCCTACCATATTCTTTGTCAAATTTAGCTTCCATCCTTAATGATGAACAATGCAAAGAAGTGTTCAAATATTTTAATGAAAAGGAAAAATTTAAGTATATCCGTCAAAAAGGCGTTTTCCCTTATAAATATATTGATAATATCGACAAATTAAATGAAACGGAGTTACCCAATAAAAAAAATTTTTATAATGACCTCACGGATGAACACATTACTGATGAAGAATATGAGAGGGCTAAAAATGTTTGGAATTTATTTGAATGTAAAACAATCGGTGAATATTCCGATTTATATCTTAAATCTGATGTATTACTTTTGGCAGATGTTTTTCAAAATTTTAGAAAAACGTGTATGGAAACTTACAAACTTGATCCTGCACATTATTATACTTTTCCAGGTTTAAGTTTTGACGCTTGTTTAAGATATACTGGAGTCGAATTGGAGTTAATAACAGACCCAGATATGTTACATTTTTTTAAAGGTAGTGTAAGAGGAGGAATCAGTACCTGTGTATGTAGGAAATCTATAGCAAACAATTTATTTCTTTCAAATTATGATCCATTACAACCATCTAAATATATTATGTATTTTGATGCAACTAATCTTTACGGATATGCGATGTCTCAATATCTGCCGGAAAAAGATTTTGTTTGGTTATCAAATCAACAAATTCAAAATTTAGATATAATGAATATATCTGAGACTAATGACAAGGGTTATGTGCTAGAGGTTGATTTAGAATATCCTGAAAATTTACACAATTTACATAATGAATTTCCATTCTGTCCAGAAAATTATAAGCCTCAAAATTCTAAAACTTTTAAATTAATTCCAAATTTAAAAAATAAAGAAAAATATGTAATTCACTATACTTTATTAAAACAATGTATTCAATATGGAATTAAACTAACTAAAATTCATCGGGTTGTAGAGTTTACACAATCTCAATGGTTAAAAAAATTTATTGATCTAAATACAAATTTAAGAAATCAATCTAAAAATCAATTTCAGAAAAATTCTTATAAATTGGCAAATAATAGCATCTACGGAAAAACAATGGAAAATGTGGATAAAAGGACAGATATACGATTGGTTACACAATGGGCAAAAAATCATAGAAAAGATGGGGCAGAAAATTTAATTGCTAAACCATCCTTTAAAGATGTAACAATATTTTCAGAGAATTTAGTAGCTGTGCAAATGCGTAAAGTGTTAGTGCAATATGATAAACCTGTCTATGTAGGCTTTAGTATTTTAGATATATCAAAAACGGTGATGTATGACTTTTTTTATGGGTTTTTAAAACCTTTATATAAGAATAATATTAAACTTCTGTACACAGATACAGATTCCTTTATTTTGGAAATTGAGACAAGTAATGTTTATGAAGACATTAGGGTTAATATTGATAAATTCGATACTTCAAATTATGATGTTAATAATATTCATGAAATACCAATAACTGAATCTGTTGTTGGAAAGTTTAAGGATGAATATGCTGGTGAACCAATAGAAAGCTTTTATGGCACAGGGGCCAAAGCTTATTGTGTTAAGTCAGAAAATGGGTTGCTTAAAAAAGCTAAGGGGATAAAGAAAAGTAGCATTAAAAAACAATTAGAATTAACACATTATAAAGATGTTGTAGAACAAAATTCAAAAGCTTTCTGTACAATGTATTTGTTTAGATCTCGACTTCACAATATTTATACAGAATTAGTTAACAAATTAGCTCTCACTTCTAATGATGATAAAAGATTTAAAATTCCCAATAGTTATGATACATTAGCGTGGGGTCACCAAGATATTCCATTTTTTCAGTGGTTAATAGACCATGAAAATGAATTATAAAAAATTCTTTTAAGATTAAAAGTTTTACTCTTCAAGGCTAAATTTGAAGTATTTAAGAACATGGTAAATTTTAAAATTATATCAGTATAAAATATACCACCGTCTAGAATAAATATGTGTTTAGAATCTTTTGAAAAAGAAATTGATAACAAATTATATAGAACATATGAAAAAAGACTTTCCTCATTTAAATTCTGGAATGGAAAATTAAATCCTAAAGTGTTAGCCCAATCAGGGTTTTATTATTTAGCTATTCATGATGTTTGTAAATGTTTTTACTGTGGTGCAGAAATATTTGCCTGGAAAATTGATGATTGTCCAATTGAGGAACATTATCGTCACTGGAAGAACTGTGACTTAATCGAGTGTTTGTGGTTAGGTGAAAAAAATAAAAAATGTGAACCTGTTGTCCTTAAAGTGAAAGAAAATATGTCAACATCTTTCATTTTTTTATTAGTTTTAATAACTATGTTTGTATCTCTAATTTGTAAACAAATTATTTAATGTCCTTAAAGTGAAAGAAAATATGTCAACATCTTTCATTTTTTAATAGTTTTAATAACCATGTTTGTATCTCTAATTTGTAAACAAATTATTTAATATTTTGAAAAAAAAAATGTCTATATATTGTAGAAAATTAATTAAAACTGTTCAGTCTTATTTCAATCTCTTATTGTTTTGTTAATAGACATTTAAAATTGAAAAGTGTTTTAATGGCATCCCTTATCAACTACATTGTTTTACATTCAATTTTAAATAATACTTTATATGTACTTTATCCTCCAAGGGTTTTACATGGAATGGTGTGTTTTGAAAACGAAACCTCTACTATTAAACCTGAAATATGTAATTATATGAAAGCTATGAATATTAATAATTATTCAACTGCTTTCGCATATAATATGAATAATAGTCAATCTAATAGTAATTTTTTCAAAATTTACTTTCATTATCCAAATAATACAATTTTTGACACTAACTGGATTGAAAAAAATAAAAAACCATTTACGATTTCTAGCTGTGATCATATTAAAAATGATGAGGAAGGTAAAAACTGTTTAATTCTATTTATCTTCAATATAATTTTATCAATAGGTAGTTTTTCACTTTTGTCGTTCTTGACAATTTTGTTTTATCAAGATAGGTCATAAAAATTTAATAAACTTGCTTGACCTTGAAATTTATAGAGGAGTGGGGTGGATAAGATATATTCAGACTCAGTATTTTAGTTTTCAGTTAGCATCAAGACATCATGTTTAATAGTAGCAATTTTAATGGATATAAATCCAGTTCTAGTGAAACCAATGATAAAATTAGTCAGTGTAATGAAAAATTATTAAATTCAAAAATCTACTATCTTAACAATTCCTTATCAAAATTTGTTTGTGTTGGAATTGGTATAAATGATTTTACACCAAAAGTTCTAATTGGAGGTCGAAATGGATTTCACATTTACTTGAATGAAGAAGAATGGAAAGAACTTCAAAAAAATCAAGGAGTGTTGGTGAATTATTTTTATTCTGCTCAAGCATATGCATACCCACTAAAAATTGAAAAAATCACAGTGTTTTTTGAAAAAATAAATCATTCTCCTGTTATCAGAATTCAAAAGGATGAACATTATGTGATTCTGGGAAAAGAATCAATAGATAAATTAGTTGAAATCGATGAACTTGTTGACTACAGAATTCATATAATTAAAAAGCAAGAATTTTCCAAATATTTTAATTTGTTTCATCACTATAATTATCAGTCAGGAGATGTGTTGTCTCATATTTATAGTGTTTTGGATCCATGTCAGAATTTAAACAGTGAAAATGTCGGAACTGTTTTAGAAATGTTATCTCTACATAAACAGGAATTAGAAAACAAGTTAAGAAAATCCGGTGCATTACAATAGAAATATGAAGAAATCAGTGACAATCAGTGAGAACAATAATAAAGTTTATATATTAGTGACATGGGACTTTGCATTTAGACAAGCTCGAAAAAGTGAATATCAGAAATTTTATCTTGACAGACTAAGATTTGAAAAACGAGTTGAACAATGTGAAAGTATTCTTAAAAGTATTTTTGATGTAGATCATAGAAAAAAAATATATATTGAAAGATTTAATGTAAAAATATAAATTTATATTGTTAATCTCAGTTGTAAACATCTTAAAAATTATATTGTTAGTATTTGTTGTAAAAAGGATTATCGTAAATAAAAAATATGTTATATAAATAGGTCTTTTATTTAAAAATTTGATATACAATATTACTTAAAATTAATTACAATACATCTTTTTTAAGAATCCATGAATTATGTGATTTATCGAATCCTAACCATTTAACAAAAACTTGGTTCCCTTTCTTCCTTAAAATTTTTTCAACCAAAAACACATCTGGATGTTTAACTTTTTGTAACTCTTCTTGGTAGAAACCTCCTTCAATATATTCATTTTTACTATCTTTTAATAAATAGGTGGGTGGATTTGTTAACTGAACCTTTCTAATTTGAAAAATTTCAGTTGACCAATTTGGAGTATATCCTTTTTCAAAAGCTTCTCTTTGTTTGGAAATTCTAACAAAATCATTTTCTTTAAATTTAGTGCGCTTTAAATCAAATGTTTTTTTAAAAGTAAAAGAATTTTGCAGTATAGTTTTCTCATTTTTTTTATTAACCTCAACAGGTCTATATCCGGTAGTTCTATGAATACTATTATTATATTTTTCAATAATAGTGGGTAAAATAGAGTACCATTGGTAATTCCCTCTATTACTAAAATATTTCCACATTATATTTTTTAAAGTTCGATTTACGCGTTCTACAATACTCGCTTTGAGATTAGAGTAAGTATTATAATGATTAATTTTGTAATAATTCATAAGATCTTTAAAATCTTTATTGAAAAATTCTTTTCCTAAATCTGTCTGCAAATTTTGCGGTTTACTTGTTTTTTCTAAAATTTTTTTCATAGCTTCAGTTACATCTTTTCCTTTTTTACTTTTAAGTGGTTGAGTCCAAACATACTTTGAGAATGCATTTATCACCACCAAAATATATCTATAACCTTTATTAAATTTGGAATAGGGTTGCATCTCTACCAAATCAGCTTGCCATAAGTCATTAAGGCTTTTAACAATAGTTCGTCTTCTTCTATATCTTCTTCTTGCCGGTTTATGTAATTCATCTACAACTGTTTCTTTAATATTTTTACTCATAGTACTAGAATAAAATTTCTTAATACCTTCTTTAAATAACTTATTTTATTTGTTTGTTATCTTTTTTTAGCAAATCTTCGATTTTATATTCCAAAGTTTTAAAAGATGCATTATTCGAATCTTTGACTTTTTTGATTTCATCTTCGATTTTATATTCCAAATTTTTAAAAGATGCATTATTCGAATCTTTGACTTTTTTGATTTCATCTTCAATGTTGGTAATTCTTACATTAATTTTAGTTTCAAAAACAACAAGTGATTTTATACTTTCGTTTCTCATTTCTCTTACTGTTGCGTTTAATTCTTCTCTAGCATATGCCATTGTGTCATTAAACTCTTTTCTAGAAACTTCGGCTGCTCTTTGAACTAATTCGTTTAGTGATTTTATTTCTTTTACCAATTTATTTTCTAGATTTTTTATATCTTTTCCTAATTGAAATTCTACATTTGTTAAATTTAATTTTATTTCTACCAATTTTTTTTCTATTTTCTTTATATCTAAAATCGCTTTTTCAATTTCAATTCTTACATCGTTCAAAGATTTTTCATAATCATTTAACTTTGTTGAAATTTCTTCAATTTTTGAACTGTGTTGTGCAAGTCCTTTTTTTAAATCATGGATAGAGGTGTTAATCATAGCTTGTATTAGTTCTGCTAAAGATTCTAATTCTTTTTCTAATCTTTTATTCAACATCTTTTGAAAATATTCATCGTCAACAGTGGTTTTTAATTCTGTTTTTAGATTGTTTAATTGTGAGATTATCTCCATGATTTGTTCACTATTTTTTAAAATTTCATTTTTAAATTTATTTTCAATTTTTTCATCTACATTTTGTAAATCTGTGTTTAATTTCTTTTCCAAATTTTTCAAGTTTAATAGAATTATTTCAGCATTATTTTCAATTGAATTAATTTTCTGATTTATTTCATTAATATTATCGCTATCTTTTTTATGGATTATAAAGTGTGTATTCATAGCTCTCTCTATTTGTTGTGTGTTTTTATTCATACCATCATGAACGTTTTGAAAATTACCTATTTCTTCAGAAACCCTATTATTAAGTTTGTTCGTAAATTCTTGGAACTTTGATACCATATCTTTTATAATAATTTGTTTAACATTTTCTATTGCAGAAGTATCATTTATTTTTGATTTAACCAATGTTATTTCATTTTTTATGTTATTTTCAAAACTCTTTACTTCATCATATTTCTGTTTTATTGTTTTAAAATCATCTTCACACTTCGATGTTTTTTGAGAAAAACTTTTTAATAGTTCATCATTGTCTTTGACAATATTTTTTATATTTAATATCCTGTTATCATAGTTTGACACATTTTCTTCAAATAACTTAATTTTTTTCGAAATAGATTCCACATTTTCATCATTTTCACTAACTCTCTTTTTTAAATTTACAATATCATTTTTTAACACAGGTTCAAATCTTTGAACAATATCATCACTTTTAAAATTTTTTAATATTTCATTTTCAACATTGGCTAGTATTTTATTTTCTATTGTAGGTATATCTACTGTATACTTTTTAGAAATATGACGTCCAAATTTATCAATGGTCATTTTAACAATGTTATGTAACAATATTTACTACTTTCTTTTATACAATTATATTGGCTTCTTTCAATTCTTCAATAATAGAAATAATTTCGTTGTTATGTCCTGTATTCCCAGCCATCATAGATGCTACCAACAGTCGAAGTCTATCAACAAGTTCATTTACGTTATCCCAATATACGTAATCGGTATAAGGTTTATTAACTTTTAAAGTTATTCCGGATCCTGTTCTTTTCGAAGATATTCGAGTTTCCCTGTATGGAGCTTTTCGTCTGTCAAAAAATCCTTGAACTATATTATGCGTTTCGGGATTTATGGTTTTAGTTTTTGTAATTCCTTTATTTTGTAAATAAGGCCCTATTATAGAAATATATTTTTGTGATCCATTTCCCTGTACCTGCTCATTTGGATCATAATTTCTACGGTATGCATTGGTTCTCTTTAAAATATCCATATAATTTTCCAAATCTTGTTTTTTATAACCTACTGGTTCCTTTTTAAATAATAATTCATATAAACCTGGTGTACCTGTATAAGTTATACCTTCAACTTTTATGTTTTTACCGATAATTTCTATAGGTCTTTGTGTTAAACCCAAAAAGAATTTCTCAGTTTCAAAATCATGTACTATTCCATAGAGGTGATCAAACTTATGTTCCACATCTTTTACCCCTCCGTCAATATATTGACGAGGTAATTCATGAAATCCTGATAAATATTCTTGATATAAAGGTGTACTGACAAATGTTTGAATTGTTTGGCGTGTTTGTTCTAATATATCCGAAAGATTTCCTACCGTAGATTGTGAAATTGAAGAAGGGGTGGTTTCTGCTATGACACTTGTTTGTTGTAAAGATGGCATCTGACTATGTGAAGCTATACTGGTTTCCCAGTCAATAATTGTTGGTATTTCTGTAGGAAGAATTGGAGTTTTCCCTGTCTTTCTTTTTTCTGGTGTTGATGTTCCATACTGTAGTTTTTTTCTTGGTGTTAGTGTTGGAAACAATCTTTTTTCTGGTGTTTCATAATTTTTTTTAATGGGTGTTTGTAGCTCTTCCTTTACCTCAGCCGATTCAATTTTACCAATTGTTGAAATTAATTGTTGTAGGGGTTGAGTTATTGGTTTATAGGTTTCCTCCAATTTGGATTGTGCTTCAAATTCAGCATTTTTTAAACTTTGATATTTTTGTTTAACAGCTTTCCTTGACTTAACAAGCTCTCTTGCTAAGCGTTCATTCATGATTAGTTAAATTTTTCACAAAACTTTTATTTTTATAAGAAAATATATGAATCAAATCCTTTTCGATATCGACCGGATTTTAAATTCGAATCCTTGTCTATTACCAAAAATCCAAATTTATCTTTCCAACACATCAAACATAACTCATTAAATTGATTAAATGACATATCAACATTAACATGATCATCATAAATATGTTTTAAGTTCGTTTTGTCTTGTTGAAATATAACAATCAAATTCGCATTGTCACGAATTAATTGTTTTGGAATCGAAGAATACGTTTGACACAAATAAAAACAATCAGTATTTTTATGTCTTCCGAAACAAAAATAATCTTTTACAACATTCTGATTGCAACACACTATATCATCAAATATAATTATGGAATTTGGTTTTATTTCTTGTGGAGAAACAATATTTTCTTCATTTTCGGATTCATAATATCCAATTTCTCTCAATGGTTTAAAAAGTAATCTCAAATATTCATATTTTGGTTGATATAGAGACTTTGAATAAATATATAAATTTTCAAACCGTAAACCATTGGGATCTTCAATTAAACTTATAATGATATTAGTTTTACCACACCCTGATGGACCAATAATTAACCCCCTTTTACTAGAGCCTTCAAACAATTTTCCATGTTTTCTAAAATTATTTCTTGAAGTCTCATGGTCTTTAATAATAATTGAATAAGGTTGTTTGACAATTTTCATATATAAGAGGATGTATAAAGGGTAAGTTCTAATTTAAAACTAGTCAGTTTGTTCCAAGATTTCAATTATATAATGCCAATCTCATATAAGCAACAATCCATTTATAAAAGAAGAGTCAGAAAAAGAGGTAGTGGTTTAATTAATACTCTAATAAATAAGTTACCTTTTGAATTACATCTACCTGGGTATAATTTTTGTGGACCTGGAACCAAACTAGAAAAGAGACTAGCTAGAGGCGATAAAGGCATAAACTTATTGGATGAAGCTTGTAAAGAGCATGATATTGCCTATGCACAATCAAATGATATAAAAAGCCGACACGCTGCTGATAAATTATTAGGTGACAAAGCTGCCGAAAGGTTCAGAGCAAAAGACGCCACTTTTGGAGAAAAAACTGCTGCACTTGGAATAAGAGGTGCAATGAAAATTAAAAGAAAATTTGGTATGGGATTAAAAAAAAGAAGGAAAAACAGAAGTCGAAAAACTCGTCTAGGACGAGGAATAACTTTATCTCAAGCTATTTCAAAAGCAAGACAAGCACTAAACGGAAAACAATTTAAAAGTTTGACTGATATTATTCAAACCGCACTTAGATCTATCGGAGATAGTAGAATATTATCACCAAAAAATAGAATCATACCAATTCCAAAAACTGGTGGATTTCTACCTCTTATTCCTTTATTTGCTGGTTTGTCCGCTTTAGGTGCTCTTGGAGGAGGAGCAGCAGGTATTGCGAAAGCTGTCAACGATGCAAAAGCTGCTAAAGAAAAATTAGAAGAGTCCAAAAGACATAATAAAATGATGGAATCTATAGCAGTAGGAAAACAAGGAAGTGGTCTTTATTTAAAACCATATAAAACTGGATGTGGATTATATCTGAAACCTTATTCAAAAAACTGTTAAAACAAATACCTCGAAAACCACTTACAAATTATGATTTAAGTAAATATATTAATCTACTTAAAATTCCCAACTTTCGAGGTATATTCATGAGAGATAAATTACCAAAAAAAATTAATAAAAATGAAAGTGGTATTGTTAATCTCGATAAGAATAGTGGTGATGGAACTCATTGGACTGCATACATAAAAAAAGGGAAAAATATTTTATATTTTGATAGTTATGGCAATTTGCGACCATCTACCGAATTAACAAAATATTTTTTCAGCGATAAAAAGAAAAATATTGTGAAATATAACTACGATCATTATCAATCAATTAACAAAACAAATTGTGGTGAGCTCTGTCTTAAATTTCTTTATAATAATGGTTGAAAAACAATATTAATTCATTTTGTTAAAAATTTTTAAAGAGATATGTCGTACAGTTTTGTCATTAGTGGTAATTCCCCCACGCTTTCTGTTAATATTCATCCTCCAATATATTTAGATGAAAATTTTGAATATTCCATTGGACTTGTAAATTTTGAAACTTTTAATGCTATTCCAAATATTGATGAGACTAATAATCTTTTCATTTATGACTCAAATAAAGAAATAAGAATACCACCAGGTAGTTATGAAATAGATGATGTAAATAATTTTATTCAAAAATTTTTGGACAATCGTACTTTTCTTCATATTTATGCCAATAATAATACTTTACGAACACATATTAAAACAGATATTCCTATCTCGTTTCGTGATGGAACTATAGGAAAAATATTAGGTTTTAAAAATAAGGAATTAGAAGGTCTTAAGGAGCACATTTCAGATTTTCCAGCGGAAATTATTAAAGTAAACGCCATAAACATCGATTGTAATATTGCCGAAGGATCATATTTAAATGGAAAACCTGTTCATATAATACATCAATTTTTTCCTAGTGTAGCTCCTGGTTTTAAAATAATAGAATCACCACAAAATGTCCTTTACTTTCCTGTTACTGTAAAGGTAATAGACAATATAAACATTAAAATAGTAGATCAAGATGGTGATCTCATCAATTTCAGAGGAGAAACGGTAACAGTAAGACTACATCTTAAAAAAATAGATGAATAATGGTTATTTTATATAATAAAAAAGTCTCAAATTATAATTTTTCAAAAAAATTTTACTCTAAAAACATTAATAAGAAAGATACTAAACGACATTTAACTAGTAATAAATTAAACTCTCAAAGGTTAACACCTTCTAATAAAAAATTTCTGATAAGTTTAGGTTTCAAACTAAAATAAAATGGAATATTTAAATGTAAAAGAAAATATTCTTGTAGATGAATCAATATTAAGCTGGGAAATACTATCATTTGAACCTTTCAATCCTACAAAACTTGGATTAAATGATGAAATTAGAATTGCTCTACAACAAACAGGAAAATATCCTTTACCTTGCAAAAGTGAATTATATTTAGAATTTCAAGTTACCAAAGAAGATGATACTCCATTGGCTAATACGGTATTAATCAACAATGCTCCAGCATTCTTGTTTAAAGAATTACGTTATATTTTAAATGGTGTTACAATTGATTCAGTTCGAGATGTAGGAATTACTTCAACTCTTAAAGGATACATATCATTTAATCAAAACGAAAGTGCAAAATTGGAAAATGCTGGATGGTATCCAAAAACGAAACCTAAAGAAAAAATTATGACTGATGAAAAAGGAAACGTTTCCCTATGCGTCCCATTAAAAATGTACTCGGGATTTTTTGAAGATTATAACAAAATAATTTTAAATTCACAACAAGAACTAATACTAATAAGAAGCAATGATGACACTAATGCTTTAGTAACCACAAGTGATGATGAAAAACCGAAAATTAAAATAACCAAACTTTGTTGGCGAGTTCCACATCTTACTGTGGCCATTCCCCAAGAATTGGCACTAACGAAAATTATTGATAAAAACAATGATATTCTTCTTACTTTCCGAAGTTGGGAATTAATTGAATATCCAGAGTTATTAGAAAATACAAGACATAATTGGCCTGTCAAAACCTCCACAAAAATTGAAACACCAAGACATGTACTAATTGCTTTTCAAAAGGATAGACGTGGTAATTTAAAATCAGATATGAGTAAATTTGATCATTGTGACCTAAGGAATATAAATGTGTTTTTAAATTCAGAAAGATATCCTTACCAGGATCTTCAGCTTGATTTTAAAAATAATAAGTTTGCTACCCTGTATGAAATGTTTTCTGAATTTCGTCAAGTATATTATAACTTTCCAATAGAACCAATATTTAATCCCAAAGAATTTAAAGATAATGCACCTATTGCTTACATTAATTGCTCTCATCAGAGAGATTTATTACAATCCGGCCCAGTAACCATGAGAATTGAATTTGAGACAAAAGAAAAAATATCGGGAAAAACAGCTGCGTATTGTGTTATAATACATGATAAAGTATTTAGCTATAATCCATTAACAAAAATTGTTAAACAACTTTAACTTCTCCCACCACATCAAATATCATTATTAAAATGAAAATATATCGAATAAGATCAGTTGTTTCTATACCATAGTTTGTTGCACATCAAATGGAATGTACAAAATACAAAAAGAAAAAATAGAACTATTTTTAAAAAAAATTAAACATCTAAAAAATCTTATTGAAGACTATTCGAAAAAACAATTTGTAATAAAAAAATTTAGTACTTTAAAAATTTGCTAAATAAAAATGAGAATAGTTATGGATGTTCAAGGATTTAAGGATGAACACAACAAGTTTATTCCTAAAGAACTTGCAATGTTTGATGGACATAAAATGAGTCATTATATTTTTAAACCACCGTATCCACTACAAATGCTTCCACCAGAAACATACAAGCAAGCAGAATGGTTAATGAAATTTCATCACTGCATCAATTGGAATACAGGATATATTCCTCTTCATAATTTTTCATCTATAGTAAAAAACTTAACAGAAAAAGGAGAATTCATTTATATTAAAGGAGAAGAGAAAGCTAATTTTATTAGAAAATATTGTACTAAGCCAATAATTGAATTGGACGAACAACCTGTTTTAATTAAATCATCTCCTAAATGTTTTTATCATTCTCAATCACCTTCAATGTGTGCCCTTTCTAATGTATTCTTTATGTATAAAAATTTTTTTATGAATGAATAAATTAACAATGAATGTAATAATATTTTTTTTATTTATCCACATCCCCACATTACTAACAGAAAATTATATTTTCCTATCTTTACATAATCAAATATTTAAACATAACAGCCGTTACACAATAATAAAACAACTATAAAAATTTAAATATTTTATTTCACACTAACTTTAATTAACCAATAAATCAATACATAAATTTATTTCTTTATTGAGTCCAATTTTTTTAAGTTCATCAAAGAATTTTAACACATTTTTAGTCTTCAAAAATTCACTACACAATTCTGCTGCTTTTTTACAAAAATTTGCATGATCAACATATTTTATATATAACAATAAATCTTGACCCTCACTTTCTTCTTCAACTAAACAAGATAAATATCTGGAACATGCTTCGTTCATAATGAACCCTTCATAAAGGTCCCTCACAAAATTTTCAATTTTAGGCATCATCTTCACCACGCAATTTGATTAGTTCTTGTAATACAACAGGATCTCTAATATATTGGTTTAAATGACGAACTTCATGATGAAACCAACTTAACTTCACTAATTCACGTATAAACTGTACAATATCTTTCTTTTGAAAATAACGTTCGCACAATTTCACAGCCTCTGTATGGTTTTTGGATATATCCAAATAATATTGAAACCAAGATGGACCACTATCAACTGCATAATGTTCGAACTCAAAAGCAGAACTTTTACATTTTTTATAAAATTTTTGAATTAATAAATTTAATTCACTTTCGTTAGAAGCAGAAGACATATTTCATTTTAGTATGTTTTAAGCTGGTAAAGTGTTGCTTTTATAATCAAAATTTAAAGAAGGGATACAAGGTCATGTTAACATGTATACGAAGTAACTCGAATGTATACGAAGTAACTCGAATGTATACGAGATAATTCAAATGAGAAAACAAAAGAGGAGGAGGATGAAAAGCGTTGATGATACGAGGTTTTTTAATAAGTATAATGAGAGATTTGAAAAGTATAATGAGAGAAGAAAAGAGGAGGAGGATGAAAAGTGTTGATGATTTACTCTTACTCCTCCTCCTCCTCTTTCCTTCTCTCATATATCCACTACTTGGGTCAAAAGAATATAGATAATAATTATGATTTTCGATCACTAGTTAGTTTAAACGTATAATTTTATAGACAATAATTACTATTATTAAATCAACTTCAATCGAGAAAAAATAAATGTAATTGAAGTAAATTTGGCTTGTTTCAGGTGCCTAAATATTGTAATCGAACAAAAAATTTAGTCTGGGTTCAAAATGAAAGTAATTGAACTACCAGACATATTTGATTTTCGCCAATTTTAAATCCAGAGTAAGGCCAAGAGATCGAATACAATGCAGATTTACCTTAATGTAAGTAAGATAAATTAATTCTTCGGTAAATTGAAGCCATCGTTATTCATTCAGAGAGCAAATATGCACTAAAATATAACAAATTTTATATAAGTAGTAAAGCGCTCTCAAAATTAACTTTTACTAATACTTAATAATTAAAGTGTTACTCTAGGAACAACTTTCAAATACACAGATAACCCAAGAAAAACCGATCAATATTCATAAAGCCAAACAACAAATGGCATAAACCCCAATTTACAACTTAATAATCGACTAGGCAGTTAAATTTAAGTATCTAAGAGAAAATAATGAGAGTTAAAGCAATATACCATGGCCAATTTAAAATTTGTCATTAAACTGACTCGTTAAGAATTAATTTTGAGCGCAAACTTTAATAAATCAAAAATTTATAAATGACTGTGTAATAATACTATAATTAATTTATTTTATCCATTATGAGTGGTCAGTGTATTATTAAAACGTACAGAACTGATAAAATCCCCGTATCCAGATTTACTTCTATAAAAATAACTAGTAACTAGAAAACTAATCTCAATCACTAGAATAATTTAAATTATCTTACATCCTAAAATTTCAAAGGATCTTGTAGGTGATTTCGTGTATGTAAACTAAGACAACACTGTCCATGGTACATTTATGGCATTTTGTTGAGGTGTTGGTTTTTATATTTATTAATAGAACGTCTTATATATTCAGCGCAATATCCATTGCATCTCAAAGCATTAGTCGGTTTTTCTGTTTTTATTTGTCACATATTGAAATTGCTCTATGTACCAAAGAGTTTATGATGGATTGCTTTTGAGAAGGATGATAATGTGACGTTGCATTGAGAAATCGATTTGTATGTGTTGGTTTTCTCTACACAGAATATCCTAATTTGCCATCCTCTTTCCTTTGTACTAATATATCAAGAAGGGAAGGGCACCATTTGATTCAGTTTCCATAGTGAATTTTATGCTAGGGTGTTGTTGACTTAGATAATCCAGACAATTATGGAGGCTATCTGCGCCATGCGGCCAAAAAACGAACGTATCATGTACACATTTGCTCCGAAATTTAGTGTTAGAGGAGCGAAAACAAGGCGTTTTCTTCAAAAGCTTCCATGGAGATGTTAACTACTACAGGTGATAGTGGAGATTTCACGGCCGCTCTCGAAGCCTGCTCCTAGAAACTTCCTTAAAAAGTAAAATAAGTGGAAATTAGATATGCTTTAATTAATTCTACTAGGGTGAAACTCATCTTGTTGTTTCGCAAGTCCGATATTATGGAAACTGAATCGTCTTTAAAAACATTTGCGGACAGGGATTCTACATCAAAACTGTCTTTAGTTGGATGGTTTTTAATCTTTGGACAAAGTGTTCAGAGTTTTTAGCAAGGGATTCGGTTTCTCCTGTAAAGGGATGTAAAAGTTTGGCCAGATGTTTACCTATTCTGTAGGTTGGTGAGTTTAACCTACTAGTTGTTTTTAAATTAAAGAAATATACTTCCCGTTGGCCATTTTAGATGTAGAAGAGGTAATAAAAAGTTTCGTCGCGAAAAGTTAAAGCAAACGAAAAGAATTTCTCTCTTGCATCAGTTATTGATTTGCTGAAAGACTCTGCAGAATAGATGTCTCCCCGAATCGATGATTGGAAGTTTATAATGACAGTAAACAGAAAACGGCAATAAGAGAAATGAAAATTAATTTAGATATGACAATTACTATGCGAAAATTCAAAACTCAAAAAAACTTCTGTCAAATTCAACGACAGTGACAGCATAGATATACAGTCAAACATACAAAGAAAAAAAGAACATAAACAAAACAAAATCTACGGAGCTGATCAAAGAAATTACAAGAAAAATACCATACCAAAGGAAGAATTGCCTTACAATAGTAGGTAAAAAAAAACGATATTTAACTGAAAAAAGGAAACAGTAAATTCAGTAACGATAAAAATAAATACAGCAATCCATACTCTAATAAATTCCAAGTAAAACAACGTAAATATAGGTCAAATAGAGATAATCAAATATAATATAAAATCGTATTTCGTAGTGTAAGAATGTGACCAAAATTCAGAGAGATAAAATAACTGAGCTGGGCAAGAAATTAACAAAGAAGTAGAACTACTGATATTTGTAACAAATTAAAAATGCAACAAACCGACAAATGATGTGATATGAATTAGCTATAGTAAACTGGTGCAGAAATAGGAGCAGACGTACTAGTTATACATATATATATATATATATATATATATATATATATATATATATATATATATATATATATATATATATATATATATATATATATATATATATATATATATATATGAATAGTTTGGTTATTTCGGGTTTCAATCCGTTCGTTCAAAAAATCGTTTTCACGACGTTTCGCCAAAATCTCATTTGGCATTTTCAAGTGCGGTTCGTCTCGTTACTCGCTGAGAACTGTTGGTGGCCTCTGATGAATTTGGAGTTTTGTTTAGCTGGCTCGCTGCCTGATTGGATGAGCGGTTTCGCAGGCTCCTCCCCTCTCCCGAGTGCGATATGTTTTGTTCTTGTATGCAGGTCTCTCGTGTACTAATTGATTTTTGTTGGTTTCTTTCTTGATATTTTATTAATGTTTTCCATGTAGATGAAAAATTTATAGCATCGTCTCGTTTATTTAGCTGTCCCGCTTTTTCGATTTCTAGGGCCTCTCTTATGACGCGTACCTTGTAGTTCTGTACTGGTGCTATTTCTTTTGTTTTTTCGAAGTCGATGGTATGTCCGGTTGTTGTGATGTTGGAATAGGGCTGAGGTTGTCTGTTTGTTTTGAAGCTATTTTTATATTCTTGGATTCTTGCTGATATGCGCCTGTTTGTTTGTCCTATATAAGTTTGATGATAATCTGCACATGGAATGCTGAAAACGCCATGATTTTCAAGGTTGGTCTTGTCTTTGGGATTTCCCAGGATGTTGGCTATTATTTTTGTGGTTTAAATATGGGCTGTATGTTGTGTTTTCTTAAGATTCTTCCGATTCTATCTGTTATTCCTTTTATGTATGATATTATGGCTTTTTTCCTTGTTTGATCTTGGTCTTTGGTCTTTGTTGTAGTCTTCTCTTGTCTGGGATGAGAACCTAAACCCAAGAAAAAACAAAATAAAGAAAAATGATATAATCTATGGCTCAAGAATCAAGAAAATAAATATTAATAGTTTGGGTTGAAGCTACTTAAAACATCCATTATGACATTTTATAAGGAGATAGAATTATCACATGGGCCGCACGAGGTAATGCATCTTAAGGAACTATCAAGGTCATACACTAAACTTGCCGCTCGAAAAAATAGAAGAATTTTTTTATTAAGATGCAAACATTTGGATCTATTCCCTACATTTTTAAATTTGAATGTTTCATGTATTTGTTTTACAGGTAGGTACCTTGAAAATAAATTTAATAATATCATCATGAAAGCCAAATATAGTATTTTAAACTTATCAATTACAGAGGCAACCAAATAAATAAAAAAAAAAATAGAACCTAAACCCAAGAAAAGACAAAATAAAGAAAAATGATATAATTTATGCGAATCAAGAAAATATATATATATATATATATATATATATATATATATATATATATATATATATATATATATATATATCATCAATCAAAAGCTACTGTCAAAAATCATTGCCAGAAACACTTTTTATTTTCAGTTATGTTTCATAACACTGATTTTTTCATGTAAAATCGCTGACATGTTATTAGGTTTATAAAAAGAGAATGATATATATCTTTTTCTCAGTATCTTTTTATAGTTGTGAAAATATTTTTTTTTTCGTCGCTTTAATTCATAAATATATAAATTTACTTAATGCGATCAAAAACCTTTTGTTATACATTATGTTGTAAAATCAAGTTACCGATTATCGCTTCTTTTCACAATAAAATGGTAAATATATTTTCTCTACTTGCTTGTTATATTTAATGTTAATGATGGTTTTTATTATTTCTTTTCAAAAAATTGGGGTCAATTTCCTTCTAGAATTAGCTGTTTTGATATTTTGATAATAAATAAAAACAGAGTTATCAAAAACTTACATTAAATTTTAACTTGAAAAAATCGTTAAAAGTCATTTTTTTTAAATGTAAACCCCCTATTCTTATAATTGTGTGTTATTTAGCATGATTAATAAGAGGTTTTGAATAAGATTGTATATTCGCAAAAGTTGTAACTTTTGAAATATTGGCAATTTACCGTTTTTGTATTTTAAAAACGCTATACGGCTTTTAAGTTATATCATCAGACATTTGCTAATAGATATCGAGATAAACAGAACTGTCACGGAACATTGGTATAAAAGTGTAGAAAAATTTAAAAGATTTTGATACCGTTAAGGCAGAAATGCGTTACAGGAAATCTATTCTCAATGATGAAAATGTCAAAATTACTATTCTGGGATATTATAGAAATATCTACACTGTGGCATGTTTTCGTAGGCGAGGAGCAGGCCGTGCTCTTCGGCTCTACTTCGTTTACGGCAACGGAACATCGGTCAGTGGATATTTCTCGTGCAAACAGTCATCGGTCAAATGCTCAGCGTAGGGGTATGGGGTCGGCGGTATCTACTTATATTCGGGATATCCCTGCTCTCTCAACTGATCAACGGTTTGACTGCCTGAAGGTCAAAACATCCACTCGGTGGTCGGTTCTCGGGCGCCACCCTCGGGATTCATGTGGTCGAGGGCCCACTTATGCACCGGGCAGCTTGTTACAGTGGAGAAACGGCAAGCCAGGGGTCAATTGCGTATATTAGTGCTGGCTGCCGGCTGCCAATTATTATCTGTAATGTTAAAAATGGGACAAGGTATTGAAACAAGCGGTTATAAAACATCGTGTATCCTGTATTCCATTCTTTTAGACAAATACATGGCTTAAAACTAACTTACAATCTAAGGTGAACAATAATAAAAACAAATAAAACGGTCTGGAGGGCAAGATTATGTTTTGAGAGCTGTTCACGGTAGCTCGTACTGTTCGGTTGCGCTGAAGACGGTAACTCGGCGGTATCATTCACGACGCTATTCACGTACCTCGTACTATATGGTTGCGACGCTATTCACGACGGCCTGCACGCAAATTATCGCGTTTCGTATCTAAAATCCGCGTTCACGGTTCACGGCCCTTCGTATTAAAATTCGACCGACGGCGGTATACGCGGTAACAATAACTCGGCATCGTTCGGCGATAGCGGTGTCACTACACGGCGACGGTGATCTCTATACGCGGCATCGGCGACAAGCGTCGGGGCGGCAGTTGTTTAGCGCCCTTGTCAACGGACATCGGAGGGCAACAAAGGTAATATTGACGGCATTTAGTGCGTGTGTGTATCGGTGACGGTAGGAAGGAACGAAAGGAACTGACGCTGCCCGTTCTTATAAGGGTCCTCGACAGCGTCAGCAGAATGGAACGACATTGCCCGTTCTTATATGAGTCCTCGACAATGCCGACCAATAGCGGTAGAAAATTAGGAAAGGAACCGACACTGCCCGTTCTTATAAGGGTCCTTGGCAGTGACGGTAGGATGACACAACATTGTCTGTTCTTATAAGGGTCCTCGGCAATGCTGGCCATTAGAGGGGAGGACGTAAGGAAGGAAGTGTATGGTGAAACACCAAACACACAAGCTTAGCCTCACCTACATTGCTAAACCAGGAAGGCGCGGTTCGGCAGGCAACCCAGTCCAGTCCGTTTGGACTGTTGACCTGGGTGGAGAACGTATAGTTCTCCACGAAATAATGGTCTGCTTAGGCTTAAATAGACGGCCCGAGCTCCCACTACGCCGACGTGTGACGGTATGCGGTGACCGCGCATACGATACTGCTGTATGCGGCGCGCGATTACTATAGTCGGACGCTCTGAAAATCTCGGAAAATTATATTTCCCGGCATAGCGCGGTAAATCTAATTATATTCCGGTAATACTAAAACTTTAAGCAATCTTTTCCCGCAAGAATCAGATTTTTCGGATGTTGAATAAATAAATTAAATCCCGGCGAACATACTCATGCCCAAAAATTTAGTAACTTCGTTACGACACAGTCCAATAAAGTAGATCCCCTTTTAGAAGGAAACTAACCCCAGTTAAATAATAAAAGCTGTCATATAGGAAAAATTGGTAGTTATGTTTAGGCCTGCAAACGCTATTTTTTGACATAAAATTTAAAATATGTCAAAAACAGTATAGGATATTATAAATGAAATATGTCTATTATTTTGCGTTTAATCTAAAAATTAACAAAAAAAACATATAGGGTTGTTAAAATAAGCAAGAAGTTATCAACTTCCGGTATAACTGGAAGTATCACCATTCAAAAAATGTTTCAGCGGACTGGCCCCAGTGGAATTTAATAAACTGCTAAATCTTAAAAATTTCATTTTCCGAGAAATCGATTTCGGCCTTTCTCCGTGGGACACCCTGTATAGTAAAATATGTTCTAATTTGCTTTTAAATCCAATTTAATATTAACACACTTTATTTTAAAATATGGAATAGAGGAATAAAAGGTATTATTCATCGCCTACACTCTATTGAAAACATAATCAAGTTCATACGATAAAGAAAAATATTTGCCGAGGGTAATAATATTTAATTTATAAGAAAAGCAAAAAGGTTTTTTACAAATTATTGGTTGTCAATAAAGGATATCATTACCCATCTACGCAAGACTCCACTCATTATATATTCCCATTCAGTATTCCCAATGTACCCTTCAGCAAATATTAACCTACACACAAACGAAAAAACTGGAGAGATAGCTTTACGTGAGTGGGATATCTAAACAAATCAAAAATTAAATAGCAGTTATTTTTATCCGGTTTAATCCTAAATTATTATTAAGTATTAAAATTAATTCCCTCAGAGTCATCTAAATATATTTTGTTTTACTTTGACTTTGCTAGTTCCTAAAATTAAAATATATTCATGCTAAGCGCAGAAAAAGCCATGCAAGAAAACAAGTGTACATTCTTAATATTTGACTAATATATTAAGCATAAATTCTTCTCTTCTTTAGGTGCCATGTCTGTATTCAGACATTGGTGGTCATCATGTTTACAATTTTCTGAAATCTTTCTCTATCGGCTGCTGCACGAAATAGTTCTTCTACCGTGCAATCACACCACTGCCTGATGTTACGCAGCAATGAAACCTTCTTTCTGCCTATCCATCTTTTTCCTTCCACTTTTCTTTGTATTATAAGGCGAAGTAGCTGGTATTTAGGTCCTCTAGTTATGTTCAAGAGCAGTCGATCTGTATCCATCATTCTGAGAACATCCTCGTTGGAAGTGTGCGAAACTCATGATATCTTTAGGATTCGACGGTAGCACCACAATTCGAATGCTTCCAGTTTGTTTAGCGTTGTGGTTTTTAGTATCCATGTCTCTCAACCGTATAATAGAATAGACCATACATAGCATTTCAGGACCCTTTTACGAATATACATTGATAGGTTCCTGTTGCATAGAACTGGTTTCCATGTCATAAAGGCCTTACGCGATATTTCGATCCTAGCTATTATTTCTTCATCTGAGTCCCCATTTACATTCAATCAACTGCCAAGGTATTTGAAATGGTTTACACGCTCTATCCTCTTCCCATCGAGCCAAAGTTGATATTCATCTACAGTAACCTTTCCAAGTGCCATCTACTTTGTTTTTGAGATGTTGATTTTAAGGCTTCTTCGGCAGCTCGCTTCATTGACTAGGTTTACTAATGTTTGGAGATCCTCGATGCTTTCCGCAAGAATGGCCGTATCATCAGCAAATCTAATATTGTTGATTACTTCTCCACCTAGTCTTACTCCTTCTTGTCTGTCATCCAAAGCCTCCCTAAATATTTCTTCAGAGTATACATTAAAGAGACAGGGTGATAGAACGCAACCCTGTCTTACTCCACGTTTGATGGGTAGGTTTTGAGTACGACTGTTTTTAATTTGGATAGCGGCTACTTGATTGTAATACAGATGTTTTAGCAGTCTTATATCGTAGTGGTCTAGACCTGCTGCTTATAGGCACTCAAAAAGTTTATCATGTTGTACTCGGTCGAATGCCTTTTCAAAGTCGATGAAACAGACGTAGATGTTCTTTCGGAATTCACAGCTCTTTTGTAGGAGAACGCGCATACAAAATAGTGCCTCTCTTGTTCCTAGACCATTTCTAAATCCAAATTGCTTATCACTCACTATATTTTCGCATAGAAGGAATATTCAGTTCTGTATAATTCGTAGAAGTATCTTAAGTGTGTGGCTCATTAAACTAATCAGCCTAAAGTCGCTGCATTTGGTGGGTCTACTTTCTTTGGTAATGTTACAAACAGCGATTCTAACCAATCATCTGGTATTATTCCTTCGTTGTAGATTTTATTAAAGAAAGTGGTTAAGTAGGAAATATTTTCCTCATCTAGAAGTTTAAGCAACTCAGTTGGGATTTGATCCAGTCCAGGTGCCTTATTATTTTTGGCTTGCTGTATTGCTATCCTGACTTCTGATTTCAATATACTGGGGCTCCTGTCTATCTCCCTGCTGCATATAGTATGTGTATGTGGAGCGTTTTCTCGAGTAGCATCGTCAAAAAGGTCACTGATGTATCTCTCCCATTCTCTGCACTGTTGTTCGTGATTACAGATTCTTCCGTCGGCGTCCTTGAGTAAATTTTCCTGTGGAGATTGAAATTGTCGTTTTTTTTTTGGAGGTTCTCTATTTCTTTACAGGAATTTTTGAGCCAGAGTTCTTTGGCTTGCTTAATTTTTCTTTTTATGAGTTTATTGATTTCACTGTATTTGTCAGTATCTCTATTTTTATATTTCCATCGTATTTCCATAAGGTCAAGAATTTTCTGTGTTATCCATTCATTTTTTGCCATTCTTTTAGGTGTTTTCAGAGACTCTTCCACTTCTTTTAAAATCGAGTTTGGTATATCGTACCAACATTCGTTAATGGTTCTGTTTTCGTTTGGTATTTTCGACATTTTGTGTATTTCGTTATTTATTTGCTGCGATATGTGTTCACGTGTTTGAGGATTTCTGAGGGGGTCGAGGCACATCCTATTTTGTTTAGATGGCTTTGTTAATTTCTTTAATTTAATTTGTATTTTGGAGCAGAGTAAATTATGGTTTGAGTTTATATCAGCGTTGGGGTAAGTTTTTACATCTTTAACATTGTTACGGAATCGGTGGTTTATTAGAATGTAGTCTATCTGGTTCCGTACTATTCTGCCATGTTGTTCGTCTTGAGGGGATTTTCACGTGTACAGACGTCTTTCTGGAAGTTGAAACCAGGTATTTGCAATGACATAGTGAGTTTCTTGGCAGAATTCAATTAGACGTTCACATCTTTGGTTTCTCTCTCCCAAGCCAAAGTTTCCGGTGATGTTATGCGTTGCCTTCCGTCCAACTTTAGCGTTTAAGTCTCCCATGAGTATAGTTGTTTCGTGTTTCTTTGTTGTTTTTAGCACTTCTTCTATTTGGTGGTAAAATCCTTTCCTGTTCATCTTAGTCAGCAGTAGGAGCATAAACTTGAACAATGTTCATATTTACAGGTTTGGCATTTAACTGTATTAGTATTACCCTGTCTGACAGTGGTACGAAGTTAATGACATACTTACTAATATGTTGTTTCATAATTATTGATACTCGATTTCGGTGCATAGGGTCTTGGTTTTCAGAAGAATAAACGACATATCCGTTTGATATGTATTGTCCTGTGTTTTGCCATCTTGTTTCACTTACCCCCATGATAGTGATATCTAGTTTGCCCATTTCCAAGAGTAGATTTCTAAGCTTACCAGCCTCATACAATGTTGTTACATTCCATGTAGCTATCCTATACGGGTTCTTCATTTTCGTCTTATGTCTGGTGGTGTTTTGTTCACAGGGATTTCGCAGGCCAACGACCTGGGAAGCCCTGTGGTCTAATCTCGATTTGCTTCCCCTGCCGGATCTTGGGTTCCGCAGCCCATAATCAGTAACATTCTTCATTCCACTTATTAATGCCATGATGACTATACTAGGGAGTATAATGGGGTGGTATCCCGTTAGCTTCCCCATCGCAGTGTTTTAGCCGTCGCAATTTAATATACTGATTGTCGCCTAAAAGAATCCGTGTTAAATTGTTCCGAAGTATTTTTCTCCACCTTAATACAGTAATGAAAATGCTGCTTCCCATTTTCATGTGCTAGTTTTGGTCCGCCCCAAGTATTTCATTTCCTCGGTACTACCCATATCTGGGAGGCGTTCCCCTATCCGCCACCTGTGGAGGCGCCCGATAGGGGATCTAGCACCCCCATCTAGAGCTAAGTTAGAGCCGGAGCATAAATTAGGCAACAGAAAATAAATTTCACTTTGCTTATGAAAACTCAAAAAAAGTTAAAAATAAATTAGCTATTGTGTTCCGATTAACCTATTAGCTGTAAAGTCACCTATTTCCACTGTTTTTAAGTTGAAGAACTTATTTTTTAACATTAATTCAAGTTGAACTGATACATATTCCATATTACTAGATTATTTACGACCGATTTAGTTCAAAATCATGCAATGAAAATAATGAAAAAATAAAATGTATTCTCTTTGAAATATATTATTCTGTTAAAAAATCATTTTGAAGAAAGTTATCGAGATTTTAAAGTTGACCTTAGAGCTTTTACAGTGAAGAAAAAATGTAATTTTTTATGCAATATTGTATATTTTTATGTCTAATCTACATAATTCAATTTTCTCTTTTGATTAAAGTCAGATGCGTCATAGATTTTCAGAAAAAAAATTTAAAATCGAAAAATTTTCAAAATTAGTAAAGTGCGGCGGTTTTTCAAAAAAAAAACACGCAAAGTTTTCAAAAATCATATTTTTTTATTATTTTTTTTTTAGAGCATTCCCTGTTATATGCTTCTTTAGTTACAATAGTTTTTATGGATGATAAAATACAAGGAGAGTCAAAATACATTTTTTTCTTAGACCAATTCCATTTTAAATCTTGCAATGAGATTTTTTCAAAAAAAATACTTTCTCCGTAAAATAAATCATTGTAGATACCAAAACAAAAATAAACACGTATTTTGCCGCCTGTGAAAAAAATTATTTTAATTAAGTTATCAAGAT
The DNA here is from genome assembly GCA_034092305.1 of Diaprepes abbreviatus. NCBI lineage: Eukaryota > Metazoa > Arthropoda > Insecta > Coleoptera > Curculionidae > Diaprepes > Diaprepes abbreviatus. Next base: position 244,287 of record JASJET010000216.1, on the reverse strand, counting down.
GTTAAAGTTGAGACTTATGCTTTTGCAATGAAGAATAATACTGCTATTGTTTTATTCAAAATTTTGTATTTATGAGACTAATCGACTAAATTTAATTTTTTCTTTTGATTGAGATCACATGCGTCATAAACTTCAAGAAATAAATTTGAAAGTTGATAAGTTTTTAAAATTAAAAACATGGCGGCCGTTTTTTGAAACACAATCAAAAAATATTTTTACGGTTTCCTGTTATAGATAACATTATACAGGGTGTTCAAGAAAATGTGAGAAATCTCCCGGATATGAAAGAAGCACGTGAAAAGAATACTACAATTTCATATAAACTTTTTTCGTATAGGTCTCCTCTTTGAAGATATGGGTTCCAAACAGCTCTAATCGAATCAAGTTTTTTACACACAAATATTGATCTACCAAGTACATTTTAATTTTTTAAAATATGATGTATACCAGGTAAGACCCTTCAAAATTACTATCTAAGAAAGTATTGTGAAATACTCGCAGCTGCATGACCCCGTTTTTTTTACGCCCTGTATGACACGAACTTTGAACAACGTTTTTTTCATACCTTTAACTACTAACTAAACATTAATTACTCTTCATTCATGTCGCTAATACATGATGTATTTGGCGTATTTCGATAAAAGTTACATCTTTGTTCCTAACAAATGTTCAACCTTTAACCTGATGATAAAAAAATTCGATTCAAAATTAGAGTTTGCTTCTTTAGTTAAAAACGTCTAATTATGTAAACGACAGGGTAGTCGACGGAACGCCATCCAAGTGGATAGCACAATTTCTCTCCACTAGAATAGCAGAGACTGAGCTAGGACAGAACATTATCGCCCTCTATACCACCAGAGGATGCCCTCAGGGAGAAGTAGCGTCTCCACTTATGTAGAGCTTAATTGTAGACCAACTTCTCTCGACATATCTTGTCAGGGCTATGACGATGACGTGGTCGTGTTCGCAAGAGGCAAATTCGAGATTACCCTCTGTACATAGTTCAAAGAGGTCTTGAATACACTAGAGTTTGTTGCCAGATAATGAGACTAAAAAAAACACTAAAACCACCCTAGTAGCCTTCACAAGAAAATATTAGTGAGTGGAAGTTAGAGGTTAAATATAAGGGGACTGATCCTAGATAAAAAAACTTTACTGAATTGCAAAAAAAAATAATCAACAAGGCTACAAAAGCCTTGGTGGTTTGTAAAACCTTTGCGGGAAAAGATGAGGTACAAATCCAAACATTTTGCAGTGGAAATACACTGCAATATTGAAACCAATCGTCATATATGGGGCAGTGATCTGGAGCAAAAGAACCAATCTGGCTAATACGAGAGTTAACTTCTCGAAAGTTCAGACTGGCCTGTACATGTATAACCAGGGCAATCAAAACCTGCCCAACGGCCGCCATGGAAGTAATCCCAAACCTTACACTTCTATATATACACACATGGCGAAGAGGACGATTTGTAGGATAATGAGAGATGAGGTAATAAAACGAAGGCCTAATCTCTTATCCAGAAATCAACAAATCTGGGACATGCCCTAAGATGAAATTCAAATCTGTGAAAAACTTCAGTACAAAATTGAGTCGCAAGAACGAATGGGACAGAAACACCATTGAAAAATTCAAAAGAATGGAGGGAAGTGGAATAAGACTGTGTAGACCCGGCATCAGACACTATGAAAGCTTGGGTAAGTCGACAAGCATTTTCAGACAAAAATACATACCATTAGGATATTTATTCAATTTAATAAGGAAAAAAATTATCACGGCCAACTAAAAGTTCTGAAAGGGGTCCTGACGAGACATTGCCACCTGAAAAGACATTTCAAGAAGTACTCTGACTGATAATAAGATAAGAGTCCAAATTCTGTGCGGAGTTAAATGAAACCTCTATTCATATCTTTTCAAAGTGCAGCGCTCTAGAAAACCCTAGGATGCGGTTCCTGGAAATACGCCAAATCGAAGAAAGGAAGATACCCACCTTGAAGCCTTTCAATATCCTAAAGTTCCCGAGGGAAATAGAACTGGAAGACCTGCCCTAGTCGATAAGATAACTCTTACGACTAGGCAGCAGTAGCGGGCCACAATAGATCCACCAGATCGCAATGTACAAACCCCAACCCTATGCACATACATAGGTTTCCTGATCATAAAAGGTTAATATTAAATGATGCTCCAAAGTTGTATTATTAAAATAATCATAAAAAACTACTGCTGAAAACGGTACCATACAATAAGTGCATTTTCCCAACCAAGCTTCTTGCAGAAAATTATGATATATTTTATCGTTGTTACCGCAAACTCACCTGCATATTCCGCATGAAGCTGTACCATATTGCAAGTCACAGTACCATTATTTCATAATTTCATAAAATACATGATAGATATTCAAAATTTTCTTCAAGTTCTCGTGAATTTTAGTTAGGTTCATATATTTTTTTTTGGAAGGTGTTTTATGACTGCTCTCTGCTGAAGATGTTCAGGCTACACTCATCAATTAACACGTAATTTGATACATAATATTACATCAAACATCAGTCAAGGTGTTACGTTTTAATTTTCCCGTCTAATTTCCTATCTAAAATAGTAATTTTTACGCTTACCTCCTTCATCATTTTATGTGTTTTGTTTTTTTGTTTTGGGAACATATTTACAAATGAAAGAAACAATTGGCAATATATCTTGTTTATTAGAATTTAGTTCAAAATTATGCTATCATAATCCATAGTAACTGTTTGATAGTCCTTGTTGTTGTCATGTTTAGTTCGTAAGGCTTCTCTCCTTGGTACCTAAAACATAGAAAGGTATTAGTCTTGTACAGAGTGGCTTGGTATAGAATATTTAGTTAGAAATTCTTAATTTAAGTTGTATTTTGTGATTATTGTTACCTTCATCGAGAGATCTCGAGTGAGCAGATAATCATTTAGCTGCATAATCGACAAATTTCTGAGTGGAAGCTCTCTGGATGCTGTTGGATCTTCAATGTCTTCTAGGCAGTTTAATTTCCGCATTATGTCAGTTATCGTGCGACTATGAGAGATTATATTAAGCTAAAAACGGAAAAACTACCTTAGTGTCACATAAAAATAAATTTAAGGTTAGAATCTACTCGACATTTCTTGCGAGACAGCTTTACTTCAACAAAGCCAATATACTGATATAAATTTTTGAACATACCACAATTTTCCTAGTTACTTGCTAATAAAATTTCTGATAATAATTTTAAAATTTCATATTTTTATTTTTAATTGTTTTGAAGCTTGTCAGTTGTCAATCGATATACAGATCCCTGTATCTTTTCCTGCCGTTTCCTTGGACGTTTTTCTGGGGACAAGAAAAAAATCAGAGATAAGGACACTTTCCCAGCAGAGTTGCACCAGGAAAGATCATTTAGCAATTTTGCTAGATTTTAATAAAAAAGATTCGAGTCCTTGACCAAATTTATAGTTAAAAGTTACTTTGTGTACTTTAAGAGCCGTGTGCTAATTTGGTTTTTCAGTTCGGGAGACAAACCCGGTATCAAATTTTTTTCTGTTCCACCACAAAAGGGCCACATAACATTATTGGTAAGTCTTTGTTTTAATTCTTAAGTATTAATAATTGTGGGTATGTTCAGAAAAGAAATAAGTAACCTACCTCACTTGTAACATAAAAGGTTGAGTTCTTTCTAAGTCCATCTTTTGTTTTAGGCCTTTTTTTCCCTTTTTTCTTTTTCCTTTCATTGTCCTCTTGCTGACTTCTCTACGGTACCTGCCTTGGCTACTGTACATACCAGACCACTTGGGCCTTCTTGCGGATATCTCTACGGCACCTGCCTTGCATGCTGCACATACCACCACACCGAGTGATCCAGAGCCTCAACATCAGGACATCAAGAAGCCGCCGTTAATCAGGTTTTATGTGGCTGTGTCGTTTTCAGGGTATCATAGACTTTAATGCCTGTAAAATATAAAGTTGTTGTATGTTTCTTTTCATTTTGGATATAAAATTAATGAATAATCAGTGTACTTACCTTGGTAAGATCTATTGTGTTTCCTCATATGGTACAATTAATCAAATCTTGCAACCGTATGCAGTTGATATCTTTCACATATGTAAAAGGGCACATTTGTTAACTCAGGTAAACAGGCCTATTTACGCGGGTAGAGTGCACTTAATACTATCATTTTATATATATATATATATATATATATATATATATATATATATATATATATATATATATATATATATATATATATACACATATATATATATATATATATATATATATATATATATATATATATATATATATATATATATATATATATATAATGATAGTATTAAGTGCACTCTACCCGCGTAAATAGGCCTGTTTACCTGAGTTAACAAATGTGCCCTTTTACATATGTGAAAGATATCAACTGCATACGGTTGCAAGATTTGATTAATTGTACCATATGAGGAAACACAATAGTTCTTACCAAGGTAAGTACACTGATTATTCATTAATTTTATATCCAAAATGAAAAGAAAATACAACAACTTTATATTTTACAGGCATTAAAGTCTATGATACCCTGAAAACGACACAGCCACATAAAACCTGATTAACGGCGGCTTCTTGATGTCCTGATGTTGAGGCTCTGGATCACTCGGTGTGGTGGTATGTGCAGCATGCAAGGCAGGTGCCGTAGAGATATCTGCAAGAAGGCCCAAGTGGTCTGGTATGTACAGTAGCCAAGGCAGGTACCGTAGAGAAGTCAGCAAGAGGGCAATGAAAGGAAAAAGAAAAAAGGGAAAAAAAGGCCTAAAACAAAAGATGGACTTGGAAAGAACTCAACCTTTTATGTTACGAGTGAGGTAGGTTACTAATTTCTTTTCTGAACATACCCACAATTATTAATACTTAAGAATTAAAACAAAGACTTACCAATAATGTTATGTGGCCTTTTTGTGGTGGAACAGAAAAAAATTTGATACCCGGTTTGTCTCCCGAACTGAAAAACCAAATTAGCACACGGCTCTTAAAGTACACAAAGTAACTTTTAACTATAAATTTGGTCAAGGACTCGAATCTTTTTTATTAAAATCTAGCAAAATTGCTAAATGATCTTTCCTGGTGCAACTCTGCTGGGAAAGTGTCCTTATCTCTGATTTTTTTCTTGTCCCCAGAAAAACGTCCAAGGAAACGGCAGGAAAAGATACAGGGATCTGTATATCGATTGACAACTGACAAGCTTCAAAACAATTAAAAATAAAAATATGAAATTTTAAAATTATTATCAGAAATTTTATTAGCAAGTAACTAGGAAAATTGTGGTATGTTCAAAAATTTATATCAGTATATTGGCTTTGTTGAAGTAAAGCTGTCTCGCAAGAAATGTCGAGTAGATTCTAACCTTAAATTTATTTTTATGTGACACTAAGGTAGTTTTTCCGTTTTTAGCTTAATATAATCTCTCATAGTCGCACGATAACTGACATAATGCGGAAATTAAACTGCCTAGAAGACATTGAAGATCCAACAGCATCCAGAGAGCTTCCACTCAGAAATTTGTCGATTATGCAGCCAAATGATTATCTGCTCACTCGAGATCTCTCGATGAAGGTAACAATAATCACAAAATACAACTTAAATTAAGAATTTCTAACTAAATATTCTATACCAAGCCACTCTGTACAAGACTAATACCTTTCTATGTTTTAGGTACCAAGGAGAGAAGCCTTACGAACTAAACATGACAACAACAAGGACTATCAAACAGTTACTATGGATTATGATAGCATAATTTTGAACTAAATTCTAATAAACAAGATATATTACCAATTGTTTCTTTCATTTGTAAATATGTTCCCAAAACAAAAAAACAAAACACATAAAATGATGAAGGAGGTAAGCGTAAAAATTACTATTTTAGATAGGAAATTAGACGGGAAAATTAAAACGTAACACCTTGACTGATGTTTGATGTAATATTATGTATCAAATTACCTGTTAATTGATGAGTGTAGCCTGAACATCTTCAGCAGAGAGCAGTCATAAAACACCTTCCAAAAAAAATATATGAACCTAACTAAAATTCACGAGAACTTGAAGAAAATTTTGAATATCTATCATGTATTTTATGAAATTATGAAATGATGGTACTGTGACTTGCAATATGGTACAGCTTCATGCGGAATATGCAGGTGAGTTTGCGGTAACAACGATAAAATATATCATAATTTTCTGCAAGAAGCTTGGTTGGGAAAATGCACTTATTGTATGGTACCGTTTTCAGCAGTAGTTTTTTATGATTATTTTAATAATACAACTTTGGAGCATCATTTAATATTAACCTTTTATGATCAGGAAACCTATGTATGTGCATAGGGTTGGGGTTTGTACATTGCGATCTGGTAGATCTATTGTGGCCCGCTACTGCTGCCTAGTCGTAAGAGTTATCTTATCGACTAGGGCAGGTCTTCCAGTTCTATTTCCCTCGGGAACTTTAGGATATTGAAAGGCTTCAAGGTGGGTATCTTCCTTTCTTCGATTTGGCGTATTTCCAGGAACCGCATCCTAGGGTTTTCTAGAGCGCTGCACTTTGAAAAGATATATATATATATATATATATATATATATATATATATATATATATATATATATATATATATATATATATAGTTATATTAAAGTTGACTGTCCCAGGTTTATTCCTTCAAACAGAGAAGCGTTGGGCCACTCTCGGTGGTTACATTTACACCGTAACACGTAAAAATATAGATACTTGTTTTTGAAATTTTTTAGGTGTTTTCTTGGAGTTCTTAGATTTCCTGTTTTGTGTTTAGATCAGTTTCTGCTTTAACCTTTAGGGCACCAAAACAGGTGGCGCATTTTACCTTGACCACTCTCCGTTCCCTTGGGAGCTAGTTTTTTTCTTATTACAAATATGACACCTCTTCTTCTCCCAACGATTATTTTTTTATAACAAATTTGTTGCTGGTGATTTATAGACTACTGATGATTTTTTTCTTTAAGAAAGGGTGGGGTGTGAGATTTAGCTTACGTATAATTCTGTTTATATACTTATACCTTTGCTCGGATTTTGAAAAAAATGCATTATACTTATTTTTATTACTGTAGTATTATTTCTATCAAAACTATCTTTAAAGGATTGCTTTTACCCTTTTTTACCATATTTTTATTGAAATTATTGAAAACAATATAATAATAATATATATCAGTGCCACTATAACGATTTCTAAATTCAGTCAAATAAATTCAGCAACATCTGACACAAGATTGCATAGTATAAAATAAAGCAGTCTAACATTAACTGCTTCTTTAAATCAGGAAATATAAATATTAATATCTCTATCATCGTGGAATATCCTTAATTTTGTCCAGTTTATGTAGATTCCATCACAAACTCCTTAAGCTATTTTCATTGTAAAGTTTCCTGTTCTATTCTGCATGTAAGGTCTCCATTAAATTATTCCAAATCTATCAAAATTAGACTGTAATAGTCATTTGTCACAGCTCTTGTAAGATGTTTTGCGACGAAACAGTCCTAGGGCATAAATCCAACCCTTATTTGGTTAAAGGGTAAATTTATTCTGTTGTGCATTGTAACCGGCCTATGTAATCTTAAAGCTCTAATTCCAATTCTGTAAACTTGTTACTCCTTAGCCTGTGTTTGTAAGCATATTGTAATAAGGGAGAAGTAATTTGAGGTTTACAAGAAAATTGGGTTTTCTGTGATTTAAAGTACCATTAGAGTTACTGATTTAAATAAATTGATTTAAATTCTTTCATTAAGCATAGTGTATATTTTCTTGATTCTTCAACCATAGATTATATCATGTTTCTTTATTTTATCTTTTCTTGGGTTTAGATTCCATATTTAATAAAAACACAAAACAATTGACGTTTCGCCCTTTATTCAAGGCATTTTCAAAACTTTTTTCTCCTAAAAATATTTTTATATAAATTAACATTTACAACATCTACAGCTTTAAAAAAACAAAGAAAAATATTCTAAAACAGTATATAAATTTTTAAAATTCTTAAAAATATTTAATTTTACCGGTACATACCTTGACATTTTGTTATTCTATTACTAAATAAATTTTAATTTTTACAACATCTACTGAGGATACATGGAATGCGAATGTGTTTTGTTTTTTTTTATATTTTTTAAATTTTACAATGCACTAAAAAAAACAAATAAAGTATACATTTAGTTTTATGTTTAAGAGGATATTCAATTTTTGATTTTTATTTAACAGGATCCAATACTTAATATTTCTGTTTAAATTAGGTTTGTGTAAATGTGGCTCAAATTTCCCATATCTGTTCTGTCGTTAACAGTGTTTTTGTCTTTTTTAATTTCAATCATTTCCTTTATCTGTAATTTTTGGTAATTCATATCTTCGTTTTTTATTTTGGTACTGTTATAATCAAAAGTATGTTTTTCGTCCTGTGTGTGTTTGTTTAACGCTGTTGAGGCGTTTTTCGTATATTTATGGCCATTTAATCTGTTCTTCAGTAATTGACTCGTCATGCCTATATATTTTTTGGGACAATTTGTGCAAGGGATCGAATATATTTTATTTGATTTATTCATGAGAGGAGTTTTACTTTTTAAATTTGTGAACAATGTATTTAATTTATTATGTGACTTGTGGCATACGATAATATCGTGCTTTTTTAAAATGTATGTTATTTTTTCTGACAGCTCACTAGTGTAAGGTAATGCTACATATTTTTGTTGTTTATGTTCTATGTTTTTTGTTTTTACGTTATTATAAAACTTATATGTTCGTTTATCAATTATTTTGGTAATAGTCTTTTCGTTGAAATTATTATTTATTAGTGTCTATTTTACTTTTTGTAGTATTTTTGGTCAGAATTCGGGAGATGTTAGGGAGATAGCACGATCAGATAGACCAATTATAACGCTATTTCTTTGGAGTTTTTGATTGATTAGAGAAATAGTTTGGATATCTACCTAACCAAGTTGGTTTGGTGTACCATTCAGTTAAAATTTTGTTTTTTTTTTGCGTATAAGTGTCATATCTAGAAAATTTATTTTATTATTATTTTCTGTTTCGGAGGTGAACTCTAATTTTTCGTTGAAACTTTTAAACTCTTAGAAAATTTCATTTATTTTATTTTTTGGTACGGCTGCTAAGCAATCATCGACAAAACGTTTGAAAAATATTATATTAAAATTTAATTTTTCTAAAACTTTTTCCTCTAAATATTCCATTACTAACCGAGCAATGGTAGATGAAATTGGTGATCCCATAGCACATCCATTGAGTTGTTTGTAAAAGGTATTTTCGTACTGAAAGTAATTTGTATGTAGAACGAAGTCAATGGCATCCATAAAATTATTTTTTGAGAGCGATGTATGTTTTTTTTAAAATTTCCCATTTTTCTGCTAAAATAGTGTGGACAACTTGATTTGGTATGTTTGTATACAAAGATATAACATCTAGCGAAATGAGTCTGTAATTTCCAGGTAGGTTTATTGTATCAATAAATTTTTTAAAGGTGAATGAATTTTTAATAAAAAAATTGTTTTTGCTTGTAATATTTGAAATGCAACCTGATAAGAATCTTGATAAACTATAGAATGGCGATTGTATACAAGAAATAATAGATCTTAGTGGTATGTTTTGTTTATGTAATTTTGGTAGGCCGTATATTTTTGGTGGGATACCATTGTGAATGGTTAGCCTTTTTGCATCTTTTTCGGTTAGTTCTTTTACATTGATCAATTTTTTTATGAAGGTATTATTTTTCTTTTGATATAAGTTCGTTGGATCACTCTTAATATTTTTATATGTATTTTCGTGTCCTTTAGTAAGTTGTTCATTTTTGTCTCGTAATCTGCCTTGTTCATAACTACTGTTTTATTGTTTTTATCAGGCCTTAGAACAATGATTTGAGGATTGTCTTTGATAAATTTTTTTGTTCGATTTAATTTCTTTTTTAAATTTTTTTGGAGGTTGTGACTTTTTATTTTTATGAATTTTAAAAATTTAAATACTGTTTTAGAATATTTTTGTTTGTTTTTTTTAGAGGTAGATGTAAATGTTAATGGATACAAAAATATTTTTAGGAGGAAAAAGTTTTGAAAATGCCTTGAATAAAGGGCGAAACGTCAATTATTTTGTGTTTTTATTAAATATAGAACCTAAACCCAAGAAAAGACAAAATAAACCCCTTGCAGGTCACAGTCTACTTTTGGGAGTCTATATATATACCACTTTGAAAATCAATTTTATATATTAATAAAGTATGAAACTTTGGATTTATTTTTCCTAAAATTACGTTTTCGAAGAGGTTGGCCTACTTTATTTAGACTAGAGACCTTTTTGGCTTAAAATTCTCCATGGTATACAAAAATGTGTTTTTTATTTTACAAAAAAAAAACTATTTTTTAATTACCTGAGCATTTTTCGGGAATCCACTCTAGATATTCGTAATCAGGAACTTTGATATAGCCATGTGAAATATTGTAATCACTTGCATTCCCAACAGAAAAGTATTCTAACAAATATTCTATAGTAAGTTCAAATTTGACATGGTTATATATTACTGTATCTGTTGAAATTATGTGTTTAGATAAGTTTGTCCATCATACAATAAAAATAAATAATATTGTTACGATTTTTTCTCCCTTCTAGTAACTTTTCTTGTAATGTATCCACCCAGTGTTGAATCTCAGTTAAGATATCGACAATCTAAGTTCCCTTTCAAATAGGAGATTGGCTGGTGAAATTCCAGCTTTATCATCAACTGCAGATCGGTTTCAGTTAAGAAAATTAGCTAATATTTGTCCCAGACTTTCTGATGTCTATCCATAACCATTGAGAGGTGTTTTTTAATGGACCTATTGAATCATTCAATAACGCAATCTGACTGAGTTTTTGAAAAACTTAGATTCAAAATTACGTCCTTCGTCAAAAGGTAGCTTCAAAGGACTTCCAAATCGGCTGAACAAATTTTTGACTAAGGCCTCAGCTACTATGAAGGTGTCGTAGTTAGGGATAGTAAATATCTCTGATCATTTACTAAAGCAACCAAGATAAATTTATTACCATTATCTGTTCCTAAGAATGGTCTAGTTATATCAATAACCATCCCTTCAAAATGTCCCAATATTATACTTCTTTATTTAGGAAATGTTATTCTACTTTTAGTTTATCTTTAAAGCTAGATTTTTCTATACATTCCATAAAATCAACCAATACACTAATTATGTGTTTTCTGCTGTTTGCTGTCTAATATTTATTATAGAAACTTCTTAAATGTTGTTGAAAACTCAATTCTAAACTTCTCTTTTCATGTTAAATTTGATGATGAACTTGGTTTTTGGGCGTCTCTTCCTATTTCTAAATAAAATGTTCTAGAACTTTGTCGAAAATTTTGTTCTAAAATTCTTTCTTGATAGAGAATTCGATAGCGAAGTCAGTTTCTCACTGCCTTTTCCAGTTTCCAAATAAGATATTTTAGAATTTTGTCGAAAATTCGTTTCTAAGCTTCTTTCTTGATGACAAATCCAAGAGTGAAATCCGTTTTTCAGTTCCTTTTCTGATCTACAATAGAGTCCTGTGATAATCCTCTCGTCTGACACCAATTTTTACTATTTTCTCTCTCTATATCCACGCACTGGGTTCGAATATTAACACCACTTTTCATTATTGTTTACATTTTTACTATTAACATCACAACTAACGCTTAGCTCATATTTTACCTACTTATAAACACCTATAGAACATACTCGAATAGAAGTTTAGAATTTTACTAGAAACATAACTAACAAAAGCTTCGAGATGGTATTTCTATAAAGCACAGGGTAGTATTCAGATAATAGTTCTCGTCACAATATGTTAGAATGGTACTACACCATTTCTTTCATGTACAAATATGACTGGTAAATCAAAATTTGTAAATTCTGGAAAGTTCTAAATATTTTATACTTGCCATTTAGTTTTATTATTAGACTGTGCTAGATTTTAGTAGGAATATCGTAAACTAAAAATAAATGGTAAAGGATATATCTCATCACAGTCGTTAAACAATAAATCAATAATAATACTGAAAAAAATAATAATATAATTTTTAAACGAATATATAGATTTTTAATTTACTTTTGAGATTTGCCAAATATTTCACTCTTAAAATCTGTTCCGTATTTAGGAAAATAAATCTCGGTATTTTATGGTATTAAGGAAAACAACAATGAAAACTCTATGCAATTTACGCTTAATGGGAAAAATCATTTTAAAGGCAAAACTTTTGCAATTTCCTGTTAAACTGAAACGTATACCTTTTTCATGCACCAGTAGGTATTACAATCTTCTCACAATACAACCGGTAATTTTTGTTTCGTTTAAAAATTATTTATTTTCTTCTTTAGATTTGAGTAAAGCTTAAAATTGGGTAAAAGTTAATAAATTTGAGTGTATGCACAAAATAAATCCAAAGTTAAAGAGGGTAAGTTATAAAAAACATTTTAATTGTTATACCTATTTTTTTAAACAATACATAGCATAAAACAAAATCCCCTGTGGTGGTCGTCTGTGTGTATATGCACTGTTTTCCCAGTAACTACGAAATGTATTTTATTCCAGTTTCTACTTAAAAATAGAGTGTTTCAAAGGGAATATTCACATGTATAATTTGTTTATTAAACAATAACATATAAACCACAACAATTTCCTGAGAGCTACATTTTTCATTTGATTTTGTGTTTTATTGTCTAAAAGTACGAAACTATATAAAATTTCCATTCCGAAACATGTCGGCAATATGTTAAACCTAGTCTGAAAGAGAAAGATGGTAACTTATTAAACTAATTCTACTACTGTGAAGATTTCTTTACATTTTATTTGATTTTCAAGATTCTCACCCCTCAGGTGACTTATTGTTCATTTTTACACTCCGGCATCAAAAATGTCTGCCGGAACAACATTCTGTCAACATGTATCGGGACCTTAGAAAGATTGTTCTTTTCTGTGAATTTTACTCTTGATTTGTTATTGTGCCTCTGACAAGATTATTCGATATTCAAAACGCATATAAAGAAAGAACTAGGCAAAAATTTACAGGAAATATAATGTCTTCCATATATTCCATATATTGCGAATTCATGATTTTATTTACTGCCTAGTTCAATTCTCAAATTGCCAAATTTTTCCCACATAGTTTTTCCGGAAGTAAATTTGAATCTTTGTTTTTCTCTGGTTTTCAATTTTCCTATTGGTAGGACTTCAAGATTACACACCCCATAAAGGTATCTTTCGGAGAATTCCTTGATTCAACATTTCAGAATCAGATTGATGGATTTATTTCCTCTACCATTGATTAAGCAAAGATGTGAAATTAAAGCCGAAAAAGTCTTAAAGCAATTAAATTCTGTTTCAAAATTTTCACTATTTTACACTAAATTCAATTACAAATAATTAATTTTAGTTAACTTCATCTTTGTTCTGAAAGAAAAATACCATTTTAGTTTCCTGTTTCATGCTATTAATATCGTTTTCCTATTTATTTTTTTCAGCTCAGAAGAAAAATTTAAAATTCAGATATTTAAATCCAAAATTGGAAATGCATATCCAAGATTTAAAAATTTCGGGATAAGAGACAGAGTTAAAAGTTGCAGATTTCATATTTTAGGTTGGAGGATTAATTCGGATTTTGCTGATCTCAGTTTTTAAATTCACACTTCTTCACTGACTTGATTTTATATTTGACCATCTAAAACTCCACCTAGTTAGTGGTCGACTATTTATCTTAAACACTACAGATAACGCCTAGAATTTTCCCTTTATCTAGAGGAATTCAGGAACCTCGTTTTTGATTTGCAGGAAGTCTATTAATCCCTCCCATCCAAATTTTCCAGACTACATATATATATATATATATATATATATATATATATATATATATATATATATATATATATATATATATATATATATATATATGTATGTAATCGAAGGTTTTCTGGCATCCCGTGTATGTGCTGAGTCCCTCTCGGGACTGTAAGGGGGCTGACGTTTCAGTGAAATCTCATTCACCATTTTCAAAGCTCACTATATGACATCTACGAGCGAACTCGGATTCATTATAATAACTAAATATCAGTTTTTAATGTATCGTATCGTATCAAGCAAATATTTAGTCTGTCATAGTAAATAAGCTATCGTAAATTTTAAATTAATTTCAGATTAGTAATATAGGCTCCCGAAACCTCCCAATTTCGATATTTAAAGAACTTGAGACGTAAATTCCTTAGCCCGAAATACTTTGTCCTGGATATTGAGTTTGTATATGCCTCAAGATCCCTGCAATATTAATTTTAGACGAAATCGAAAAAATATAAAATTTTCAGTTTCTCATATTGTATCTGCCAAATTAAGTTGTAAAAAATTAACTTTGTATTCGTAATATACAACCCTGAAAAACCCCTAATACCAAATTTGAAAGAATGCGAATAAGGTAAAATTTTCAACCCACCATATTAGATCCGCCACATTGCATTTCTCAAAAATAATTTTAACGCCTTAATCTAATTCAAATCCACACCCTTGAAAGCCCCCTAGTACTACTTTTTAATTAAATTCAGAAATTTAAAATTTTTAGACCACCATATTACATCTGACATATTAGATTTTCTTAAAATAATTTTTTATTCACTCTTTACATCCTCAAAAACTATCCAGTCCCACCTTTGAACAAATACAAAAATTTTTAGTCTGCTGCATATTGAATCTTGGAAACTAATTTAAATTCATAATTTACACCCTCAAGATCACCCTATATCAGTTTTGGAGAAAATTGGAAGATATAAAATTTTTAGGACGTCATATTGGATCCGTCAAACTGCGTTTTTCGAAAATAATTTTAAATTCGTAATTAACACTAAGAAAAATCCCCTCATACTGTTTTTGAACAAAATCGAAAGAAGTAATATAATTTTTTTTAAATAACTTCAGATTCGTAATGCGCGACCCAGAAAACTCCCACATGGAAAAAATCGGTAAAAATAATTTCTTTTTGTTTGCCACATTGAATCCTCTATTTTGAATATTTAAAAAATAATTTCAGATTCGTTATGTGCAGCCCCGAAAAACCCCTTGTACCAACTTTGGAGAATATCAGACAAAATTGATTTTTTTTTGTTTGCCATATTATCAGTGTTATCTTAGATTATACTGCACCAATTTCATCCAAAATAATACGGAACCAATGCAGCAACTTTCTGAATACAAAGTAAAAAACTTAGTTCAAATCGGTACTGCCGTTCCGGAGTAATCGGTCAACATTCATTAAAAATACATAGCTGACGAATTGAGAACCTCCCCTTTTTAGAAGTCGTTTAAATAAGGAAACTCTGCAGAATTGGACAATAAAGTATACATTTTATAACATAACATAACATACTTACTCCTGGTTAGATAATATGCACAAAAATGATAGCATTTTTCAGGTAAAAATATAAAAATGTATCAACATAACCTTTTTTCATTGTGATATCCTTATCTTCTTTATAACCAGGCTTTATATGTATGAAAGAAATACTTATGCTTTATAAAAAATAGAAAATACCTTTCACTTTAATAAAACTGTTAAATAAATAATTTATACGTAGCCTTAGTTTAATTATTCTATGTAATATCAGCAATTAGCTATTCATTTTCACTCTTAAAACTAAAACATAATTTTTTAGTGCTAGTTATTGATGAAATAAGAAAAAAAAAATTTTTAAATAAAAAAGGATACTATACGCACGCTTCTCTAAATCCTAGAAATTATATATGCGATTGAAAACTAAGATTTTAGAAATTACACTTGATATTGAGTGAGGAAAGAAATTTTGACTTTTCCTTCATAAACACACCAATATGGGTATTTGATAACACTTAACTTTGCTGTGCTATTTTTCAAAGTGTATTATTGCAGGAATATTGTATCATGACTACCATATATGCAAAAATGGTTGTCCAAAATTATAGATATATACTTACAAACAGTTAGGACTCACAATACACCCTAATGAAGAACAGCCCATATACAAGCCGTATAACTGGATTAATGTTGTCAGACGAAACTCTTTTTAACTTTAGATTAATTTAAGTGCTCTTGAGAAAGACTTAAAAAGTCGAAACGTTTTTGGTTAAAATCATTAAGACAATATGAATTCCCTTACGCTAATTTTATATTAAAGTAATAGCCATATTTTAAAAAAATCACTAATCTTGTTTATGAGTGCAATTGTAAAAAATTAAATCGCAATAATATTAATTTTTAAGATTCCTGCACACCATACCGCATCTTCAGGTCCTCAGACACTACTTCACTCGTTACACCCCTAATAATTCTCAGCGCAAGCTCATTTGTGCCATACTTCACCTGCCATCCAAATTCGTGTATTTCGAAAGCTTCGAAGTCTAAAGTTCGCAGTGCGCTCCGAAAGTTCGGAAAGTGTCGCCGCGCGTCCGATTTCTAATTAAGTCTTTCGTAAATATCGTAGAAGAATCGAAAGTTGTACCGATTTACAATTAAAGTGCCGGTGGTGCTGTTTAAATTGCAGGATTACGAAGATGGATTAATACAGTGATTTAAACGATTTATAATGTAAAAATGTTGATGTATTTTAAATGAGTTACAGTGTGAAATAATGTGAGGGTGCCATGTCTACGACAAACTTTTTAAAAGTGCAAAGTAAGTGTAAAAATTTATTTTTTCTGTGTTTACATTTATAATTAGAAGTATGACTGGTTTGAGTACGATAGCGTCCTAATAATCCCCTTTTTTGCAGTGACCTAACAAAATGGTATGACTTTTTATATTATCCCTGAGTCAGCCATCCCTTGTTTCTGTATTTGTTTTAGAGGAGATGGCAGATGTGATGCTACAAAAAATTGTAGATGCTGACTTAATATATAGAAATATATGTTCAAATTTAGTTTGAACAAAATACGTAACAAATTTAAAATTTCTTATTATTTATTTTTCCGAAAAAACTTTCCTAATAAAAGAAATGTGTATCATACTTAACGAAATAGTGATATCTATTAGGGGTAGATTAGATATTTAGTTGGTTACAAGTTTCAATAAACATAAAATTTTAATAGTTGTATTAACTCGTTTCTTGGTAGTACATATTAATCTTTTTGCTATTCTTCATCTACTACTTCATAATTAAGAACTTTTTCAACTAAAATTTTAATTGAATATATGTCATACTACGCAAAATGATGAAAATTAATGTTGTTTGTCAAATGAAATTCGTGTTTAGGGAAATGTTGTAAAAAAGCCATTTTATTTACAAAGTAATGAAATTTTTAATGGATTTCTTTGTAATAACACGCAGCTTGAAGTAGAAATACTTATATTTTTGGATTTTATAGAAATGCTTATAAGTAATGTTGTCTAGTAAAAAGTATATACAAGTTGTTTAAATTCTAAACTTGACTAGTAACAAGTCATGGAATACATTTAACTAGGGTAACTCTCAAACTCTTATTAAGTGAGAAGTTTTAGATAAAACTTTAACTAATTATTTAATTTTTTTTTTATTTTGTTTTCCGTTTTAATTGGATCATTTTGAAGTTCTGTTGTTTTCCTTTGCAAATTTGGATCCAAATAAAATTTCCAATAAATATGAATTAATTCTCTTCGAAATTAGTGGGAACTTTTGTTGAGTAAAAATAAAAGATTTTGTAATTAAAACTTTGACATTATAAATTTAAAAATAATTGGCATATTATTTTGGAATTTGAACTTTTCCTTAAAAATTTGGGTCTACTATCTCATAAACAAAATACCATCGATTGTTCTTGTTGTGGCAGAATTATTTCCTACAATAAAGTATATTAATAAATTGACAGGAGTCAAATAAATGGTTGAAACATTATTAAAATAACAAATTGGCAATTTTTAGTTTTTTTTTTTAAATTTCGAATACAAAAACCTTGGAGAAATTTTGAAATGAAATTCGTAATGAGCATTGAGTTTCTCAAAACTTTTATTTCATTCTTGATCATTTGATATGAATCTCCAATTCGAGTTATACAGGTCTACAGGAGATCGTAATAATACCAATAAAATATCAATGAAACTTGGAAACAAAACTGGAATTTAAAATTTCAGTAAGATATTAAGAAATTTTGATGACCGTAGGATTATTTTATTTTGTTATCGTTTTTCTCCTTAAGGCCTTTAGATAAAAAAGATTTAGAGTTTAATATCTTCAAATCCAACTCTGGTTATCTCTACATACTTAGTGGTCTCATCAGTGACGCTGTAACGGACCAAATACGGAATTCATAATTAATACATTTTCTATTTAAACCTTTGAACTACACAATACGAGAAAATTTAATATTTGTCAAATTAAATCCGTGTTTAATGATATATTGTAAAAGAAGCCATTTTATTAATACGTAAGGAATGAAATTTTAATTGATTTATTTCCCATAATACATGGTAATTACATCGAGGTAGAAATATTTGTATTTTTGACTTTAATATGAATATATTTATATTACATTTTTTAGTAAAATTTTAAAATAAAGGTGCGATAAAAGTATAGGGATACTTGCACTATAAACTACATTAAAAATAAGGGAATAACACGTAAATATGTTAATTCTCAAACTTATATCAAATTTGAAATTTTCGGTTAAACTAAAATAATCATTAAATGTAAATATTGTTTTCCATTTTAAAAAATCTTTCAATATTTTAATATTTTTATGTAAATTTTGATCTATATCAAATTTACAATAAATATATTTTAATAAACTTCGATAATATTACGAAAAATTGTTGCGTAAAGATAATTGCCTTTCAGTATTCAAATATTAACATTATAAATCTTAAAAGTTATTAGCTAATTATTTTGAAATTCCGTTTTCTTGTCTTTTATTAAAGGCTACAATCTTAAAAAGGAAAAGTTATCAATAATTTCTATTATAACAAAAATACTTGCCACCAAAAAGTTTATTAATAAGTCGACAAAGATCAAATAAATGGTTGACATGCTATTAAAAAAATATCAAGTTTTAGTTTTTCTTTACAAATATATCGGAAACAAATCCCTAGAAAAATTTTGAAATAGAATTCGTAATAAGCAATAAAATTTTTTAAAATTTTTATTCGATTCTGGATCTTAAATGATAATCGATATAAGTCTCAAATTCGAGTTTTACATTAGATTAAAATAGGATTATTCCACTTTAAGAAAAGTTCAAAAATTTGGGGCATAAAGTCGCGTCGGAAGCGGAGACCATTTAGCGACTGGACCTACATTTTAACGTGGGTTCCGAACCATGGTCCTCGACACTCAACTAACCCCGAATTTTTACACTCTTTGTCAGTCAAGTATCTACCGACTAGTGGAACTATCCTCTAATGGTTTGACAACTTAAATAAGTAAGTTGCCGTGCACGGGGCTTGAACCCGCGCTTGGCCGTGGTCATCCCCATCAGTCCTAACGCCTTAAACGGTTAGGCTAATCCCACGGCTATTCCACTCTAAGAATAAGTAGGTCTCAAAATTACAATTTCAGAAACGTAAAAAAATTTTTATCAACGTAGAATTTGTTTAGCAAGTTACCATTTTTCTCCTTCAGGTCGCTAAAGAAAAAGAGAGACAGTTCATTACCTGCATATCCTACTCTGTTTCTCTCTTCATACCCATTTCGATTATCTATTGGTCTCATTATTGGTGCTGTAAGAACAGAACTCACAATAAAAAAAATTTCCAATTACAATTTTAATTGAACTACACAATATGAGGAAAATTAACGTTTGTCAAATAATGTTCAGGAATGAAATGTATTAAAAAACATTTTATTTTTACATAAGTAATGTAACTTTTTATTGATTTCTTTTGAATATTAGGTAGTAATCATATTTAAGTAGAAATACGTATATTTTTGACTTTGATATAAGTACTTTCATATAATATTTTCTAGTAAAATTTAAACAAGGTTGCGGTAAAAAGTATACACAGAATATTTGCACTATAAACTCCACTAACAGCAACATCTGAAATTACTCTTAAATATGTTGGTTCTCAAACTTTTATTAAGTCGGATATTTTCAGTTAAACTAAATAATTATTTAAAATATTTCGTTTTTATTTTCTATTTAAGTATTTAAAAGTTTTGTTATTTTTTTATGTATATTTTGATCCATATAAAATTGAGAACAAATGTAAATTAATAAGCTTCTATACTACGAATAATTGTGGGGTAAAAATAATGAACTTTTAATTTGGAAACATTGATATTATAAAACAAAAAGATTATTAACTAATTATATTAAAATCTCAAAAATAAAAAATCATTGATAATTCCTGATATGACAAAAATATGGGCTACAAAAAAGTGTATTTAAAATTCGACAAAGGCCAAATAAATAGTTGACGTGTTATAAAAAAAATAGCAATTTTTAATTTTTTTTTTAAATATATAGAAAACAAAAAATAATGAAAAATTTTGAAATAATATTGGTAACAGGAATTGAAATTCTCAAAACTTTTTCAATATATTCAGTGTCTATTTTAAATAATAACCAATATGAGCCTCAAATTCAGGATCTACAGTAAAGCTATACGATAGTCTTTACATTTGTCGAATAAGTTTAATAAGTTACCATTTTCCTGCTTTAAGTCGCTAAATAAAAAAGTTTTATACATTAGTTATTGCAAATTCACTCTGGTTCTCCCTTCATACTCGTTTCAATCACCTAGTGGTCTCGTCAGTGGTGATATAAAGAAGCAAGAACAGAATTCATAATTACGAAATTTTCCAATTAAAATTTTAATTAAATACATGTCATGCTAGACAATATGAGGAAAATTATTGTTTGTCAAATGAAATTTTTATTTAATAAAATAGTGCAGAAGAAGCCACAGTATTTATATATAAGTAACGAAATTTTTAATTGATTTATTTTTAATAATACATCGTAATTATAGTTAAGCAGAAATATTTAGAATTTCGACTCTTAAATAAATGCATTAAAAATATTCTCACGAAAAATTTAGGTAAATAAGGGTACGGTAAAAAGTATTTTAATATATTACATTTAAATATATCAATTCTCAGAACTTCTATTAACGTAGAAATTTTTGGTTAAAGAAAAAATTTTTAAAATATCCTAACCTAAATGTGCAAAAACACACTTTTTCGACATATTTGAGATTATATAAAATCACACGATAATTTTTTTCGTAAAACTAGTAACAACACCTGAAAGTATGTTCGTCTCTATTTTAAAATTAATATTTAAGTATGTAAATATCTTCTTTTTTTTTTTCACCGAAATATGCTAATTTGAATTTTGTGTCCCACCAATCTATTTTGAGTCTACTTTTCTGTTATTTTGATGAAAGCAACTGTACAAGCATTCTAGGGGTTGCTGATTTTTTTTTTAAGTTTAAAACTCTATGAAAAATTTTCCGGCATATTGAATCTGCCATTTTAAATTTTCAAAATCTAATCATGGATTGGTAATCAGCGACCTCTAAAATACTTATATTTTCATTAAAATAACAAAATTTAGAAAAGTACACTAAAAAGCGGTAGCTCGTATTCTATTTTTGGCTTGCATTCGAGTAAATCGGTGAGACGCAAACTTCAAATTAGTATATTTCGGTAAAAAAAAAAGATATATAGATATTTCAGAATTGATCTTTATTTTAACATACTCCTACTAAATTTGTTAAAAAGAATAGGTTAGAATATCTCGAAAACCTGACTTGATGGAGTAATTCTGAAGCCAGATTTATATTCAGCGCGCCAAAATCCTTCGAGAAAATATACTAGAGTTTTTATTGCTTGACCATTGTTGGCCTAAATAATTATTTAATATATTTCGATTTTGTTTTCCACTTAAATATATCATTTTAAAGTCCCTTTCATGTAAATTTTTATCCCTATACAATTTAGAATAAATATAAATTAATAAGCTTCAATATTATTATGAATGCTTGTTAAGAAAAAATAAATGTCTTTTAATTTTCATACATTAACAACATAAATCTTAAAATTAACTAGCTAATTATTATGAAAGTCGAACGTTTCTTAAAGCTACTACTTCAAAAGGAAAAGATCATTGATAATCCTTTTTATGACAAAAGTTCTTGCTACAAGAAAGTGTATTAATAATTCGACATAGGTCAAATAAAAGGATGAAGTTTTATTAAAAAACAAATTGACACCTTTTAGTTTTTTTTTTTTGGCAAATATGTCAGTGATAAAAGCTTTAGAAAAATTTTATAACGATATTCTTATTAAGCATTGAATTTCTTAAAACTTTTAGCCCATTCTTGATCTTAAATACTAATTCTAATTCGACAGTAGATCTATATGATCAGTCAACTTTAATAACAGGATAGTACAAAAAATTATTATTTCAGTAATATATAAAGAAATCTTTGCGGTCGTAGAATTATTTTAAAAAATTTCTATTTTTTTCCATTCGGCTCTTAAATTAAAAGTATGAACAGCTTTTTATCCTCGAATTCAACTTTGGTCCTCTCTCGATACGAATTTCGACCACCTAGGTCTCGTTAGTGGCACTGTAGCGAACCAAGAGCAGAATTTATAATTAAGAAATTTTCCAATTAAAATTTTAATTAAATGTATGTCATACTACACAATATGGGAAAATTAATGTTTTCCAAATGAAATTCGTGTTTGATGAAATGTTGTTAAAAATGTCATTTTGTTTATACGTAAGTAACAAAATTTCTAATTGATTTCTTTCCAATAATACATAGTAATTATATTTAAGTAGAAATATTTATACTTTCTGCTCTTAAAAGAATACTTTTGATAATATTCTCTAGTAAAATTTAATTTGGTATAGGTGAAGGAAAAAGTAATTAAATTTTTAATTGATTTCCTTCTAATAACACATAGTAATTATATTTAAGTAGAAATACTTATAAAAAAACAAAGTTTAAGTAAGAAATAAATAAATCTAAATGCGGTGTTTAAATAGTTGCCTATAGGTATTTTTCTTTCAAGCAGAGAAAAAGGAAAGAATATCTAGCAACAGATTATTTGCTGTGAATGCCACTCTGTTTCACCCTCCATACGCGGTTTGATCACCTTATGGTCTCGTCACAAGAGCTGTATCGAACTGAGAGCAACATTTGCAGGAAATAACTGTTAAATAAAATATGAATTTCGAGACATGTCGGCAGGATAATAAAATCCCGCCGATTTCGATATCAGATCACTAGTCAAACTACATCTATATATTCACCGCAGTAGTGTAAAATTGTAAAAAACACAATTTTAATAAAAAGTAAAGAAATTTATCTGCCGTGTTTAAACAGTTGCCTATATGTATTTTCCTTTCAAGCAGAGAAGAATGAAAGAATATAACAAAACAGGTTATTTCCTGCAAATACCTGGTCTTCTCTCCATGTGCGTTTCGAGCGCCTTATGGTCTCGTTAGTATGTACCGAACCAAGAAGACCAGAGTTGAATTTGCATGAAAGAAAAATACATATAGGCAATTATTAGGAATACTTATATTTTTGACTTTTATACGATTTTTTTATGTTATAATCTCTAGTAAAATTTAAGGAAATAAGGATGCGGTAAAAATTATATAAGATATATTCGTACTCTAAACGAGAATAACAGCAAAACCTGGAATTATACTTAAATATGTTAATTTTCAATGTTTTACTACATTACAATTTTCTGGTTAAACTTAAAACATACTTAATATATTTCGATTTGATTTTCTTTTCGAATGTTCTAAGTTTTGTTGTTTCATTTTCAATGTAAATTTTGATATAACATAAAATTTTAAATAAAAGTAAATTAATAAGTTTCAATATTATTATAAATATTTGTTATATAAAAATAATTTATTTTTAATTTTGAAACACCAACATTACAAATCTAAAAAGTAATTTGCTAATTATTTTGAAATTATAATATTTCTTTAAAAATTTACGGATACCATTTCAGAAAAAAAAAAGACCATCGATAAAAAACGTTTATTAATAATTCGATAACCCTGAAATAAAAGGTTGACACGTTAAAAAATAAATTGATTACTTCAAGCTTGTTTCCAAATACATCGGAAACAAAAGATTTAAATACTATTTTTAAATAATATTCGTACTAGGCATTTAATTCTCAAAACTTTTCTGATTTGTCGGAATACTTATATTTTTGACTTTTATAAGATTTTTATATGTTATAATCTCTAGCAAAATTTAAGGAAATAAGGATGCGGTAAAAATTATATAAGATATATTTGTACTCTAAATGAGATTAACAGCAAAACCTGGAATTATACTTAAATATATTAATTTTCAATGTTTTATTAAATTACAATTTTCTGGTTAAACTTAAAACATACTTAATATATTTCTATTTGATTTTCTTTTCAAATGTTCTAAGTTTTGTTGTTTCATTTTCAATGTAAATTTTGATATAACATAAAATTTTAAATAAAAGTAAATTAATAAGCTTCGATATTATTATAAATATTTGTTATATAAAAATAATTTATTTTTAATTTTGAAACACCAACATTACAAATCTAAGAAGTAATTTGCTAATTATTTTGAAATTATAATATTTCTTTAAAAATTTACGGATACCATTTCAGAAAAAAAAAGACCATCGATAAAAAACGTTTATTAATAATTCGATAAC
Source organism: Diaprepes abbreviatus (assembly GCA_034092305.1). NCBI lineage: Eukaryota > Metazoa > Arthropoda > Insecta > Coleoptera > Curculionidae > Diaprepes > Diaprepes abbreviatus. Next base: position 219,588 of record JASJET010000216.1, on the reverse strand, counting down.
CCTGAAATAAAAGGTTGGCACATTAAAAAATAAATTGATTACTTCAAGCTTGTTTCCAAATATATCGGAAACAAAAGATTTAAATACTATTTTTAAATAATATTCGTACTAGGCATTTAATTCTGAAAACTATTCTGATTTGTCGGAATACTTATATTTTTGACTTTCATATGATTTTTATATGTTATAATCTTTAGCAAAATTTAAGGAAATAAGGATGCGGTAAAAATTATATAAGATATATTTGTACTCTAAATGAGATTAACAGCAAAACCTGGAATTATACTTAAATATATTAATTTTCAATGTTTTATTAAATTACAATTTTCTGGTTAAACTTAAAACATACTTAATATATTTCGATTTGATTTTCTTTTCAAATGTTCTAAGTTTTGTTGTTTCATTTTCAATGTAAATTTTGATATAACATAAAATTTTAAATAAAAGTAAATTAATAAGCTTCGATATTATTATAAATAGTTGTTATATAAAAATAATTTATTTTTAATTTTGAAACACCAACATTACAAATCTAAAAATAATTTGCTAATTATTTTGAAATTATAATATTTCTTTAAAAATTTACGGATACCATTTCAGAAAAAAAAGACCATCGATAAAAAACGTTTATTAATAATTCGATAACCCTGAAGTAAAAGGTTGACACGTTAAAAAATTAATTGGTTACTTCAAGTTTGTTTCCAAATACATCGGAAACAAAAGATTTAAATACTATTTTTAAATAATATTCGCACTAGGCATTTAATTTTCAAAACTTTTCTGATTTGTCGAAATACTTATATTTTTGACTTTTATACGATTTTTATATGTTATAATCTCTAGCAAAATTTAAGGATGCGGTAAAAATTATATAAGATATATTAGTACTCTAAATGAGATTAACAGCAAATCCTGGAATTATACTTAAATATATTAATTTTCAATGTTTTATTAAATTACAATTTTCTGGTTAAACTTAAAACATACTTAATATATTTCTATTTGATTTTCTTTTCAAATGTTCTAAGTTTTGTTGTTTCATTTTCAATGTAAATTTTGATGTAACATAAAATTTTAAATAAAAGTAAATTAATAAGCTTCGATATTATTATAAATATTTGTTATATAAAAATAATTTATTTTTAATTTTGAAACACTAACATTACAAATCTAAAAAGTAATTTGTTAATTATTTTGAAATTATAATATTTCTTTAAAAATTTACGGATACCAATTCAGAAAAAAAAGACCATCGATAAAAAACGTTTATTAATAATTCGATAACCCTGAAGTAAAAGGTTGACACGTTAAAAAATTAATTGGTTACTTCAAGTTTGTTTCCAAATACATCGGAAACAAAAGATTTAAATACAATTTTTAAATAATATTCGCACTAGGCATTTAATTTTCAAAACTTTTCTGATTTGTGGAAATACTTATATTTTTGACTTTTATACGATTTTTATATGTTATAATCTCTAGCAAAATTTAAGGATGCGGTAAAAATTATATAAGATATATTTGTACTCTAAATGAGATTAACAGCAAATCCTGGAATTATACTTAAATATATTAATTTTCAATGTTTTATTAAATTACAATTTTCTGGTTAAACTTAAAACATACTTAATATATTTCTATTTGATTTTCTTTTCAAATGTTCTAAGTTTTGTTGTTTCATTTTCAATGTAAATTTTGATATAACATAAAATTTTAAATAAAAGTAAATTAATAAGCTTCAATATTATTATAAATATTTGTTATATAAAAATAATTTATTTTTAATTTTGAAACACCAACATTACAAATCTAAAAAGTAATTTGCTAATTATTTTGAAATTATAATATTTCTTTAAAAATTTACGGATACCAATTCAGAAAAAAAAGACCATCGATAAAAAACGTTTATTAATAATTCGATAACCCTAAAATAAAAGGTTGACACGTTAAAAAATTAATTGGTTATTTCAAGTTTGTTTCCAAATACATCGGAAACAAAAGATTTAAATACTATTTTTAAATAATATTCGCACTAGGCATTTAATTTTCAAAACTTTTCTGATTTGTTGAAATACTTATATTTTTGACTTTTATACGATTTTTATATGTTATAATCTCTAGCAAAATTTAAGGATGCGGTAAAAATTATATAAGATATATTTGTACTCTAAATGAGATTAACAGCAAATCCTGGAATTATACTTAAATATATTAATTTTCAATGTTTTATTAAATTAAAATTTTCTGGTTAAACTTAAAACATACTTAATATATTTCGATTTGATTTTCTTTTCAAAGTTTTGTTGTTTCATTTTCAATGTAAATTTTTATATAACATAAAATTTTAAATAAAAGTAAATTAATAAGCTTCGATATTATTATAAATACTTGTTATATAAAAATAATCGATTTTTAATTTTGAAACACTAACATTACAAATCTAAAAAGTAATTAGCTAATTATTTTGAAATTATAATATTTCTTTAAAAATTTACGGATACCATTTCAGAAAAAAAAGACCATCGATAAAAAACGTTTATTAATAATTCGATAACCCTGAAGTAAAAGGTTGACACGTTAAAAAATAAATTGGTTACTTCAAGTTTGTTTCCAAATACATCGGAAACAAAAGATTTAAATACAATTTTGAAATGATATTCTTACTAGGCATTTAATTCTCAAAACTTTTCTGATTAGAGGATAATAGTAGATCTATATGATGTCTATTGACTTTAAGAACACGATAGAATCAGAAATTAAAATTTTTTACATTGAAAATATCTGCAGTTTTAACATCTTATCGACTTATCTCGGAATTTATATTTATATAAACAGTTGTTTTCCGTAAATTTCGCTCTTGTTTTTCTATATTTCCACTGATAAGATCATTAGATAATCGAAAGTCATTTGAAGATAGAATCAAAGTTGGATTTGCAGGAAATAAACTGTTTCTCTTTTTTCTTTAACGGCCTGAAGGGGACAATTAGCAATTTATATACACGACAGTATGTTTCTGAAAATACAGATTATTGAAAAATATTAAATTTGGAAATTTTGCTTACATAAAAATAATTTCCGCTTACATATAAGTGGATTCATAGAAAAATCCCATATTCTAGAAGTATATTCTATATAAAGATCTAAATTGGATTTGGGTAAAGTTGGTTTGCATTATTTTTGTTAATGTTTCTTTACGATGCAGTAAATTGTAAATGAGTGAGAATGGAAACATTTATTGCATCTAGGCAATAGTTAAAATAATGTTTGTTACGAATTTTCGTAGAAAGTTATAACTGAAAAACAAAGTATACAGTTCTAGAGTTTCCGGTATTCCTTTTGACTCACCCTGTACATCAAAATTAAATAAAATGTAATTAAAATGTTTAATTTTAAAATATTTTCATTTATTCGACTTCAAACAGACGAACATTTGGGTTTAAAAATAAAAGGACAGGAGCAATAATTTCAAAGAATTTTTTTTTACCTAACACGTTAAACCATAAATGAAAGCAAGAACGACTTAGGTATTCTGGATAACTTATTTATTCTTTAACTTACACTTGAAGTGTCTTAAATGTAGTAACAAATTCATACAGACTTATATGCAGGCGCGGATCCAAGGGGGGGGAGCGGTGGGGGGTGATCGCCCCCCCCCCCCAAGAGCTTTGAGTTCAGGAAAATAGACCCGATTTTGCCTTTTATACTATAGTTTATTCAAGACCTAGAGAGAGTAATAAATCCTTTTTTAACGCTTTTTTTCTTCGCAAAATATCTGTGTTCTTTAGTCAGGTGTCTTTGGCAAAATCTGTTAGACATATATATTTTCATAGGAATGTGTTAGACATTTTATACTCAAAAATACCGGTCTCTACTGTTTTTTAAACACTTTTCTTAATATAAATAAACATATTAGGTTATTCAAAATTCAAACAACCGGGCCCTAATTCTAACGATATGCTAATCCTACAGGGGTATGTTCAAAGTTCCAAAACAAGCGAAAACTTCTTTAGGAAAAATATATTTTAAGGCGAGATGAAATAATTTTGAAATATGTAAAAATGCCATATTTTTGTTATTTACTGTTATGTGAAACATTTCTTTTCTGTATGAGATGGACAGGTTCGTAATTATTTTAAATTGCAACTTTTTTGTTATAAATGTTATAAAACTTTAAACAGGGTAATTCTTAAGTTTACTGTAATTTGAACAGTGACATAAATTATTCAATTATAGTTTATAAAAATAGCATAATGTGAATAAAAAATAATTCAGAAAAAGTATGTCGTAAAAATTTATTGTAGAAAGTTAAGCATTGGAGCTTTTATCCATAATTGCGATCATGAATAATAAAAATGTTACTCATATTTATTACGAGAGTGGGAATATATTTTTATAACAAAGTACCATTATGGTAATGGGATGTGACATAAAATTATATTATTATACAGCGAAATGCAAAGATATAAGTGCCAATCATGTATTATAATAATATTCAACTAATAGATTTTAGGCAATTTATGAAACATTGGTAACTACGTTTCAAAAGATTTAAGTTAGTAGGTATGTGTTCTTGTCCGCACAGGGTTTTTAGAGCTTAAAACAAAAATAGCGTTCTACGTTTATTGAAAGTGATTTTTTTTTGATCAGGATACATTATAATATTATATAATAACATCATACACTGTTAAAAAATACTTTAAATTTAATGCAAATTTAATTTACGCTCTACATTAAATTTAATGATTTTGTACCTGAAATCGTTAGTACTTTACATTTACTTTGAATTTATAGCAAATTTATTGAAATAGCAGTTCGTTGTACTGTAAATTTGATTAAATGGTATCTTAAATTTCAATAAAGTAACTGGCAAGATATTTCAACTTTCTGTAGATTAAAATTAATTCAGGTATACCTTAACATTAAAATAATTTACATTAATATTCATGGTATATTGCATGAGATGGCGCAACTTGTACTGAACTTTTTATTTAGTATGATCTAAGTTGACTCAATTTTCTTATGATGTGTACATGTTTGCCGGTACTGACAGAAACGAATTAGTTCAAAATCGGTGTACAAATAACGGTACACTATCTATGGGAAAATTTTCAACCTTTTCCTGGTAGCAGAATTTTCTGACTTCATATTAATATTAGTGCATTAAATATATGATAACATATCTTAAATTTAATTAAAACTGGCTGTATATTTAATGTACATAGTCACCTTAAAAAGTAATGACCCAACTTTAAATTTAATGTACGATTCCATTAAATTTAATGTAAACGAAAGAAATATGGAATTCTATTAACCAAAATCTTAATAGACAGAAAAGGGTAACAAACCATAACATCGCTTTGCGCTTCACCGATGGTATAAGCGATGACCCTCAAGAGGTTTCTAACCCCTTCGCTGAATATTTCAGCTCTGTTACCAAGTTGAAGTTGTTTGAGGCCTACGGTCGAAACATGTCCTTACCAGCAACAACTATAGAATCAATTCCTCAAACAATAGTAGTTTTTGCGCTGGTTCAAGAAAGGATAGTATCGACTATTAATTCGTTAAAGAACAAACGCTCCTCAGGTTCCGATAGTACAAGTCCTCAAATTATAAAATTAATTTCAGAATCTGTCGCACTTCCCTTGACATATTTAATAAACAGATCACTTTCAGAGGGCATTTTCCCTCAAATACTAAAGCAGGCGGCAGTTACGCCAATATATAAAAAGGATTATTCTCAAAACCCGGCCAATTACAAGCAAATATCTATACTGAGTGTATTTTCTAAAGTTTTTTAAAAAATAATATAAGAAAATTTGACAATTTTTTTTAACCAGAATTTAATTATTACTCCTTGCCAACATAGTTTCAGACAGAATAAATCCATCGAGACAGCATGCTGTGATTTACTTAATTTTATATATACAAAGCTCGACAGGGGCAAGTATGTGATGTGTCTAATGTTTGACTTAACAAGTGCATTTGATACTGTGAGTAGAGAGTTCTTATTGAGAAAGCTCTTTGCTTCGGGTATAAGAGGAAATATCCTAAAACTCATCGACTCGTATATATCTGATAGGAGTATGTTTTCGATACCAAAAAAGTAAATCAGATTGCAAAAAAGTCGCCTTGAGTGTGCCGCAGGGGTCGGTTTTGGGGCCGCTCTTGTTTATGATTTATGTTAACAACCTACCTAGATTCATCAGTAGGGGAAAGTTGGTTATGTTTGATGATGATATCACGATAGCTATATCTGCGGATGCCCCAGAAGAGTTGTTGCGTACAACAAGAGGAGTTGGAGTGTTGTGTCAGCGTAATCAGTTAATACTTAACCCAACAAAGACTGTATATATAAATTTCAATATTAAAAAACCATTGCTGATAGAGGATAAAGTAACATATAATATTGAAACCTCAGCTTATGCTAAATTTTTGGGCACGTGGCTTGATGAATCGTTGCATTTCTTTTCCCATATTGAACATGATTGTAAAAAATTAAAATTCTGCCTTCTTTGCTATTTTGCAGATGAGGTCATCTCTAGACCGGGCTGGATTGCTGACTGTCTATTATTCTCTGGCATACAGCCATCTGTCAAGCAATGTCATGTCTTGAGGAAGAGAGTGTGAGGTGAATAGAGTGTTTCTGGCTCAGAAAAGAATACTGAGGTTGATATTTGGGCTTAAGCCGACGGATTCGTGTAGACCCATTTTTAAGGAAAAGAGCATTTTGACTTTTTACTCTATTTATATTCTAAAATGTGTTTTATATGTAAAACAAAATTACTCAGAGTTTAAAACTCTTGGCCAGGGTCACAGATATGATACACGAAATAGTGACATTCTTAGTATACCTAAACATAGAATGGCATTCTTTGAGAGATCCCCAATTTATAATTTCATTATTCTGTTCAACAAATTGCCTGCAAAATTAAAAAACATATCAAACAGTAATATATTCAAAACAGAAATAAAAAATTTCTTGTTCAGGGATCATTTTATTCTTTTAACGAATACTTAAGCGTAGGATGTACTGACTCTTTTATTGTGTACTGAATGATTATTTCGTTGCGTCCTTCGCTGACCAGTGCGACGGATTGTGTTCTTATCGTTTTATTTCTTTCTTTCCTGTTAGTTGTTTAAGGATTTTAATCTGTGGTTTTTATTATTAAATATTAGATTAAGTTATTTTACATTTTTTATATTATAACTAGTATCTTATAATACCAATTAATATAACTGTTACTTCTTTTTTCTAGCTTTAAGGTATGTAATGTATATTTTTTTTTGTTTAATTGTATACTGTTGACGAAACCAATGCTAAAGTGTCAGTCTTATGGCTAATAAATTATTTCATTTCATTTCATTTCAATGGAATACATTAATTTAGATTAATGTAAAAAATATTAAATTCAATGTCTTACATTAATTTCATGAAACGGTTTATGAAATTTGCTTTCAGCAAATTTACCTCAAATTTAATGCATTTCCTTTTTACAGTGTATAGTATAAATGAAAGTTTCCCGACTTTGCCTGTACATATACTCAAGATGATTTAAGAACTACCAAATAAATTTTTCACCGTTTTCGGTACACTGTAAACAGGAAATGCATTAAATTTAATATACATGCGTTGGATGCAAATTACACAAACGTCTATTAAATACATTTAACGTAATGTTTTAAATTTAATAATTTACATTAATCTAAATTAATTTATTCCATTAAATTTAATGTAATCATACATTAAATTTAAAGTTTGTTCTTTCTTTTTAAGTGACTATGTACATTATATATTCAGCCAGTGGTCATGAATTTGATATATGTTATCACATAACTAATGCACCAACATCCATATGAGTTCAAAAAATTCTAAAACTACCAGGACAAGGTGGACATTTTTTCCATAGGTAGTCTTCGCCATCTAGACCGGTTTCGAGCTCAATGTTTCCTATTAGTACGGGACATCTCACCTAAAAAAATTGAGTACTTTAAGCAACTTATATCATACTAAACAAAAAGTTTAATACAAGTTGCGCCATCTCCTAGATTCTCATGTAATATATATTGAATAATAATGTAAATTCCTTTAGTATCAGAGTATATGTAAATTAACTTTAATGTACAGAAGTTGCAATATATTTTCGGTTACTTTACTGAAATTTAAGATATCATTTAACCAAATTTAATATACAATAAACTGATATTTGAATGATTTGCTTTAAATTCAAATCTACATTATTCACGATTTTTGGTACAAAATCATTAAATTCAATGTAGAATGGACATTAAATTTGCATTAAATTTAAGGTTATTTTTAACAGTGTCAATAGTACATATAAATATATATATATATATATATATATATATATATATATATATATATATATATATATATATATATATATATATATATATAATGTAAATAACCAAACAATGACATTAGTTTTAAATTGCGTCATACCTCTTAAGATACATCAAAACAAGGTGTTACAGTTCAAAATTCCGTTTAGGCTCATTATGACTAGTTCTGTTAATTTTAGCTGGGTCATGCAAATACTCATGGTATGGACAGTCACACTGACATTTTCCTTTAGAATTTCTGATTAATCCCTTGTCTAAAAAATAATCCATTTATTGTACTTTCAGGTTTACTATAGTTTGAACCCTATTAGCTCCATTTCCTGTTTAATTTCTTTTACAGCTCTGATTTGTATCCTAATTTCTCACACTACAAATACAATTTTAATTAGGTTAATATCCTGTTACATCGTACCGGGCTGTTTCCTTTTTAGAAATCTATTTGCCGTACCTTCCTTTTTTCCTAGATTTCGGTTTAACATCTTGCCGGGAATTATTTTAATTAATTTCGCAAATTTTGTTAACATTCTTGTTTTATTAGGTTAGGTTAGGGGTCATTCTCTTCTTTTTGCATTGTTCGAAAATTCTACACCGACTCAAGAGTATTCTCGTGGGTCATAGTGACGCTGTGCGCAGATTCTGCTCTGTATGTTCCGTACTTGCGAAGGGAAATTTGGGCAAGTAGCTTATGCTTTGCTCGAAATGGCCTAAAGGATCGAGTTCTGTGTTATCGACTGGGGTTTGTTGCCTTTATGGGTTAATGTACGGAATTTTATTTAATTGTACCGAAATTTAATGGTATAATAATTATTCTAACTTTGATCTGCAATAGGATGATGTTAATTGTGTTCTGTTCATCTAGAGCTCACATTGGTTACGGGAGATATGCCCCAGCCATTTTTTTTGCTGGTTAAGAAAGTTACTTTGACGGTTTCAATCGTACTAGAATATTGTACTACGTACAATTGCTGTACCGAGTGCCCGAGATTTTTAATCCAATATTTTGGGATATTCGGCCAAAGTTGCCATCTGTTCGTTAATTTCTGTTATTTGGTTTGCTTGCTTTATTATTTTTTTGCTTTTATGGTGTTAATGAACAACCTCTTCTTGGAAGGATTTATTCACAAAGATTGTTGAAATATCTTGCAAGGATTGAGAGTCCTCAAGAACATTATCGAGGTCCTCATTTGCCCAGAACTCTTAAGTTTACCGGTCATCTGTAAAACTTAAAGGTTCTTCTTCCTCCGGTTCTGTCTACTATGGTTCTGTTTCCGGTTCTTCTTCTTCTGCGTCTTTATTCTTCGACTTCTTATTGAAGTCCTTCATGTTGCAGTTCATTTTCCAGTTTTCCTTTTTGTTGCCCCTTATTGAAGATCTACCCCAAGAAACACAGATAAGCCGAACATATGGTTACTTTTAATTTACCTGCATATTTTATTGATTCACCTTTATTTTATTTGTCTATTTAAGTAATTGCTATTTATTATCTATTAATTTAAAGAGGTTAATCTATATCTTTGGTAATGTGATCACATTTAAACCGGTGATAGTATTTAGAGTTTATGAAACAACAGACTATCCATTGTTGTTAGCATCTTATTTGTTGTTGTGTGCTGTAAAGTTTCAGAGTTGACAATAAATGTTAAGCGTGGAATGTTGAATGTTGGCTATTTATTTTCCTTTTTATTTAATGAATTTTGGTGCCTTACGTGAGTGGAGACTGTAGGAAAGGTACCGCGACCACCTTAGGCAGCTTGCAGCTCAGCTGGTTTAGAGCTGCTGGCGCCGTTAATTCGAACCTCCTCTCCTAAGCAGCCGGTGGTTTGCTCACTTTACTAAACTGCTTTTTCCTGCAGGGCCACTTTGTTTGTTTCTAGTACCTTTTAATTTAATCTTACCTACCCTCTGCTTTCAATAGAGGAAATGGTTTTTGAGATTGCAAATCTGAAAATGTTCGAGACTATCGGACACAACCTTTGTCACATACTGTAATGCATATAAAAACATTATGGTTAGCTAACTCGCAATGAACATCCTAATAGTACTCGAGCTCAGCGAAGTCTAGGGAATAAAATGATCTGTTAAAATATTAAATACTAAGTTTTTTTTATCTTGTATTAAATTAAAAAAAATTGTAGTTTTCTTTACGAAAGTAACGTAGCATTTTTTCACTAATGTAGCAAATTATTTCAATAATTTTTTAGTGATTTTGACATGGTGTTCTCAAAAATAGATCGTTTGATGTGAGAAAAAAAAATGATATTCAGACATTTCTGGCTTCATCTTGAACAATAGAAGTTAATTATTGCTTAGGTTCGGTATCAAAAATCTGACAGACAAAAAATTGGAAATAATATTTCGGTGGTTATCAAGAATAGGAAAAAGAGATATTTCGTATATATTAGTGTATATTTTTACCATCTGCAAAGTGATTTCGGTTTTACTTAGGCCATCCTCAGAGCTTGGACCTCAGAAACACTCGTCAAAGATCACACTTCAACCTTGCTATTTGGAGAAGAGTCCTCGACGCGATTAATGAACCAATTGATTGCTTGACAGATAACGTTGATTCTAGGATATCCCTTAAACTACAAGTTTATTAAAATCTTAAGGAAAATACTAAAAGACGGTAAAGCGGGTAAATATGATGAACATAAATTTCTTATCAATATTGTTGAAAACATTAAGACCAAGATTTAATCCAATAGATTGATACCGTTCTTTTAGAAATTGTTTCTTTTATTAGCTGTTCTCTTACCAGCTTTAACCAATAATATTGACAGTCCATGGACACAGCTTTCAATTTTCTTTTTTTACTGTGTAACCGTTAATTAGTTTAGTATCTATTCTAGTGATTCGACAATTGTATCTCCTAAACCTGGTTACAGTTTACGACTGCGGAGTAATATTTAGGGTTTATACTGTTATTATTATCGTAATTTATTACTTTTAGCTCGCAGGAGTAACCTTTAGTGAAGTAACCACATAGCTCTTAATAGCATATTTTTTTTATCTCCAAAGCTTCAGCGTTTTTCACCAGTTGGTGTATTTTGTAACTCTTTGACAATAATTTAGTAATTAAATGTTGAATTTTTACCTAATTTCTTCTTTTCTTATTATTTCAGTCCTACTGTACTTGGTGGAGTAGATAATGTAGAGAAGGTACCATATCGATCAACGGCAGCTTTCAGTTCAGTTGATTTAGAGCTGCTGGTATCCCAAATTTAACGAACCTCCTCTCTCTGAGCTGTCAGAATTCACTGTTCACAACGGCTTTTCCGCAGAATCCCATTTGGTTAATTAATTTTAATTAACATCACCCTCTACTTTCAATCAGAGGAAAAGTGTAGGAGTCTTTAAAATGAAAAAGATACTGTGAAGGAAAGGCCTAGATATTAGCAAATGTTGCTCTTTATTGTTTAAAATTGCACCTGGGCTTAATTCTAGAATATTTTTAGATTGCTCAATTATTACTGAAGAAGGCAGGATGATTAGTTGTCCCAGTAATCGAAAGTACTAGAAAATGAACAGAATAAAAAAAATAAATTTCCATATAAAACTATGGCATTGTTCTGACTACAAAAATATTAATTTAATAATCCCCTTACTTTATTATTGACTTTAAACGTTTTTTCTAAGGGAAGTAATTAATTACTTCTAATCTAATTGTGACACATATTTGATTTTAATATAACTATATCAAGATCATTTTTATTGTACAAGGAGGTCGAAATTATTACATAGTTGTTTATAAACCAACTCTATTATTAGGGAAACTAATTTTATGCGATAGCATTTCAGCCGTCATAAATGATATATTGATATAAACCAGCATAAAACCTTGTTAAGATTTTAATCAACTCTAACTTATAGGTTTTGCAACAAAAAATAAAATGGGGAAACTATAATGGGATTTCCAATTGTGTGAAGGCTTTGAAAAAGAGTTGTTATAATGAATTATTTTGTCAATAAAAAATACTTATATATGTTTTGTATGATGTTTCACGTGTGTGTTCGATAGAAAAAAGCACAAACACACAATTGATGTTTATAACGATTCCTTTTCATGAATACAAAAGGTTACTAAGTATAGATAAAAATATATACAATGAGGATGTAAAGTTTGGAATAAATTAGTTATTTACAAAACGCTGGGATTTTGAAAAGTCATTCAGACATGTGGACTTTTTTTTGGTATGAATTTTTGACAATAAATTAAATGAAGCAGGGTGACTTGAAAGAAGCTATGCTATAAACAACTTCGATTTGTTAAATAGTGACCTCCAATTTTTGTATACTTTTAGACTCCCTGAATATTTTTATTATTTTCCAACACGTATAGATTTTGTGTTATAGAATGTATCAGTTACTTCTATTTAATACAAACATTTTTATATAATATTTGTAGATAAGTTCAAAAAGAAATAATAAAAAAACAAGATATTTTAAGAATAACAGGATTTATTTTCAAAAATACACATGAAAATAAATTTATAGTAAATCTTTGTACGTAAGTTTTTTACAAATATTCCTGATCCCTTTCTTTCATAAGAAACCAACAATGATCCCGCATCACTGCTGGATCCCATCTGCTTTGCGTTGCTCCATTGTTAATGTATGTTCATGAAACCTATCTCCTTGTTCGTCACTAAACGTACCCAAAATATATATAAAAGACATACGACAGTCCATTTTGCAGTAGATTTCAAGTAGTTTTTCGTATTTTTAAATTTGTGACCGCTGCAAATTATAGATAGTAAAATCTCAGGAAGGTTAGAAAATGTAGGATTAGGAAAAAATAATGTGTGTGCAAAATAAGAGTCAGAATGAACTATAAACCATTTATTAACAGTAAGTGTTGAAAATAGTTATATACAAAAAAATTAAGATAAAATACTAAAAGGTAATACCCTTGCGAGAAAACTATAATACAATACTTGCCGTCAAAAATTAAAGGTAACAATTTCCTAGTGGAAAAAAGATAAAGAAATCTTTTTGTACTAACTCTGCGGGATACCAAAAAGGTAAAAAAGTTAACCTTCTAGAGTCTTCCTAAAATTGAAAAGACATTCAGAAATTAAAGTTTACAGTATTTATCTCCTTCTATAAAGACACGAGAAGATATGATAGATAGTCGAGTTCCTTGAATTTTGAACAGAGTAGTAGGTGTAGTCAAAATTCTACAAAGAAGCTTCAAATAAGCCAAAGATAAAAAATTAAGACTCACATCTAATATTCCTAACAAGGTAGGTTAGAATTCAAGTAACCTTTTTCATGTGTTTTGGCTTCAATATATTTCGTGGAGTGTTTGTTTGCCAAGTTCCCTAAATTAATCATTTCCATCATCAATTCAGGAATCATAGATGGCACAATGGTAAGTACCCTTTAGGTACATTTTACCCTGGTAACAGTGTTAAAAGACATAAAACTAGGCAGTAACACTCTTACCAAAATATTTGTTTGCCAAAACGCTTTGGCAACAGGTAATTTTGATAAAGAGAAGAGGTGATTTAAACAAGCAACCGATCTTTTAAGATTGTGGTTTCATGTCAAGATGACCGACCATGAATTAAGAAAATTTGCTGTAAAATAAACCTTATCGCTATATATCAAATAAATTTGTGCTCTGGAGATACAATCAAACATGCTTACGCAAAAGCAAAAAGTAATATATATCTCAGAGAAAATAATCTGCAAAATTTTGGAAAAAATCCTAAGAGAATAAATAAGCATGCCTTAGCCTTTTGCAGTCATTAAGCAAAGACCTCAAGTTCATAATTCTGGTCTCCAGCCACGGAATAAACTTTCAAAGGATGTTTGACATATTTTTAAAATTTTCGGAATAAACCGAATCAAAAATATGACTAAACAGCAAAAATTATCCAAAAGTCCTCTAAACTAAATAAGCTACATTATATATAAAAAATAATTACCTTTATTCTTTTCATCAAAACACTCTTTTGAACACAAAATCCTGACAAATGGGAAAATGTGGTTCAACGAACTACTTATGACCGATACTCATCACGTGACTTATCAGCTGGAACGAGGGTATTAGAGTAAATAGGGTAACGGAATTATAAAAATTCCGTAACAAAATTTATGGCTTATTATCTTTTATTCCGATGTTTACTCTTTTTTCACCTTATATAATTTGATAATTACTTAATTACAACTAGTTTTACTTCAATACTTGTTTTGTGATAATGGTTTACTATTAGATTTAGTTATAATAATTAAATAAGCTTTTATTCCGAAGTTTACCTTTTTTCACCTTATGTAATTTGGTAATTACTCTAAATTTTTAAATACACCTAATTATAACTAGTTTTAGTTAAATACTTCTTTTGTGACAACGGTTTATTGTTAGGTTTAGTTCTTCTTCTTCTTCTTCTTCTTCTTCTTCTTCTTCTTCTTCTTCTTCTTCTTCTTCTTCTGCTTCTTCTTCTAGGTAAAACCAAATTTTGTTATCTACACAATGCCTCATCTATCCTCGTTTGAGGTCGAAATCCAGCTGCCTTCATCTTTGGGGGGCCGTCCAGGCGGCCTTTCGGTGTTTGGTTTCCCTGTCATCACGGTTTTTGCTAGTCTGTCATCGTCCATTCTTTCCACGTGATCTCTCCACTGCCTACGACGGTTTCGAACCCACTTCACAACATCCCCCACTCCGCTGCCCTCGCGTATTTTTGCCTTTCTTATTCTATCTCTTAAACTTGTTCCCGTGATCATTCTCAGTGTTTTCATTTCTGTGGTTCTCATAAATTGTTTTGTCTTTGTTGTTTCATTTCTTGTTTCTGCGCCGTAGGTCAGTATCGGTCTTACACAGACCTTGTAAATTCTTGCTTTGCTCTCAACCGTCATATGTTTATTGTTCCAGATTATGTCTCTTAGTTGGCCTAATATCATGGCCGCTTTGTTGGCTTGTGTGCGCACTTCTTCTGTTACTGCCCTGTTACTTGTTATATGAGCTTCCAGGTATTTAAACTTCCCAACCTGTTCGATATGTTTGTCATCAACCATTAGTTTGCATCTTACCGGTTCTTTTTCTATTACCATTGCTTTGATTTTCTCCACAGATATCTTCATATTATACTGTTTGGCTGTTCGATTGAGATGGAAAAGCATTCTTTGTAAGTTGTCCTTGCTATCTGCTTTCAGAGCAACATCGTCTGCAAAGCATATAATCTGAACGGTGTTGTGTTCTATTGGGTACCCAATATTTGTGCTTTTTACCTCATCAATGATTTCGTCCATAATTACATTGAAAAGTGTCGGACTTAGGCTATCACCATGTCTTATTCCTATGGATAGTGGGATTTCCTCTGTTAGAGTGCTATTTGTTTTAATTACCATAGATTTAGGTATAGTAATTAAATAAGCTGATAACAGAGAGTTTAAGTAATTTCGTACAATATGTAATAACTGTTATTACTAGCGTATGTATGATACAGATTTTCTTAAAACTAGTTGATTTTTTCGAAATAAATTTGAAATATCTTTATTAATATTACCTAGGAATCAAAATAATCTAAAAAATTTAGTTTTAGATTTGAACACTGACATCTGTCAAAATTATGGGCAAACCAGTTTAGTAGAGGATCTGTTTATGACTTCCTTAGCAATATCAAAAGTTGTCTGTGGCCTGAATTCGTGAGGCCTTTTTGGTTATTTAATATGCCCAAATTTCGTTAAAATATACCTGTCTGTTTAAAAGTTACAGCCAAAAAGCTAAATTATTGTTTGCTCATTTTGTTATAGAGAATTTTAGAAAAAAAATATAAAAAATACTAGAATAATTTTTAGGCCTGCACACTACCGAGAATTTTATTTATACTTATCATCAACCCTGTATAGTAGGTGTCCATTGGTAAATAATTCAGAAACATTTTTCGTATTAAATTTCAAACAAAAAAATAAAAATATATCCCTTATAAAGTAATGATAGATTTCGTACCTTTCAAATTAAAAATAATTTTTCTTGAAATTTAGTGTAGTGACGATATAAGAAGGTAGACTTCTGAAATTTTAGTGCCCAGATTGTTTAAATTTCGATACTCATAAACTGCCACAAAAACAATAGAAGATAAAGTAAATATAATTGAGAGCAAAGATAAAATAATAGCCATTTTGAAACAAAAATTAGAAGCAAACAAAATTCTAACTGAGAGTTCTCAGCGAGTAACGAGACGAACCGCACTTGAAAATGCCAAATGAGATTTTGGCGAAACGTCGTGAAAACGATTTTTTAACCAACGGAATGAAACCCGGAATAACCAAACCATTCATTCCACCATCCGTGAAAACCTACGATATATCATATATATATATATATATATATATATATATATATATATATATATATATATATATATATTATATATATATATATATATATATATATATATATATATATATATATATATATATATATATATATATATATATATATATTGTTTTCTTGTACTTATTTACATAAGACTACGAAATTTAAAAATTACTGAAATTACTTGTGAAACTATATGTAGGATTAATAGACATCTATGGATACCAAATATAAATAAGAACATTAGTCATAGATTTGTTAGTTGCCTGTCTCCAAAGTTTTATGATATTATTCCAATTAGTATAAGAACAGCTTGAATGTCAAAAAAAATTGGTAAGCTTTGTAGAACATATATTTTTCATTATAAAGGGTGTTTTTTTATAGAGGTATAGAACTTTAAGTTGGCAACACTTTTTTAACTGGCGGCCATTTTGTCAGCTGTCAAGTGATTTATGTTTAGTTTGTTTTGGCATTTCAACATGAATAGACTGACGCTTGAACAACGCTTCCAAATTGTGCAAATTTATTTTGAAAATCATGGTTCTGTTCGAAATATGTATCGCGCACTACGTCCATTTTACGGTCAACATAATCGTCCATCAGAGCAATTAATTCGATTAACTATGGAACGTTTTCACACCACGTTTACTCTAAATGATAATACGCATCCACAGAGACGTCATACAGTGCATGCAGAAGAAGTCATTGCTGCTGTAGAGCGTAGCGTAGAGGAAGACCCGAATCAGTCTATTCGCCATCGTGCACAGGAATTGGATATGTGTCCATTCACTTTATGGAAGATTTTGCGAAAAGATCTTGGTTTGCGTGCTTACAAAATCCAACTCGTGCAAGAATTGAAGCCACACGATCACCTAGCAAGGCGTAGATTCGGTGAATGGGCCCAAAACAAGATTCCCGTTGATCCGATTTTCATAAGCGAATTTTGTTTAGCGATGAAGCTCACTTTTGTTTGAATGGATATGTCAATAAACAAAACTGCCGTATTTCGAGTGATGATAATCCTCAAGTATATGTTGAGACACCGTTGCATCCAGAAAAACTGACTGTTTGGTGTGCTTTATAGGCTGGTGGAATCATTGGTCCGTACTTCTTTAAAAACGATGCTGGTCAGAACGTTACAGTCAATGATGACCGCTATAGAGCCATGATTACTGACTTTTTCGTTCATCAATTGAACAACCATAATGTGCAGGAGCTGTGGTTTCAACAAGACGGCGCAACATGTCACACAGCTCGTGCCACAATTGATTTATTGAAGAAAACGTTTGGTAACCGCATAGTTTCACGTTTCGGATCCGTGAATTGGCCTCCAAGATCGTGCGACTTAACGCCGCTAGACTATTTTCTGTGGGGATATGTGAAGTCGCTAGTCTACGCCGATAAGCCCGAAACGATTGATCACTTGGAGGACAACATTCGCCGCGTTATTGCCGATATACGGCCACAAATGTTGGAAAAAGTCATCGACAATTGGATCTCCAGATTAGACTACGTCCGAGCCAGCCGTGGCGGTCATATGCCAGAAGTCATATTTAAATTATAATGCCAGAAGGTTATCTTTCGAATAAAGTAAATTTCATGTCAAATAAAAAAAATCATATTTGTTTTATTCCATTTAAAAGTTCTATACTTCTATAAAAAAAAAACTTTATTAATGAATTTAGGCTTTTGCTATGAGACAATCTCCATGGTTTAGTTAATATGTAGGTTTGTTTGCGTGCGTAGGTATTTTTATTGGCGGTATTCTTGTTCATCAATTATGTTTTCTTACGGTTGTTTTTTCTTTTTTTGAAATTACTATGGTATTATTTATATTGTGTATATACAGGTATTATGTTACCTAGGTATATAGTTATCTTGCATTGAGATGTTAAAATATATTTAGATCATCATTTCTTTGGAAAGTGTACTGAAACTGTTATTATTATTTAAAGTCAAACAATTTTCATCTTAAGTTTATTATCAATTATTTATCTTTATTGGAGGGACTGTATCAACAAATATTTTTTTTCACCTACTAAAACTCATTTGGCAGACGTCGCTGAACATAAAGGGTATATTTTTCAATCTGGTGCCTCCTTATTTGTAAATCGTACTAAGATTGGGTATAAAAAAATCACTTTAATCCTTTCAAAGTTACATGTTATTGAACATTGAGTTTTCCTTATAATTTATGAGATATTTTAAAATATTTTCGTTAGATTTAGACCCTTAATAGAAAAGGCAAAATATTAATCTGATTAAAATGAAAATAAACTTTCATTTTAGCAGACAATTCTCACCATTCGCCTCAAAAGCACTTCTTCTATAAGTTGTCTTTATATTGACTAAAGAAAAATTTATTTTGTACCTCAGTTAATTGAGCTAAAGTTAACAATTATATATTCTAAGTTAACTGAGCTGTACACACTTTTACAAGCAATAAAATCTGATCAATACAAATTGCTTCCACTTTAACAGACACCGATCAACCGCCAGATGTTTTATAAAAAAAGTATTAGGAAGCTAAAAATAATATTAATCCATGTATTTCAACTAAGAATCACGTAAATACTCTAACGGCGTATTTTCTGTTTTTTTTCTCTAATTTGACGTCAATCAAAAAGTTTCCATTTTCACTTAATAATTTACAACAAAAAAACGCATTATTTTCCGAACATTGATTAAGGTCTGAAAGAAAAATAGCTTTTTAAAAATTCAAGAACTCCCATTAAAAGAAAATCAGTTAAGCAGAATCGGGAACTAATTACTATGCGATTAGAGTCCGACCACCAAATTAATTTTCGTTTAAGTCGTGCGAAAAAATGTTTCCGGAACAATTGGTCTTGTTGAAAAAGAGTTCAAAGATTATTTCGAAAAATTTATTATATATCTTATTATAAATTATTAAAAAAAATAATTTTTGAGTTTACCTGATGGGCCGTTTATATTTAGGCAATGTAATGAAGTTACTGAAATTTTGGGCATGATGGGGCGGGATTTATTTTATTTATTATACATTTTTAAAACCGGATTCTTGTGGGAAAAGAATGAAAGTTTCTATATTGCCGGTATATAATTAAATTTGCCGCTCTATGCCAGGAAATGCCATTTTCCGATAGTTTTCGGAGCGTCCGTTAATAGTAATCCCGCGCCGTATTCCCCAGTACTGCATGCGCGACCACCCCACGTCGTTACTCGTGGGCGCAGTGGAAGCTCAGACAGACTATTTAAGCTCGACCATTAATTTGCTGAGAACTGCACTTTCTCCACCCGTGTTAACAGTCCCAATGGACTGCCTGGGTCGCCCGCCGGACTGCGCCTTCCTGGTCTAGCAATATAAATGAGGCTTGTGTGTATATGGTGTTTTACCATCCACTGTCTTTCTTACGTCGTACTCGGCTAATAACCAGCATTGTCGAGGACCCTTGTAAGTACAGGCAATGTTGTGTCGTCCTACAGACACTGTCGAGGACCCTTACAAGTACGGGCAGCGTACCATCTCTTGATGCCGAGTTACTGTTAGACAAATCGTGTGTACTTTGCCGATCGAAGTTTTAGTACGAGGCACAGTGAACAGCGTCGCAGATTTTAGGCACGAAGTGCCGAGAGTTTAAGTACGAAACGTGGTGGTAGCGTCGCAAACATATAGTACGAAGGAACATGAATAGCGTCATGAATGGTACCGCCGGGTTACCGTCTACCGCTACCGACAAGTAAAAGTTACCGTGAGCAGCGCACATAACATACTCTTTCCCTCCCGATCATTTAATTGTTTATATTATTGTCCATCTTAGGTTCTAGGTTAATTTTAGATCATATTATTGTAGGAAATATGGAATACAGGATTCAGGATGTTTTAAAAACTGTTTGTTTCATTACCTAGTTCCCATTCTTAACATTTTAGGTAACAACTGGCAACCGGCAGCCAGCACTAATACGCGCAATTGACCCCTGGCTAGCTGTTTCTCCACTGTAAGAGGCTACCCGGTACAAAAGTGGGCACTCGACCACACTAATCCCGAGGGTGGCGCCTGAAAACCGACCACCGGGTGGATGTTTTGACCACTGAACTGTCAAACTGTTGAACAGTTCAGAGAGCAGGGATATCCCGATTGTAAGTAGATACCGCCATACCGATACCTCTACGCTGAGCATTTGATCGATGACTGCCTGCACAATAAATATCCACCTACCGATGTTCCGCTGCCGTAAACAGAGGCATCTGTAGATCCACAGATTACCACGAAATATTGAAAAACCTTTGTCTCGAAAAAGGAACTTGAAAAGCATATAACTCGCAAAAAGAATAAAACTGGAAGAACATAGGACCGAAAAGGAGGACAATACTGAGGTAGTACCGAACTTTGACTGACACAGGGAGACAGATAGTGGTAAACTGTGGTGGTACGTCATATATATGTAGCTGAGAGTGTACTTGCAACCAATGGAATTAAGGTGTAAATAGGATTAGTATAGTCTAAAGCTGTGGTAATGTTTGACGTAGAGGCGTTGCTGGTTTTTTACCATCACCGTCAAGAGCGTTATATATTTTTTTGAGGGAATACCGACACTGCCGAGGACCGTTATAAGTACGGACAGTGCCTCACGATAACTATCTATCTAATCAATGTTCCGCTGCCGTAAACAAAAACATCCGTAGATCCATAGAGCACGACGATTACTTCTCTTTTTAAAACAAACAAAATCAAATATATATATTAGCGAAAGTGCTTGTGATGTTTTTCAAAATTTTATCAATAATGGTTAATACATTTTGCATTCATTCAAACTAATCCTAAAATCGTCTTTGTCACTACAAATATGGTTTCCAGTTCAGAAACCCCCAATAGGTTTTTGTAGCCGATGACGACATATGACTTCACCAAAGCTTTTTTTATGATTTTTGACCCCCTGTTAATGTCAAAAATTAAACAAATTGTTTTTTTGTAATGTAGTGGCTAACCCATGAAAAATGTCATTTTTTGCTTCTTAATGCTATAAAAAAACAGCGTTTCATCAGTGATAGCGTATGCATCGCTAAGTATGAAGGGAAATAGAAGTATACGATCACGGTTCAAAATTTTGTTAGGTTCACTATAGCTAGTTCGGTTAATTTGTTTATGCAATTACTTAGAGTATAGGCAAGCATAATGGCATTCTTCTTTAGAATTTATCATTGATCTCTTTTCTTTCCTAGCTCGGAATTTTATCCTTCTTTCTCGCATTACAAAATACAAATTTAATTACATTATTATTCTGTTACATGATACCTGGCTGTTTTCTTTATATATGCTCTATTTACCGTACCTTCCTTCTAGATCTTGGTCTAGCAGCTTTCTTGAAATTATTTTAATTAATTTCACAGATTCTGTTTACATTCTGTCCACTATGTACCACTCTCTTCTTTTTGCATCGTTAGGCAATTTTACACCACTAAAGGAATATTCTTTTAATCATAGTAATGTTATGCGCAGTCTCTGTTCTGAATATTCTGTAATTTTGGCAGAAAATTTGGGCAGGTAACTTATGATGTGTCAGGAATGATCTACCGTATAGAGGACTGTTTTATCGACTAAGAGTTCTTTATTATGGATTAATGTACGGAATTTTATTTAATTGCAGCGAAATATAATATTGTAATCATTTATCTAACTTAAATCTACAATAAGATGATGTTAATTGTTTTCTGTTCATGTAGTGTTCACATTAGTTTCGAGAGTTATACCAATCAACTTTTCTTATTTTGTCATTTATGGTAATAAAGTTACTATGATAGTTCTAATCGTACTTATATATTGAATTATGTATAATTGTTATCATTCTAGTCAACCCTATATTGGGCGATTTTTTCTTTCGTCTTTTTTTTTGGAAACAAAAATTTTACTTAGGAAGGAAGCACGTTTTCCTTGGCCATTTTAATTTCAACAAGGCCGTAGAGTGAAAACAACGCGAGTCCGATATTTTTACTCCACTAGTTGGAATTCTTCGGCTAAGTTGCAATTTGTTGTTCATTTTCTGGTTCCTATACTTTATTACCTTGCGTTTTATTTTTGCTGTAGTAGCTGTTGATGAATAACCACCTGTTTGAAGTATTTACTTCCCAAGTAAGTACACATGTTGTGCAGACTTTTTTTGCTCTCATTTCTTTTCTTAAACTTATTTGCCCCGTTATTATGCCTTTTAGGATCTGTTAAGACGATTATCGAGGCTTGGGGGTTCTCAAAATTATATAGAGGCTCTCCTTTTGTCCAGAACTCTTGTTTCCCGAAGATTGTTTTGCAGCTGTCAGATTTTTCCTTTAATTTGTTTAGTTATAATCATCTTTTTATTATTTTTACTTATAGATTTTCAATTTAAATGGGAGTAACTTTTATTTTTTTTTTCTAACAGGGTACTGCTAAGAGTATGCGATTAGTATATCAAGAGGTAACCAAGGTGATTTTTATTATTGAGTTATGATTTATGACTTAAATTTGTTAAATTAAAGTTCGAATTGCGTGTTCTCATAAACCTATAAATTAATAGTGTAAATTTATTTGTGATTAATTAAGTGATTTTTGATCATTGGCTTCATGTCAAATTCTTTTTTTTGTAATTTTAAAAGGAAAATTTACGGTTATTTGTGGATAGCCTGAATCTTGGGGTTATCTTTTATTTATGCTAATTTGCCTTAATACAGGGTGGGCCTTAACTGTGTGAGTGGTTTCAATATGCAATAAAAAAAACTATAAATCTTATTATTTTTTTATTTATATATTTAAAAAGTACAAGAAATTGAAATTTAAGTAACATCTAATTTTTGAAAATAATGTTATTTAAGTGACCGCCTCCACCTTCTTGACATTCTTGAAGTCGCACTCGCAGGTTTTGAAAAGCACGTTGACAAGTTGCTCGGCAAATAGTGTTCATTTCTCGCACAATGTTTTGCTTTAACTCTTCAACTGTTGTTGGATTATTTTCATACACTCTTGATTTTAGGTATCCCCACAAAAAATAATCATTCGGAGACAGATCTGGACTCCTTGGGGGCCACTCAATGTCACCTTTTCGTGAGATGAGTTTTCTAGGAAACATTTCTTTCAGTAGGTCTATGGAGACTGTAGCAATGTGGGAAGTGGCTCCATTCTGCTGAAACCAGGTCCTAGAATTGTAACCTTGAAATTCTCGAAGAGCTGGGACCAAGAATTCTTGCAACATCTGACAATAATTCTCAGCTCTCACTGTCACAGTCACTCCTCGTTGATTTTCAAAAAAGTATGGCCCAATTATTCCACTGGCCGGTATTGCAGCCCACACAACGACCTTAGGGCTATGAAGAGGTCTTTGATGCATCTTGCGAGGATTAGTCTCAGACCAAAACCGGCAATTTTGCTTATTAACATGACCGTTGACATGAAAGTTAGCCTCATCACTGAAGATTATGTTAGAAAAATTGTTAAAGCGATTAAGCATAACATTAGCGAAATTAAGTCGAAGATTAACATCATTAGGTTTCAACTCCTGTGTCAACTGAATTTTATAAGCTTTTAAATGTAAATCACGGTGCAAAATCCTGCGCAAAGTGGTCCTCTTGATGTTCAAGACTTGGCTTCTTTTACGAGTCGATTGCCGAGGATTTTCTCTGATTGATTCATGAACACGTTGAATAATCTCCGGCGTCCGTATTGACTTCGGGCGGCCCGCATTATTAATTCTTATTGTACACCCGGTTTCTTCAAACATTTTAACCCATTTGCGAATAGAATTTGCGCATGGTGCTTCTCTGATGTCACGTAAACCGAAGTGAGCGCAGTACATTCGCCTAGCAACAGTCACAGAATTATTGTTGGCATAATATGCGCGAACACAAAACGCACGCTGTGCTCCCGAGAACGCGTCCATGGTGACTAAAAATTCCACGAAATGGCGAGTCTAACGACACCCCCGTGCCCCCATACCCCTAATGGTTTTTGAATTATAGACAAAACAAAACGCTCATGCAGTTAAGGCCCACCCGTATATTATTATTTTCGGTCACAAGCCATGTAATTAATGATCAGTTTTTATGAGACGAGTTCATTTACATATCTTGATATTATTTATGACTCGTATTGAATACCCAGTTGTATTTTTTTGGGTTAATTTTTAATTATGTTACAAGCTAGACAGCAAGTTACTGGAATTTTTTAATATTATACGGGGGAGATGAAAATTGTGACATTTGGTATTTTGTTATTGTGATTGATTCAGGATTTAATTATTTGAGATTGATACACTCTAGCTTGTAATTTAATAGTTGACTGTTAGCCTTATTAGGTTTTTTTAGACGTTTCGTTTTTTTTAATGTTCTTTTATGGATAACATCTTTTATGAATTTCTTTTCATTTTGGATTTTTCTTTTACTGATTTCTTCGTTTACGAAGATCTTCTTACAAGAAGTTCTACTCCTTTCCTGTAGAGAGTTCAATTATGTAGTTGATGTAAGCAGTTCTTTTAGAGATACTTTTTTTATCACTAAGCTACTGTCTAGAGCCACGATTGCTTAGTGGGTGTCGGTGGATAACAAGATAAGCATACTGGATATATATCATTACTTTCTTTTGTTTTGCTTCAACGTTCTCTGTCTCAGTTTCCGACTTATTTCAACAAAAAAAACAAAGGGATTGATGGTCGATGGTCAGAGCTTCGGATTTTTTTTTGAATTTTTCTTTTTATATGCCAGGCAGATAATTATATTAGTTCCTGTAAGTGATTCGACAAATTCGTAAACGTGATCAAGTTCTTCATTTACGGAGTAACACAGTTATATTTTTATGAAGTCCAAAATCGACAAATCTGGAGATCTGGAAGGTTATCTAATGCATTTGTCGCCATTTGGCGGCTTGGAAAATTACTGTCTAGGTAGGCCCTGGCATTGTGAGCGGGAGTTCCGTCTTGTTGCAGGTAGATGCTATTAAGTCGCATTAAGGGCACCTTTTCTCTTATTTCGGGAATGTATTGCATAATTTGCAAATATTTTTTTGTAATCAGGCTGTCTTCATATATATCATATACGATTTTTGTTCCAAGTATAAAACATGCAACGCTGAAGCCAACCCTGTCTTTCCATTCTCGTAGATATATTACATATGGATTTTCGTGAGACCAAATCCTAGTATTCTGTCGATTCAATATACCACCGCCAGTAAAATAAGCTTCATCAGACTATATAACGGCTGTTTCAAAATCCTTTTCTCTGTTTATATTTTGTGAATACCAATTACAAAACTTTATTCTTCGCTCTGCGCCACTAAGATGTAAATTTTGAACCAGGTAATATTTATGTTTTTTATTTAAACTTGCGGCTTTTTTTAGATTGTTTGAACCCTTGCTTATTAACTCTTACAGAACCTTCTACTACTTTGCAAGAACTACTTGGATTAGCTTCAGGAGAAACTAAAATATTGATTTAATCAATCTTACGGTTTTCCTTGTAGATTTTAGAGTGTATTTAGAAAATGATCGGTGTTGAATTAAATTTGATTTTATCCTCAAAAACGTTCTTTTTCTGGCTGTCTGCTTTTTGGATATCTACGATTTTTAGGCATTTATGAATTTCAAGTTGGAAAGAAAACAAAAATTCTCAAACCTGTTGAAATATACTTCTAGCGCTTCATCTGACTTTTCATTACACTGAATATTACAAGCGAGCATATTTTTCATTGTTCTTAAAGTTCTTAAAACAAAGCCTGTCATTATTAAAAAGAAACTAATTAATCGAAAATTTCAGTACAAAAATATTACGAATATCTAAATATTCTTACCGAAACCCCAGAGGACAGGATGTTGATGTTTTGTTTCGTTACAGATTACTAAGAGGATCTGATAATTTTTTAAAAAGACGTAAATTTAAGACTCAATAATAATAGTAAATATAGAGTATTACCTGGAGAACTAGAATCCAATTGCAAGTGCCATTCAGCGATACCATTGAAACTAATACAATTCCAATACAAAGGAGAATATGTCAAGGTAATTTACTAGGCCCACTGTGGTTCTGTCTTGCATTGGAACTACTGTCGCGCTGTTTGAACTCTACCAGATAGGATTTTAGTATTAGAAACAACAACGAAGAGGTAGTAAAATTGAATCATCTTCTATACATGGGTGATCTTAAACTGATGGCTGCTACCAAAAATCAACTGAGGCAAATGCTCATAAGTGTAGAGGAGTTATTCAGAGTTATCAGAATGCAGTTTGGACTCGACAAGGTCCGTATTTTGAACATCGTTAAATAAAAAATACAACTGGGAAGATTTGAAATGCAGAACGGTGTAACTATAGCTGCAATGGAAGCAAAACAAATATACAAATACCTAGGTATGAAGCAGGCTAAATAGAGAATTGTAATGGAACAGGACGGACATCGAGAACCTGTTAAGGAAAATAACAATGCTCTTAACAAAAGCACACAAACATGACTCTCGGAGTGCTATTGAACGTAGAATGATTCCAAGACACCAAGGAGGAAGAGGATGGGTCGATATCGGTAAGCAGCTCGATCAACAAATAATAAACTTACGTTCTTATTTCCACAGGTTAGCGGACTCTTCCACACTACATCGAGCAATATGCGAGGCAAACGATTCAACGCCGGTACAGTTGAGGGTATAAGATATTACTTCTCACCGCCAAACAGACCAAGAGAAGTTACAAACCTGGCTACAGAAGCCACTTCATGGACGGCATCCAAATGAGGTCAATCAGGACAATGTCGAAAACTCAGCGTCGAACTCCTGGTTGATTTCAGGACATACGTTTTCGGAAACGGAGGGACCAGGTTATTTCGACGAAGAACTATCGGAAGTTCATCATTAAAGATCCCTCTATAGAAAATGACCAATGCAGATATGGCTGTCCAACATCAGAGACAATCCAGCACATAACTGGAGGATGCCAAGCATTTGCCGCAACCGAGTATAAGGAAAGACAGCCGCTAAGATACTCCACCAAAAGTTGAAACTATTGCAGGAAGGAAAAGTGCCTTACTATAAATACAATCAGGAGCCTATTCTTGAAAACAATGAGTTCAACTTATATTGCGACCAAACGGTTCTAACAGATCAAACAGTTGCTCATAATAAGCCAGACATTATACTAACAAATAAAATTTCTAGGCGAACTACACTGACATTGCTATACCTAGAGATCTGGAGGTGCAAATCCACAGACAGTGGACAATCGACAGCATTCACATAATTCCCATAATAAAATCAACAACTGAAGTAATACCAAAGAACCTCCTGCAGAATATCAAAGGACTGGCCATAGTGAGCATCTATATAAACCGATTCAGAAAGCAGTTCTCCTTGCAACCGCGCGGACCGTCCGAAAGTTTGCAGGAAATACAGAAGACCACGCCATTTAGGACCCGTTAACATGGAAAAGGTCCCTACAGAGCTTCATACTTTCGATATCTTTATACAGGGTGTCTCAAAAGAAAGTTCACATTTAAAAAATCGATTTAAAAAAAAAGTCAGGACTTTATTGAAAAAATGTTTATTACATATTAAAATAAATTGTTTGGGAATTTATTTTTTTAAAATGATATCGTCCAAATGTAATCCGTTGCGCTCACGGCATTCATTTAATCGAGCACTAAAATTGCTCGTGACGGCTCGGCAGGTATTCTCCGTGATGTCTGCCATTTCGTTGCGGATATTTTCTTTTAATTGTGCCAGGGAAGTCGGTTTGTTGGCGTAAACTTTTGATTTGACATAACCCCATAGGAAAAAGTCCATAGGTGATAAATCAAGACTGCGTGGAGGCCAACTTATGTCACCTTTCTTTGAGATCAATTTACCAGAAAAAATTTCACGCACACGTGGCAGAAACATGTTGGACGTGTGTGAAGTTGCTCCGTCTTGCTAGAACCATGTTCTTTGGTTATAGCCAGGAAAATTTTGCAGTTCAGGCACGAAGAAGTCGTCTAACATCTCCACATACCGCTCTGAAGTCACTGTTACTGTACGCTCCCTTTCATCTTCAAAAAAGTACGGGCCGATAATTCCTCGCGCCGACATCACAGCCCATACAGTCACTTTCGGCGAATGTAGAGGTTTCTGGTGTTTGTGTTTTGGATTATTTGCACTCCAATAGCGGCAATTTTGCTTGTTTACATGACCATTAAGATGAAAATGGGCTTCATCCGAAAAGAAGATGTTGGTAAACGTTGAAAAGCGTTCAGTCATCTGGTTTACGAAGTCAAGCCTCTGACCAGCATCCTGAGGCTTCAATTCTTGCACCAACTGAATTTTATAGGGGTTCAGCTTTAAATCTTTGTGTAAAATGCGGAATAATGATGACCTATGCACATTTAAAGCAACAGCACGCTTACGAATCGAAACGTTTGGGTCGTCACGAACAGACTGAGTAACACTCTCTACGTTTTCGACCGTTTTCGAAGAACTCGGACGCCCGGATTTTGGTTTATCTAGTGTTGAACCGGTTTCTTCAAACTTCTGGACCTACTTTCCAATAAGCCGAGCGCTTGGCGCATCATTTAAGTGACGAATATTTCGAAAATTGCAGATATTTCTACGCGCTACAGTCGCCGAATTATCGTTTTTGTAAAACTCACGTACGCACAAAGCACGGTCCGCTCCCGAGAAACGCTCCATAGCGACTAAATTCCCAAGAGCCAGGCTACTGATTGACATACTCCCCGCGCCGCTCGGAATAGTTGCGTTCACGCAATAAGCAAAACAAATGTGTACTTTCTTTTGAGACACCCTGTACAACTGGTATGAGTCAATAATCCCCGGAGGGAGTGCGAAGCCGTTTGGCTTGTAAATCTGAGAGAATTATATATCTTTGAAAAGCTCGTAAATATAAAGGATGTTTCATTAACAAAGCCAAGTTCGATTTATTTCTCCGAAACAGTTGAACCTATAAAAAACAGACCCAGCCACTTCATCCGAGATATGAAGGCTGCCAAAAATGCATATTTTTCAAAATCGCTCTGTATCTCCAAAAAAGAAGAGTTTAATGAAAATTGTGTTAGTGGCATCATTCCTTTTTTAAAAAGAAGCACAGTGTCACGAAAATCTTATCTTTCTCTTATTTTTAATAACGGGATAATCTATAAAACCATCGAAAATTGTATACCTTGTAAACTAGGAATAAATCAATAGAAATAAATAGAAAGGTGGACATTTTTATACGTTTCGCGGTCCGGACCCGGACCGCAGTCCGCCAATTGCCGAACCCTCTAGACCCTTTCTCAAAATCATTTAGAATCTTTGGATGCGGACCTTGACTCTTTTCCTGACGAAGTAATGGGTAAAGTCAGTTGTGTATCACTGGAATGCAAAAAGCGTAAATCTGTGTTTCATTTTTAAAGAAAAAATTTGCTAGTGCCATTAATGTTTATCGTAGAGGTCCTGTATTCAACTTCATTTGTAATAAGTTATTTATACAACCGTTTTGCTGCAAATTAAAGAGAGTAAAATTATTTTGCATATCTTCTTAGTATTATGCGATTGGCCTTTTTATTATTCACTAAGCATTTAGAGTTTCAAGCACTCAACTCTATTTAAAATCGCTACACCGATACGTGTGTGACAAGCGTTGCTTGTTTGCATACAATTTAGGTACCGAATTACATTGCAGCTATAAGCAGGATGCATGTATGTCAAGTATGTAGAACAGCATTCGTGGAGCAAATTAGATTCTTACTATATTGGAGAAACTCGAGTTAGTGACAAATAATTCGATACCGAGGTTGATTATATAAAGATTTAATTGAAGAGATATTTTGTTAGTGAGAGACTCCGGAGTTAACTTAATTATTTCTTAGAAAATTTTAACTGATGTCAATAAATAAAAGAAAAGAATAGAAAATATTATAATCGTCGCTTTTTAACATTTAAGCTTGTTGGAGTAACAGTAGAAATTCTAAATTATATGTTCCACAAAGGTTCATAAAAAAGACAACGATGTGGTTATAAAAATTTGTATTGATTATTTTTGTTTCATGGTCGAGGGATATTTTACAAGCCACTTAGGAAGCTCATATTTCACGTAGGAAGCGACCAAATAATATATCTTAAATGACATATTCTTATCTCTATTTTTAAAACAAAAGGATGTATCGAATTTTTTTCCAACTTTATTTCGGATCTGGTTTTGAGTTAATTAAAAATATGCCCATGCAACATCCATCGTCAAAAATAAAAAACTGACGAAGTTTTAAGCCTTTGACATACAAACTGACGGATGAACGGAAGGACATGATGAAACTATAAGAATATTCAGCTAGCAATAAAATCCTAAAAACACAAATATCTTGCCAAATAAATATTTTTAAATAGGTTGACATACCGTTATAATACCTTTATAATATAAATAATAAATATAGTTTTCTCAAAGACTGAACATTTTTTTTCATTTGAAAAATATTTATAGAGCTCTTCAGCAACTTTTTTGAGAGTAATATTAAGCTACAAAAGCTGTTTTATTTGAGAATTGTATAGATGTAATGATCAGGAAATCTGTGTTTATGTGGCATTATCAGCTAAATCATTTTAAGATATTGTGCTGTTATTGTAAAGTGCAATATTTTAATTAGAAACTTTTGGTCGATTGTTTGAGTTACATATTTGTTAAAACAGCCAATAAAATTATACTTGATTAAATATTCATTTAGTTTTTTCAACAACCGGCTATTAATCTAACTAAATTCAGAAATAGTGCTTGATAGGAAAACTAACCTAAGTGCATAGAAATATCTATGAATTTATTGTTTTCCAAATCTAAGATTTATGTCTTCTCTTTCGAAAAATTTGTAACATTAAAACAAACCTACTTAAAATCTTTTAATTCATACCTTTGAACTTACTTTTTTCTACTGGTCCAACTGCGGCCACTGTAGGCATATTGTGCTCACCCTTGACTTACAACCACTTTGTTAAGCCTCCTGAATTTGTTTGCACAGGTAAGCTTAGCAATGAATATGTATCTCGTTCGGTTTCAAGTTAGTTGATCACAAGGTTTGCTATCTTTTCCGATGTAATGACTCGCGATCACATGTGATATGTTTTACATTTTCACTATCTGACTATATAGTCTGAAGCTGAGATTTCTGTGGTAAAGATCCATTTTATCCAGTTGAACTTTGACTGCCATGTTTCTAGTAGTTATACCTGTAATTATCTTTAGTTTGTTCCTGCATACTTGGAGTGGTTTCCTAGCTAATTTCGAGTCAGGATTCCCTACAAAAATTTGCTATGGATCACTTCCTATTTGACTTTTCAGTGATATTCCTAATCTTTTTGGATCCATTATTTGATAGCTTTACCCGCAGCACACCTTGGTACTCCAAAAGTCAGTTCTCAACCAATATATTGAATTGATGAGTCAGCTTCCGCTAACTCATTAGTTTTTCCTTTATGCTCTTCTGTCCTGGTATCCACTGTAATATAATTATTCAGTTTTTCATTGCCAGAGTCATTAGGTCGCTTTGATATTGCCAAACCAGTCAAGATGATATGTATTCTCCTTGGGCGCCTTCAGGGCCATTTGACTATCGGAATAAGTATATATCTGCCTTCATTTGTAAGCTTTCTTGTTATATCTTCTGCATATTGTAAAACTGCATACATTTCTGCCTGAAATACTGTTGGGTATCTTTCCAAGGGAATAGTCAGTTCTCTTCTTAGTTGTAGCCCATATATCCCAGCTCCAGTACCTTCTTTAGTCTTTAAACCGTGAGTGTACTAGATAAGTGCACTAGAAGATAGTTCCCGCTTATCTTCGGTTTTCCATAATAATCGTAACGGTAGTCCGAGGCCATATGGTCTATGTTCATTTCTAACTCAGAGACCCTGATTTTGTTAAGCAAAGTTTCCTGTCCAGTTATCCCTATTTGTGCTGCTGGCAGTGGTGTAACTGGTGAAGCTCCATTCTTGCCTCTCCCTGAATCACTAAATTTAGCGGAAGGAAATTCAGAATGCACTCCACTACTAAAGTCGAGTTCGATTTCATAGCCCCAATGATGAATTTTATGCCAGGGTGTTGTTGCTTTAGATGATTTAGGAAATTATGGAGGTAATCTGCGCCATGCAACCAAATTTCGAACGTATAACTTACATATGTACACCAAAATTTAGGTTTGAGAGGGGCAAAAGACAAGGCGTTTTCTTCTAAAGCTTCCCTGAAGATGTTAGTTATCACAAGTGATAGCGGAGATCCCATAGTCGCTTCTGCTAGTAAAAAATTTCTTGAAAAGTAAAAGAAGTGAAAATCAGAAATGGTTTGATTATTTATAGGAACATGTTTACATGGATTCAACATCAAAATGCACCAATATATCTCCGGGCTCTAATTGGATGGTTTTTAATCTTTGGACAAAGTGTCCAGAGTTTTTAACAAAGGATTCAGTTTCTCTTGTAAACTGATGGAAAAGTTTGGCCAGATATTTACCTAATTTGTAGGTTGGTGAGGCTTTTGCGCTGACAATTGAATGACGTTTCTTTTGGAGTGAGACTAGATGCATTAATTAGAGATGTGAGCTTCATTTCGATTTTGTTTCTTGGATCTGTCCGAATGACTTTGTAAGTATTGTCGTCCAAGAGTTAGTTTAGTTTTTCAGTATATTTGGGAACTAAGATGGTGTTGTTCTCCTTCAGTTTTTTAACAGTCTTCTTTTCCGCTGATGTAATATTGGATTTAGGTGTCTGTGAGTGTTTTATGATCTACGTATCGAATCATGTCTGCCTGCTTTGAAGGTAATTTTTTAATGAAGGCTTCGACAATAGAAATTATTTCTTCCACTGGTTGGATAAGACGGTCACGCTGGATTACAGTTTTCTGGGCACTAGTAGGGTATAAATACTGGGCTGTTGCTCCTCGATAGTCATTCAGTGTTCTAGTCTAGTGGAGTAAAGATCCCTAAAGGTGCCTCGTGCAATTTTAGGCGAAACGTCGGATAATCATGCCAATTTGACACGGTCTAAATCCAAGAATTATGATTTTCAGTTTGACCAGAACCGAGAAAGCTTTCATTCTATAAAATTTTCCAACTTAAAATTTTTTTCGTTCATTAAGGTGTGGATATAATTTTCATATACCCATTTTAATATAATTTTGCTGCAAATTGTTGATGTTTTGATGACTGTATTGGAAGAAATTCCCAATTTATGTTGTCACTTTTAGTTTTTTTCTCTGTCAAATAAAATAAGGAATTAAAATAACATTTGATTGTTGTAAGTCTTGTATATAAAAAGGTTTTTAAATTGTAAATTAAATCATTATTTATATCCTAAATATACAACTTGTAATTGAAATCCTCTTTGTACAGAAAATGGCAGCACATACTTAACATTTATGCATACTTACGTAGAGTTGCATTGTAATTTAGTATTTAAATTGCATGCAAGCAAGTAGCGCTTGTCACACGTATCGGTGAAACGATCTTAAATAGTTTAGTGTTGGACGCTTCAAATGCATTGTGAATAGTAATAAATGTAGATACATAGAGTTAACAAAACAATGGAGCTGTTTATAATTTCATAAATATTGAAGCTTCTATTATATTTCGTAAAAGGGAAATTCCCAACGCGGGTTTTTATAATTATGTCAAAGCCAAATCCTGATATTATCGTTTAACGTTAAATAATAAAACTTTCACCATTAGTATTAAGCCAATCAAGTGACACTTTTGAGTGACAAAAATACTATCAGAAAACCGACTTTCCCATCACACTAGAAACAATCTGTAGTGATATTTCCTTATGTTTTCCACTCTCTTCTGTGAACCGGTAATTTATTATAAACAACTAAAATCAAAAGGCTGTTATTTTCTTTACATTTTGCTTATAAATAAAAAAAAAATGAAGCAATCTCAATCTTTGAACACCATTGTTTCCCTTATCCTGCAAATATCCGGATTTATTGCATTTGAAAGCCTATAACCACCTAATTTACTCATTTAATGATCTATAAGTGATTAAAGTAGATTAGGTAATGATGTTATATGCCATTTATTGAAAAATCCACAGTGTCTGAGTTCGCTAGCTCTTATTGTCGTGGCAATTGTATATGGGCGGGGTTTCTAATGATTCACTACAAAATGTAAAAATAGCACTTCCGTAAGTTATTTTTACCAAAATTTCAAATATTAGGCGCAACTTGTAACAAGAAACTGATAAAATGGAAGAATAGATCTTTACAGATGGACTCTTTAGATAATCGAAATTAGTGTTAGTCTAGTAAAAAATAATATGGCAAAATGAAATAGATATGTTAGCTGTAACTATGAATGACAAATCAAAAATTACATAGTTTTTCAACGAAAATTGCAGTTTCCTTTACAATATGACTTTATATGTTACAAATTCAAATAGTACAGTTACTTATCTGTTTGTGAGTACTTGCTAATAGGCTACAGTCACTAAAAGATGGTTTTGACTAATTAAACACTTGCAAACTGGACTGTTTTCAGGTGTTTTGAAATCCCCTTGTGAATAATTTGATATATATGGCCAAAAAAACACATTCGTCAAAGACAAAAAACTATTATAACGTTTAGAAACTAGGATAATAGCTTGCAACAACTGAAATAAAGCTTCAATAAATGATTTCAATGCTTGACAAAATTTGAAATAACTTATATTTTAAAATAATTCGGATACAATTTATAAAGTTGGCCCCCGAAAAAAAAAAGAAAATATCCGAATCAGTTTATGAGGTTATGGCGGGCATAAAATGGAAATAATTTAGTTTATTGAACGTGCCGATTATACTGAAAAATATAGAATCTAGATACCTGTTTGATCAAATTGAATAATAAAACACACAGAAGATTAATGATTTTACTTTTAACAATTCTACACTACTTTAGTAGAAAGATCAGTTACAAAGAAAATTACAGAATTCGTCAAAAATCATTACCAAACTTGTGAAAATGCACGTTACGAGAGATTTTTTAAAACCAAGTCCTAATTATTGGAAAAATATTCGACACAACGTACAATATTTAAAATTCAATATATTTCACTCAAAACTGTTACAGAAATAGATAGACAATTCTCTGACACGAAAGTCGACGTAGAATATCGATATAGACTTATAGGTGGCGAGAAGCATACGATCTCTTGCAAAATTCCAAATTTAAATAAACAGGAGTAAAAGTAAAAAACACCTGTTACAATCCATAGACTTTCTGTTCCTTCTTCAGTGGAATTCCGACCTCTTCGAAACTGTTTTGATCAAAATTTTACTTTAAAATATGGTAGAGTCTCATCTCTTACATGGTAATCACCCATTTGTAAATATGTTTTAAAGAGTTATGCTCCTTTGTTGAAAATTTAATAAAACTACGATATTCAAATTTCACAAAACTTATTTTTTTTGCTACAAATCTTAATATTCAAAATGAAAAGGTTGTCACTATTAAAAATTACTACAGGGTATACTTAGACTAGTGGGTATTGAAGTGGGTCGAATTAGAGTTAAATTTCATGTTCCGTGTAAGAAACAAAATAAGGATTTTCTTGGTTTAAAATTGTAAATTAAATTTTAATGAAATTTCATTTATGGAACTTTATTTAAATTAAATTAGAATCGACACAACTGCTCTTACCATGTTCTTAATTCTATGAATCTACTCACATTACTATTCACTATGCATTTGAAGTTTGCAGCGCTAAACTCTATTTAAGATCACTTCAACGGTACGTGTGTGACAAGCGCTACTTGCTTGCATGCAATTTAAAGACCGAATTACAATGCAACTGTAGGTAAGTATGCATGAATGTTAAGTATGTGCAGGCATTTTCCTTGCAAATAGGATTTTAGTTACATATCGAACATTTGGGACACAAATAAGAAGATTTAGGGTATCTATATTTAAATATCTCTTTTCATGCATGCCTTACTTTATAATTATTAAATGTTACCCGAAGTTCATAGTTTGTTCTAAAATTATATGAATTTACTCTATAGATAATATGCTCAAATATAAAATCAATTACATTATGGTGTAAAAATGGTTCATTAAATTGAAGTAGATTAATCTTTGAGTTACATACATTTCTATTTATATTTAGCGGAAAGTAGTGTTATTATCTGATTCAAAGATCTGCCCCCAAATCAGATCTTAACTGGGGAACTGGAATAGGAGTGTATGGACCCAAAACCAAACACTATGAAAACTTGGGTAAGTTACCAAGTATCTTTCAGGCGGAACTACATGCCAATTCAGCAGAGAGAAAAACTATCGCAGACAAGAGATTACTACCATGTTGGATAGTCCAGCAGCTATCAGTGTGCTAAGTTTTCAAGTAATCAGCTCCAAGATGATCTGGGAATGCCTAGAGGAACCAAACGAATTAGGTAAGATTAATAAGATCACCCTCCTGTGGTTATAGGGACACACCTGAGTAGACGGAAATGAAATAATAGACAAGCTCGCGAGAAAAAGGGCTGAGAGATTAATTCTGAGGCCCGAGCTTTTTCGTAAAATAAGTAGCAGTATACTGCTGAAAGATTTAGAAAGAGAAAAAGAGAGCACGTGATTCAGTTACTGGACGGACTTGGAATGAGACAAGCGAAGATACTTCTAGAGAACTACGACCATTCTTTCAGAGTACAGCGCTTTACAAAACCTTCGAATGCAGTTCTTGGGCGTACACTAAATAGAAGAAGGGAAGTTACCCACTTTAGAGCCACCCAAAGTTCCTAAGAGGGGACCTGTTCTATTCAGCAAGGTATCTCTAATGAGGGGAAACCCAATAGATCTACTAGTTGGCAGTATACTGATCACACACATACACAAAAAATTAAAGGATTCAAAACTTTTGAAAGCGTTAGTCCAAAGATTTGAATTGGCGCCGGGTTTTTATTTTAAAAACTCTGTCGACTATGCATTGTCTGAAGTAATAATCACTATTATTATGATTTCAAGCCAAACGGCTTCGCACTCTCTCAACGGAATATTGACTCATATCAGGTATACAAAGATACTAAAATATGAAGCTCTGTGGGAACCCTTTCCATGTTATCTGGTCTTAGGTGACGTGGTCTGCTGTATTTCTTACGAACTTTCAGACGGTTTGCGCGTTTGCAAGGAAAACTGTTTTCTGAATAAGTTTATTTAGATGCTCACTAAGGCCCAGTTCCTTGATGTTCTGCAGGAGGTTCTTTGGTATCACTCCAGTTGTTGAAAAATTATGGGAATCATTTGAACGCTGTTCATTGCCCATCGTATTCGAATTTTCAGCTCCAGATCTCTGTATTTAGTGATATTCTCGTTGTATTTTGGCATTGGGTTGTTGTTAGCTACAGTAATGTCGATTAGTGTAGTTCGCCTAGAAATTTTATCTGTAAGTATAATGTCTGGTCTACTATGAGCAACTGTCTGATCCGTCAGAGCCGTTCGGTCCCAATATAACTTGAACTGGTTGTTCTCAAGAATAGGCTCCTGATTGTATTTGTAATAAGGCACTTTTCCTACCTGCAATAGATTTAGCTTACCTGCTAACTCTTGATAGAATATCTTAGCGGCTCAGTCGTGTCTTTCCTGAAACTCGGTCGCGGCAAACGCTTGGCATCCTCCAACTATGTGCCGGATTGTCTCTAATATTCGACAGCCATATCTACATTGGTCATTTTCTATTGAGGGATATTTGATGATAGTTTTTTTCGGAATAATCTGGTTTTGGATAGTTATCAAGAAGCCCTCCGTTTCCGGAAACATCTGTCCTGAAATGAATTAGTAGTTCGACGCTAAGTTGTCGACATTGTCTTGATTGACCTCATTTGGATACCGTCCATGAAGTGGCTTTCATAGCCAGACTTGTAACTTCTCTAGGTCTGTTTGGTGGTGAGAAGCAATATCCTGTTCCCTCGCTGTAGCGGCATTGAATCGTATGCCTCGCATATTGCTCAATGTAGTGTGGAAGAGTTCGCTAACTTGTGGAAATATGAACGCAAGTTTATTATTTGTTTATCGAACCGCTTACCAAGATCCACCAATCCTCTTCCTCCTTGTACGTTTACTAGCACTCCGAGGGGGATGTTTTTGTGCTTTTGTTCGGAGCGTTCTTATTTTGCTTTGCTGGTTTTGGATGTCCATCTTGCTCCATTTTACAATGCCAAAAGAGTACCTCAGTGCAGGACAAATGTACATGTTGACCGCCTTAAACAAATTTCTACGATTTAATTTAATTCGTAATACCCGCCTTGCCCTCCTTACAAATTCGGTTGTCAATTCAGCCTTCATAGTGCGATGGTCAATTTTTTAGCCTGTACTATCCCTAGGTATTTGTATATTGGTTCTGCTTCCATTGCAGCTATAGTTTCACCATTCTGCATTTCAGATTCTTCTAGTTGTATCTTACCTGTTACAATGTTCAAAATACGGCACTTGTCGCATCCAAATTGCATTCAGATATCCTCGGAGAACTCATCTACAATTTTAAGCATTTGTTCCAGCTGGTTTCTGGTAGCAGCCATCAGTTTAAGATCATCCATGTATAGAAGATGATTCATTCTTACTACCTCCTCGTTGTTATTTCTAATACTAAAGCCGTACCTGGTGGAGTTCAAACCGCGTAATAGTGGGTTCAATGCAAGGCAGAACCACAATGGGCTAAGTGAATCGCACTGAAATATTCCTCTTCGTATTGGAATTACGTTATCATAGTTCTATAGGTAGACATGATGCATTCTAAAAAGGAAACAAAACGATTATCGACCTCATATATTTTCAATATAGTTGTGAGCCACTCATGTGACACTGAGTCAAAGACCTTCTTATAATCTATGTAGGCAGCAAAGGAATATTAATATAATAATTCAAATTACTATTATTCTTAATTACGTTTAATATTTTTTGTTGTAATACGTAGAATAAAATACTGCTAAATACTTTTATCGAACTTATTATTGTTGATTTTTTGCATTACTAAAATTTTGTTTAATGTTTATCAAAATGTATAATATTACTAATATTGTGAAAGATAATATTTATTTAAAATTGAAATTTAGGTAAAATTATATATTTTTTCGCATTTAAATGAACTAAAGTATTTTTTTATCCCATTTTTGCTTAATAGTCTACAGACCAGTAGCTTGTAAAAGCCAAAAATTTTAACATTAATCTCAAAATCCATAAACTTCAAGCTTACATTCATAACACTCAACTTAATTGGCTATAATGCCTTAGTGTAAAGTATTAAAAATCTAAGAGGCAATTTATATTAGATAAAAAATAAGAACAAGGATCCTTCTATTGGTTAAGGAAATAAAAGAAAATTAAATTCTTTTAGTACAGTAGTTAGGACATCAAGAAAGCCTTTATAAGGCAATAATGTGTCTCTTGTGTTTTACTGAAGGATCCACAAAAGGGAACTAAAATTGTTATGACCAGACCATTGCAATTTCTATTTTCAATTAATTAAATACTTACAGTCGGATTCATTATTAAAATATTTAAACTAATAATAAAACTCTCAAACTTAATTCCTATTTTAAAATCAAGGTTAAGGTGACATTAGTAAGGAATATAAATTTGGAAAGCTTAAGTTATTTTTAGTTTACTATACATAACCTTTTGAGAGGTGTCCATAATTTGCATCAGGACACAAAATACAACATTTAAAAAATATTTTAAGTTTTATTTGAATTAAGATTTATTACAGGACTACTTGCGAATAGTGTATGGGCCAAGGGGGTACCAGTCGCATGTTGAATTTATATGAACCTACTCAAGTTTTTTCATGTATTTTGAGCCCTTGAACCATAATTTTTTGGGTAAAAGTTCGCTAGAATGATCATAAGATTGGTAATAACAAATAATTGTTGAACTTTTAATAATACAATTTTTGCAAAACTAACTATAGGGTATTCATTGAGTGATTTTAAGCAAAAAAAACTTAACAAACTTTTACGTACGACGCTTAATTTATGAGAGAATAAATGTTAAGCAATTAAAAAAATGCGATTTTTGCTATTTTTGAACAGTAATAAATTTTGACTGGATGAACTTTTTTTAATTTTGTTGCTAACAATCACAAGTTAAAATCGAAATCTACAACCTAAAATCGAATGACATACGAAAATGTTACGTTCTAATTGTTTATTTCTGATATAAACAAATAACTTTTTGCCGCTTATAAGCTGGCGTCGTTCTGAGCATAAAAGGATCTTTTTTGTTTAGAAATCACTAAAGAAAAACGACCCGATGGATAGTTTTGCCAAAAATGGTATTTTTAAAATTTTAACAATTATCTGTTTATTACAATCTTATGACCACTTCAGCCGACTTCTAACTAAAATATTCCTAATCAGGGGGACTAAATACATAAAAAAAACCTTGCTAGGTTCATATAAATTAAAGGGGATACTGGGACCCCCTTGACCCCTACACTACATAGCAGTTTAAGGCATTTATATATATATATATATATATATATATATATATATATATATATATATATATATATATATATATATATATATATATATATATATATATATACATACAGGGTTATTCACTCTACACTTCACGGAATATTGCGGCGAAAATACGCGAGTTTCATAAGGTTTTACTTTTGGGGTATATGGGAATTTAATATTAAAACTATTTTCATATTATACAGGGTGTCCCAAAAGCTCTGAAGGTATCAAAGTTTGGTTTTTTTAAATAGAAACCCCTGTATATTATTATATTTTTAGATTTTCCGATCAAAATAAGTGCCTATTTTAATAAGATTTATACTACCTAAAAAAAAAGGTTTTTAAATAATTTGAATTTTGATAAAATATAATCTAATTTTCATGGTTCAAATATTTAAAAATATTTCAGTTATGTAATCGAAATTTACAGGGAAGTGGAACAATAAATCATATTTTATATCCTAATTATAATAAACTTGCTATATTATAGAAAATGTACCTTTTAAATACCTATCGAATGGTGTAAGGGTGTTCTATAGTTGTCTTCGCGTTTTCACAGAATACGCCAAATAATCGTTTTCTGCATCATTTTGTGTTTTTGAATAGATATTCTAATGTATCTAGTTGCCTATGGCATTTGGATGGAGATAACAGGTAATTTATAACTATAAGAATAATAATCAGGAATATCTTTACAAATGTTCAGAAAGTCGGAACGCGATTTATAGTCGTCCAACAGGCTATAACAGCAATAATGGTAATAACTTATTGACGATAGCACAATGTTCGAATTGTTGACCATACAGTTCCAAGCCCTTACTTTTTTCGAAACCACTGCTAACAAGGACAACATTTGCGGGGTTACAGTTTCAGTAGCGTCTCTTATACGTATTTTCATATTTTGTGGGGGGGGGGGGCGCATTGTAGACAATTCCTTTTATGTGCCTCCATAAAAAGAAATCTGATGAAGTTAATTGCGGAGATCTCGAGGACCAATTTTGAAATCCGTCTCTCCCAATCCACCTGCTTTGAAAGTTATCTAAAAATTGTCGAACCTCGCGATGATTATGAGGTGGAACTCCATCGAATTGAAGCCACATAGTGATTCTAATATTTACAAGGACATCTTCTAATAACACTCGAAGTTGGCTTAAAAGAAAATCGTGAAACATCAAACCATTTAAAGGTCCTTCAAAAAAATAGGGTCCAATTAAATATAGACCCAGCATTCCTCCCCACACATTAACCGACCACCAATTCCGATTTCTCATAACTCTGTATTCATGCGGACTTGAAACAGAATGGTAATGGAAGTTGTGTCCATTCACGAAATTATTGTTATAAAAAGTACATTTATTACTAACATTATCAAAAAAGTGTTCATTTCCTGCCACTTTATTTAACATCCACAAGTAGAATTCAGTTCCGTTGTCAATATCATTTCGGTAAAGCTCCTGACAAAGCTAGATTTTATAAGGATGAAATCTGTATTTGTTAAGAATCCTTGAAACACTTGCTTGACTAATGTTAGTATTTTAGGATATATGATTCAGTCTAATATTGGAATTTTCGATTACTAAACCAAGTCCACTACAAACATTTTCTTCATCCTCAGTAACAGGTTTTTTTATAACAGGTTCTTTATAACTGACACTTCTACTTTCCCGAAACTGGCCTAATAGTCTCACAAAAACGGCTTGTTTAGGATGGTTTCTTTCAGAGAACCTTTGAGCACCGACTCGAGAAGCCAACAAAAAACTTGATGATATTCTTCAAGGATAAAAAACATATGAATACGCTCTTTCTTTGAATAAATCTTCAATTTGACAAAGCAACGACATAACAATTTTTAAATAATTCAATTCAATAAATAGAGTTTTACAGTTACAAAAGATAATACTGCTATTATAGTAACAGGCTTTGAAGACTGAACTAACAGATTAAATGAACTATCTGACGTTTATAAATACCAAAGGCAATAAGTACATTAGGACATCTACTCAAAAAACGCAAAATGGTGCAGAAAACGATTATTTGGCGTATTCTGTGAAAACGCGAAGGCATAGCTATAGGACACTCTTATACCATTCGATAGGTATTTAAAAGGTACATTTTCTAATAAGTAAAAAGTATAGCGTTCTATTTTAATTAACCAAGTTATAGCCACTTGAATTTCTTATCTGATTAGTTTAAATTTTTTGGACGCCCTGTACAATATAGCAAGTTTATTATAATTGGAATATAAACATGATTTATTATTGCATTTTACTGTAATTTTCGAGTACATAGCTAAAACACTTCGTAAGTATTTGAAACATGAAAATTAGGTTAGATTTTGTCAAAATAGTACTATAAATCTTGTTAACAT
Organism: Diaprepes abbreviatus; assembly: GCA_034092305.1. Classification (NCBI taxonomy): domain Eukaryota; kingdom Metazoa; phylum Arthropoda; class Insecta; order Coleoptera; family Curculionidae; genus Diaprepes; species Diaprepes abbreviatus. The sequence goes on along the minus strand of JASJET010000216.1, from coordinate 176,119 downwards.
AGGCACTTATATTGATCGGAGAATCCAAAAATGCAATAATATACAGGAAGTTCCATTTAAGAAAAAAAACTTTGATACTTTCACAGCTTTTGGGTCATCCTGTATAATATGAAAATAATTTTAAAAAGTAACAATATTAGACCCCCATAGATCCCAAAAGGAAAACTTTTTGAAAGTCAAGAATTTTGGCCGCAATATTCCGTGCCATATAGGGTGAATAACTCTGTCTATATATATATATATATATATATATATATATATATATATATATATATATATATATATATATATATATATATACCTATTAGATGAAAATATGAGAATGTTATTTAAAATCTAAAAAATTTGAAATATATTAATATAACACTTTTAGCACAACTTTTTCACTTGTTCACTCAGAAAACGACTAAGAGATAGTGAGCCCAATTTTAACTCGATCTAGTGGAGGAGGTTATTAGAGTCTTAACTTGCAGGCTTCTTGTTTCATCAGGTAAAGCACAAGTATTGACATGAAAGTTTTAGAAACTTGGATAGAAAATTTCAACCAATATTCACTAAAATGAAAATTCCCAACAAATGTATAGTTAAACAGTTTAATTTATATTAGTACTAAGATTTAAAAAATAATTATTTTGAATCATTTTATAGTTTATTTTCTTCCTAATACTATCCTATTTTCGATTAATTTAGAACAAATGTTTTTTGTGTTTCTATTATCTGAATTGACTTGAATTACAAAAAGATTTTGTTACTGTTTAATGTTAGGAAAATGGATTTGTACTATTAATCACCGTTACATTTTTTGTATCAATAATGCAATTTCTGACCAAATTTAATGCACTTTGACTCTGGAATCATTTCAGTTTCTGTCACCAAATCTTTATCATATGTTTATATCATGAAGATGGGTAATTGACATAAATTTTATAACTTTTGTCTCGGTCTATTTTGAGATATTCCAATTATATAAAAAATACAAAGTTCTTAAGCTTGAAACTTCTATAGGAAGTGATCTATACAAGAAAAAATATAAAAGGTGAGTTTTTTATCTTTTTAACAATTTTTAAGCGCCAAAAATCCTACTTTTAATGAATTTTTACTTTACAGTTGTGTCTATAACATTAACAGAGTTAGATATGTTTGCCCAAAATGTATTTTCAGCTGAAGAACGGTTCCAAAACATACTTAAAATGGCCGGCAACAAAATGTATGAGCCTAAAAATTTTTTTAACCATACTTTTAGTCTCGCCTAATAATGGGGAATAAGTGATAAAAAAATCTTTGAGCACAGACTCGAGAAGCCAACAAAAAATTTGATGACATTCTTCAAGGATAAAAATCATATCAATACGCTCTTCTTTTGGATAAATCTTCATTTTGACAAAGCAAAAACACAAAAATATTCTAATAATTCAATTCGATAAATGAAGTTTCACAGTTAGAAAAAATAATACCGCTATTATAGCAACAGGCTTTGCAGACTAAACTGACAGATTAAATGAATTATCTGACGTTTCCAAACGCCTTACATTAGAAAATCTATGGCGTATTCTGTGAAAATGCGAAGACTTAGCTATAGAACATCCTTATACCATTCGATAGGTATTTAAAAGGTACATTTTCTGGTAAGTTAAAAAGTATTACGTTCTATTTTAATTAACCAAGTTATAGCTACTTGAATTTCTTATCTGATTAGTTTAAATTTTTTGACACCCTGTGCGATATAGCAAGTTTATTATAATTAGGATATTTACATGATTTATTGTTGCACTTTACCGTAATTTTCCAGTATATAGCTAAAACACTTCGTAAGTATTTGAAACATGAAAATTCCTACTTTAAGTGAATTTTCACTTTACAGTTGTGTCTATAACATTAACAGAGTTAGATATGTTTGCCCAAAATGTATTTCCAGCTGAAGAACGGTTCCAAAACATACTTAAAATGATCGCCAACAAAATGTATGAGCCTAAAAATTTTTTTAACCATACTTTTAGACTCGCCTAATAATGGGAAATAAGTGAGAAAAAAATTAGGAATATCAAAAATATTCTGCAAACGGTCTGGGTGATTTTTAGTGAATTGAAATTATTTTTCAAATGCAAATATTCCAAAATTTATCAGATATAAATCTGTAATATTTCTCATAAATTTCCATAAATTAAAATGTATTTAAGAATTATTATAAGAAGATATTATCATTTTTTGGACATGATGTGAACTAGATTTACAAGAACAAATGTTAGCTAACAGGTCGGTCATAAACTTGAAACTCTAGAACTATTTAATGCTGTTAACCTAGTTTACTTCAAATACCTTCATGAACGTAAAATGTTATTTTAAAGATAACTAAAGCACATTTGTATTGGTTGAAGAAATAAAAAACTAAATTCATTTAGCACAGCAGTTAGAAACGTCAACACAGCCTTTATAGGGCAATAAAGTGTCTCTTGTGTTTACTAAAGGGCCCGCAAAAAGGAAACTAATATAATGGAAGAGAATAAATCGTTTCACATTACTCTTTTCGTTAGGGTAAAAAAATGGCTTGTCACTGCGCTTCTAAAGAGCCACTTTGTCTTAAATCTAAAATTTATTCGTGTTTGTTCGATAATTTGTCTTCTGGTTAATTAAAACCGACAGATCAGTGAAATATTCTGTCTAGTCAAGCTTTGTAATTAATTTCCTATTTTGACAATACAATAGTTGCAGTCGAACAGATGTTAGTCGATTTATCATGATTTTAAATTGCTTGTTATTTTGGTAATAAAGCAGTTTTAGCCATTTTTAAAGCCCGATACTGTTTAAATCATTAATGATATTTTTATTAATTTTTGGATTGCCTTGCGTACACAGTTAAAAATAACTTTAAATTTAATGCGAATTTATTATCTATTTTACACTAAATTTTGATTCTTTTGTACTTTAAATTATGAATAATTTACGTTTACTTTGAATTCAAAGCAAATTCATTAAAATCAGTTCGTTGTACATTCAATTTGATTAAATAGTATCTTAAATTTAAATAAAGTAACTGAAAATATATTTCAACTTTCTATACATTAAAATTAATTCACATATAGGTACCTTAACATTAAAGGAATTTACATTAATATTGTTGGTACATTACATAAGATTCCGGGAGATGGCGCAACTTGTATTGAACTTTTTATTTAGTATGATATAAGTTGCTTAAAGGACTCAATTTTCTTATGATGAGGTGTACATGTTGGCCGGTACTGACAGAAATCAATGAATTCGAAACCGGTGTACAGATGACGGTTCACTACCTATGGGAAAAATTTCCACCTTTTGCGGGTAGCAAAATTTTTGAACCTCATATTAATGTTGGTGCATTAAATATGAGACAACATATCTTAAATCCAATGAACACTATCTGTATATTTAATGTGCATAGTCATCTTAAAAAGTAATGATCAAACTTTAAATTGAATGTATGATTACATTAAATTTAATGGAATATATTAATTTAGATTAATGGGAAAATTAATGCATTTCCTGCTTTTAGCACATTTACCTTAAATTTAATGCATTTCCTTTTTATAGTGTCTTCTAATTTCTCTTTTTTTTTTGGAATAAAATAATTTTTATTAGGGCAACAGTCACTTTTCAGTAAAACACGTATGACATTACTCCAAAATACATTTTTTAAATTAATTTCTAAATTTGGTATATTCGATTTTAAGCTAAGAAATCTGACAAGTATCTCGGAATAGAAATATCCGGATACGGGGATGTTGAAACGAGGTGAGGGGACAAGCCATGAAAGCAGCAAGAACAGCTGCATGTCTTAACAGTACCATATGGAGCAATAAATATATAGGAATCGAAGTTAAATCCAGAATTTATAAAACAGCAATAAGACCTATACTAACATATACTGCAGAAACCAGACTAGAAACCTCGAAAACAAAACAAATACTGGAAACAACAGAGATGAGAGTGATGCGCAGGCTAGCTGGCAGGACACTTATGGATCGAAATAGGAGCGAGGATATAAGAAGAGTGTGTAAAGTCGATAACATCAATGACTGGGTATTACAAAGAAAAAGGGAATGGAACGAACACATCAACCGCGTGACCGACGACAGAATAGTAAAGATCACGAGGGACAAATCACCAATAGGACATAGGAGTACCGGAAGATCCCGTAAATGAGGGAGTGATAACCTCGCAATAGACTGAAACCAGGCAAACAGACGAAGAATAACAAGCAAATTGCTTATATGTAAGAAGGAAGAAGAAGAAGAAGAAGAAGAAGAAGAAGAAGAAGAAGAAATCTGACTAGGTTGTTTGTTTTTATTATTATTATTTAGTTATTATTGTTTCCTTGCAGTTTTCAGACAATTACGAAAGTTCAGTGGTTTCACTCAACATGAGAGAAATTGTTTAAATATGCTGCAAACATCATTAATGTTGTCCTAAAGCTATCTGAAATTTCGCAGAATTATGAACCGCGATTTTCTAAGATATTTAGTCGAAAAGTGACAAGATTTATTTGTCGAAAAGATCCCTTTCTAATTAGGAGCCATAGAAAAATATATTACAGTTTATTTGACATATTGATGAACTTGATTGCCTCCCGGGTTAAGAAATATATTGAATTAACTTTTTATGCCAGCTAGTTTCCAACTCTTGAATGGTTGTGGATATTTGAGTCAGAAAAATTTGGTCTCTTGAATTTGGTTTGAGAAAAAGTTTTTCCTAACAATTAACTTTTGTTCTTAGTCAACAAAATTGTAGCAATATAGAACATTTTGAAATATTTTTAGTTTGTCAATATTCATCCAGGGATTTGAAAAAAAAAATAAAAAATAACGTTGTTTCTATTATTGTAAATCAATCAATGTATCAATTATAAAGTTTAAATAGTAGAAAAGCGTCCCAAAAAACAATTTGAATAATGGCTCTGGTCACGTGAGATCACACCGCAGTAAATAAAGCAACGTTAAATGGTAGTTTGATTTCTTGAGAATTTTATTCGTTTGCCGTTATAAGGCCATTTATAAACTATGAGTGATGTCATAATACACATCGACGTTCATTAGCTCTTTAGAAAAGGTGCTGCTTTCTGCTCCAATGGATCTTAAAAGGCGAAAGCAGCAACTATAACTGACAGGTAGAGACTCCAGGTGCACAGGAGCTAATAGTATGGTTTTTATATGTCAAGATCACTTTAATGTAAGTATATTTGTGTTTTTATATTTCTGCAAGATATTTCAGCTAAACTGTAAAAATTTTCAATATTGTTCCTTATCTAATACTTCATCACGTGAACATGTACATTCACCGGATTAGTGCGTTACTAAAAAAACTAACAGACCAATTCTCTTGTGTTATAGAGTAATCTGTCGAGATGTCTCTCTTGTGTCTTGTTTACTGTTTTCAATTTTAGAATCAGTTTATAGGGCACAACTGCGAGATGATGGTTTGTACCGAACGCAATGGCCTGATGAGTCCCATACTGAAATGAAACAGCACCGTCGTTATTTTTCGGACGCGGAGGTTCTCCACTGTCTTGGATTTTTGAAGTTCTCAGCACTTTTTAACACGAGAGTAATATTTCAAATCTATTTTATATCCGCACAGCCGAGAGTTTTCTATTTTATTTTAAAATTACACGGGCGAAAATTTATTAATATATATATATATATATATATATATATATATATATATATATATATATATATATATATATATATATATATATATGTAATCGAAGGTTTTCGGGCATCCCGTGTATATGCTGAGTCCCTCTCAGGACTGACCCAGTCAGTTCGCTCGTAGACGCCATATAGTGAGCTTTGAAAATGGTGAATGAGATTTCACCGAAACGTCAGCTGCCTTACAGTCCTGAGAGGGACTCAGCATAAACACGGGATGCCCGAAAACCTTCGATTACACATCACACCCCTGAGAATATCCGACATAACATATATATATATATATATATATATATATATATATATATATATATATATATATATATATATATATATATATATATATATATTAGTAAATACAAAGGAATTTAAAATGTTTATAATAGTACGTTTTTAAGAGTAGAAGCAATAGTTGCGAATTGTATGAAGATGGCTGATTTTTTGCTCTCAATTGGTCATAAAAAAGTATTTCTAAAACAAAATTCAAGGCACCAAACATAGGAGCCGTCCTGCATCTTCTGAAAGAATGATCTTTAAAAAAAATTCATTTGTACTCAATGTTTATTTTTGCTCATTTCCTGTCTAATTTTCTAGTCTAATACTAACTGAACGACGCCAATGTGTGGATCAGCAGATGACAGGCTTGATATTTGTATCAACTGTCAATGCCGTGCCACATAGAGCAATGCTAAATTTCTCATGATATTTTATGCCATTATTTACCGAAAGAATTTCAGTAAAAAACGTTAATATCATGGTTGATTTCTCATGTTAAAGTATGGAAACTTTCCTTCGCTCCCCACTCCCGACGCATAAAACCACCGAACCTTCTTAATATGAATGCACCCTAATGGCTTGATTGAAAACCAATTTGCGTTGCCCGTCCAAGGTTGAGTCAACAGATAAAGATAAAAGGGTCTGTGGGCTACGTAGTAAAAATTAATTTGATCAGTATTATCATTTCGATAAGATAGTGTATGTTTATAATCTAGGAGGTAGAGCCAAAATTTCGCCGTTACACGTAATATTGCCTTTTTCTATTTTAATATGTCCATTTAATATCGGTTGTTTCATTAATTTGCGTAGAAAAGTAATTTATGAGTTTTTCCTACAATTTTTAAATATTTTACATCTTCGATTAAACCATATATCACCATAGAAAACGTCTCTTTTGCTGTGTTGTTCATATAATGTAAAGAAAAAAATTAATGACTTCTTTACGTGACACCATTTACAGTTAATAGCACAGACTTTATTTTTGGTGCAAAGTTTGTAGGATACTTTAGCCTGGCTAAACAAATATAAGAGGATCGTAACAAATTCATTGTGTTCACTAATGAATCTCCAGAAACACTAGTATTTATGCATTATTAAGGTATTGTTTAAAACAATTGTGTTACTTAGGAAAGAAAAATGATAACAAATACATCGTGATTTTTATTTTTTAGTTTCTTTAACTAAGGACATGCTTTTTATTAATCTAAAATAGACGTGAGGTAAAATTCTACAAAAGTAGACTACCGTGAATATCAGATATTTTCTTAGATGCAACGAAGTTACTAATTTATTGGGTATGCATATGGACACCGGAATTTAAATCGTTTACTGTACTGTGAAAAAAATGCAATTTCTGCAGAAAATTGAGATGATAAATAGTTTTGCTACGATTTCTCGGGAAATGGGGTTTTCTGCGACTACAGTAGGGGAGCGAGGGGCTAGTTGTAACGATTTTTAGAAAAACTAATATATTTTGACACCTATCAGCTGAATTACTACGTATTGATCACTGATTCATACGTTAACTTTTGCTTTATTAAATCAAGTAGAAAAAACACCAACATTATTCGTATTTCTTTCATAAGAATTATTTTTCGCAAAAAAAGTGCACTATTACAACTTATCCCGGCTTCTTTTTCTTAATATATCTGTACAGAATTACATGGCAGAGGCTGATATTCGTACTAGCTTTCCGTATACTGCATATGTTTTAATAAAACTTCAGCTGCAGCCAACTCATACATCTCCTGACGTTGTGTTGCACACTCTTATAATACTCCGGGGCAAGTTGTAACATGTTACAACTATCCCGATATTTTGGTACAACTAACCCCATAATATAACATTTTTACGAGAATAAAATTTTACGCTACCTGGCAAAAATTAAGCGCATGCACATATCTACTACCCGCGATGGACTGCAGCGCACTGGCTGTGGTCACGTATTGTGGCGCGATATAAAGATAAAATTGAGTAAAATATTAGGTGAATAATGTTTTGTGTCTCGGAGAAAAAGTTGTGTTGCTACTTACCCCTGTTACAACAAGCACCTCGCTCCCCTAGTATTGAGCCAGATACCACATTACTGCGTACGTAAGTTTTCCGAGGCACTGGCTAGTATATGAGGAACTCTGTCAGTACGAGCAGGCTAGATTCCTTATATCCTTCCGAGACTATCGCTGACCCGGTAAACACAGGCAGTGTCCTTTCTATTGGACCATTACCGGTCGACAAAAATTACTGGGAGGTACACCACGAAAATGCGTCTTATCATTTTAATAAATGAATATTTGGAAAATAGATAACATTTTTGTGGCTACACAGCCTCTTTATTTACCTAACATGAGCCTATGTGATTTAGAGATTGAAAAATCACATTCAAACGGCTATTACCGACCAGTTGAAGGCTATTCTGGCTTCCGAATTCCAGCACTGCTATAAGGTATGAAAGAAACATGTCTAGCATTGTGTGGCTTCCCAAGGAAGTTATGTTGAGGATGACAATATTGAATGGTAATTTTACACACTAGTTTATGAGATGTTTCTTTGAGAATTAAAACATATTTATTTTTTTTTTAATTTAAACTATCTCTAGAGGGGAAAAGTATTAAAAAAGAAAAACTTTTCAAATTTTAAGATATTTAATAAGAAATATTTTACAAGGGAAGCACTTATAGCGAAACAAAAATTTAAAATTTAACAGTTTTATCTCTCTTCTAGGTAAATGCGTGTACCTTTATCTCTTACTACAGATCAACGTTAGTCTCCTAGCATATTCTTATCCCAAAAACTATGATAATTTTGTATAGATATTTAATATTTTAATGGTCACTAGCTATGAGAACGTCGAAAATAACTTTTGAGGAACATATTGACACCCATCCGTTCAGAATTCTGCAATAAATTTGCAAAATTTTTTTTTTTCTTAGAAAATTATCTCCTAGGTCTGGTTAATGTGTAAACCTTTCTAAGGGGTTATCAGTTAGGTGTAAGCAACAGGGGAACTAGAAGGTGGCTAAATCGCTGTAGTCGCAGCCGTCGTTCAAACCAGAAATCTTCATCGCGTTTGAAAATATGTAAAATAACTATTTTCATTGAATGATAACTTAAAACTTTTTTACATTCAATTTTTGCTCTTTAATAAATAATCCGGCAAAATTTCCGAAAAAAAACAACAACAAGAAATTTACCTGGTAAAACTCGAAGCTCCCGAGATATAATTGTTACTCTAAAATATAACTAGATAACTACAAAAGAGAAATGCTTGGTTTCTCAAAAATTACCGTCTAGATTTAAAGTTGTAGTCTTTATTCTCGAGCAGTTAGCATGCGGTAACTCCCACCACCGTTCCACCTGACAACTGTTTTCAATATGCTTACCTAGTTTACAAAATTATTAACAGTAATGAATAATATAACGTTTCAGCTATTAAATGCGGCCAGAACGATTTCTATATTGTTAAAAATAAAGCCGTAGTAATTTCTCAAAACAAAAAATCAGTAAATGTTTTCTTATCGATCATAGAAAGTTATCTTCTAAATACGCGAAAAATTCCAAACTTTCGGAACATCGAAGCTTTGGTTATAATGACAAAATTACAATTTTCTTGATGTTAAGACCAGTTGCTTCTATAAAAAAAAAGTCGTCTTACACATATTATTTTATTATAATATAATGCCTTAAGAGTTTGGTGCAAGGCAAAAAAAAGTGCTTCTTTAAAAAAAAAAATATTCTCATAAATAGATCAACATACCTCAGCAATAGAACTACCTTAATTACTATATAGACACTCATTTCTTTTGTTATCATGAAAATTTCCTTTTAAAAGAATAAAATCAACGAAGAAGTTAATTTTGCAATAACTATTGTATGAAGAAACGTTCATTTTAACGGCCCTCTCGCTTATTTGCGGTAACTAATTAGCAAAATAAATCGCGCAATAGCTGAAATTGCAGGTTTTCTAAGTAACTACAACTTATTACAAGGTGTTCCAAAAGTTTTTTTCAATTTCTTTTACGCACTGTGAAAACGCAACCGACGGGGGGGGGGGGGGTAATTATGAAGTGTTTCACGGGAGTGAAGCGTGTGTGCTGCTTGCGCTAATCTTATAAAAACAATAATTCTGCCATTATAGCGCTGTCAAATTTTGCAATTTTCATCGATTCATTACTTGGGTACAGAAATTTAAAAAAAATGGTCAGATGGAGCGACAAGATCATTAAGAAGTGAGGAAAATGAGGAAAGGTACGTCAGAGCGATTCCTGCTGTCGCTATTCGTAAAAGAACAAGTGTCTTAAATCTTCCTAAAAGTTACCTATATCACATGATGCGTTAAGATTTGTGCCTCCGTCCCTACAATATACAGTTGGTTTCAGAATTAAAGCCAACTGATGGTGTTGAGAGGTTTAACGTCGCTAATCACTCAGCAATATTTTATTCTCAGATAAAGCACATTTTGACCTTAATGGCCACAATAAGAAGCAAAATTACTGTTACTGAAGTCGAATAAATCCAAAGCAAAAAGATCAGAAGCCACTTCACTTACTACAAGTCATTGTTCAGGCTACAATGTCGATACAAGGAATAATCGGCCAGTACTTTTTCGAAGATCAAAGAGGTCAATAACTGATAATTCGGAGCGATATGTGAAGATGATTAATAGCCTTTTCACACTCTCTTTGCAAAGTTTTATTTATTTTAATTGAAACGCGTGGTTCTAACAGAATGGAGCAATGTCTCACACGTCTAACATATCTATACCGGTTGTTTGTAAACTTTTTCTAGGAAATTTGATGTCCAGACAAGGTGTCTGGCCTTCACGTAGCCCCGATTTGACACCAATGGATTTTTTTCTTGTGGGACTACCTTAAATGAAATTTATACCTACCTCTCTAAATCAATTGAAACAAAATATCAGAGAAGAAAAGGTAGCGATCATGGAAAACATGTGCCGAGCAGCTCTCAGAAATTTTGCCTCTCGTTTAGAAGTGTGCCAGCGAAGTGTGTTTTTTTATTAAATTAGGGCACTTTCTATTTATATCTTTTTGTCAATGATCATTACCTGCGCTTTCAAAATTTAAAAAAAAAACATCTTTTTTTGACGTCTTCAAAGGCTCCTAGTTATTTATTAAAAATTACCAACTGTCGATAACTACCATGCCTAGCCTTTATTTTTTTTGTTGTAGAAACGATCTAAGAACCTAAAAAATCATATAAATAAAATAAACGTATAAATACGGTTGAAATTCCTAGAAATAAACTGCACGTTGTCGGCGGTAACGGCGCATAGACACCGATACAGATGACGGCGCAGACACAAAGCATTGGCGGACCACGCAGTGCTGATTGCTTTCCTTTTAGAAAACCCGACGGAGTGCCGAGAAAGTATAAATAGCACCCGATGTCGCGATTCGTTAGTAGAATGTGATTGTTTTTTAAAGGGCACAGATCTCTCAAATTTCTTACACACGACTATCTAAGCCTTTTGAAGCATTTACTCAGGCAAAACGTGGAATTCTCTGCCGTTGCTGATTAGTCTGGCACTTGCACCACGTCAGAGAAAGGCACGGGGCATCTTCATTAGGTGGGCCACTAGTCGGTAATCTAACAAGAGATTATTGTCAGTTTCCCTTCAAGAAGAAAAAAAACTGCTCAAAACGTGAAAAGGGAGTTTTAGGTTTCCTAGAAGTTTTCCTGGAGCGCCCCTTTCGGCATCAAGAGGATAACTAAGCTGTTTACGCTAGTGCAACGAGGGAGGCCGCTCTGCTTACGACGGCTTAAGAAGAGAGGTTGTTGGTTGTCCTAATAAGACGATCAAGAATTCGATTCAAGAAAGAAAATAAGAAAATTGCGATACTAAAAAGGCCAGGAAACCTCGTCTGTTAGGCGGAAATTCGTCAGAGGTGAACTCTAGTAGCTGATAACTAGAGGAGGAACCTCAAAGTAAAGTCTTTAGTAAAACAAAAGCAGTCAAACGTAAATTTTAATAAAATTCCAGCGTCGTCAGAAAAACTAAGCTTCTCTAAAAACCTTTCCACGCCGTTTTTTATTCAAAATTCTTGCGGAAATTGTTTATAATTAATATACGGAGTATTCATGCGCCTGCTTCTACGAATAAAATAATTTGCGGAAATTAAATTGCATAAAGGAAACTGATAGCGACATACCCGATTTAGACATCCCAATTGCGACTTAAATAATTTTCTATCAAGAGAAAATTAGTGACAACCTGATAGTGACATCATTAACGAATCTAAGAACACTAAACGTACCTTAGTTTGCGCTTAACACAAAAAAAAACAATAATTTTCGGAATAATTGAATTTCGGAAATTCCATTAAGAGTCCCAACACTAGATTTTAATTTCGACAAAAAATTTAAGACTCCCAGTCTTAAAAACTTTTACTGCAAAAAATCCCATAAGAGCTCTGGTCTAATAAAAAATTGAGGTAAATATTGGCCAAGTTCTTATCCAACTCAAATTCCATATACTTAATTTTTCTCATATATTAACTATATAAGCCCAGCCCTCTATGATTATTGTATTTTTATACAAAAACATTCCCATTTAAGAGAAAAAATAATTTATTTAAATATGTCCAATCCCTCCTCTCACATTTCGTTCCGGTCTGATGAGGCGGGTGGTATTTCAGGCCGACCGGGTGGTTTTTGTGGGACCTCCGCGGCCCCTCGTGGGGTCTCGCCAGACCTAACAGGATTCTATACTTATAATCAATCTAAAATGACCCGAATAAATCAAAATGCTCAATTACATCTTAACACTTCAAGTTCTCTAGTGGAACATTTTTTAAATGACATGCAAACTTCACTTCAAGGTGGGGACCACGTAATGCAGGGACAAACGCATACTAAAAGTGACCAAATTACTCATACGCAAGTCATTCACAGCTCGTATACGTCGTTCGCGTTCGATCGAAACGTACCTCGTGGCGTTCTCGCGGAAAATCCGATCTCCATGAATAATTTGCTGAAACGACGGACGTGCGTATACGACACTTTATAACCTCCGAAGGTTGATTGATTCACAGCTTGACTGAGTGATATAGCAGGAAAGGGTTAAGAGACCTTTATACTGCAGCCTTGAGACTTATAGTATCGCCTGTTATGTCTGCTCTAGAGCCGGGGAAACATCAAGTATCGATTCACTAATATAAATATTATATAGTTTCCTTTTAATCAAATCTGACTCCACTGTGAATGTGAATTATATTAATCACACGGTCTGCAACTGCGTGTTTCCAAACATTGAACTTACCCAAATATTTATTGTAGTAAATTTTACTAAGGCAGCACAAATTTACTTTATCAGTTTTTAATTGTGTAACCAAAAAGGGGACAGAGACCCCCTCGGGTATCTTTACAACGGAATGGCAGCACCAATTTGCAGTATCAACCAGATAACCTTCATTATTCTTGAATTTACAATCCATAGTCTGTATTTACGGAGCATTGCTTATATATGTTTGCAGACTTTTGGCCACTTTGATTTGTGGTTGTTCAATATTTTAACCATACCTTCGAGGAAAAATATTGTTTGAAAATATTTTATTAAATAATATACACATGAAAACTGTTTTCTTCTTCTCCTTCTTCTTCATCCAACCCTTTGCGTCCACTGCTGGACATAGGCCTCCCGCATTCTTGTCCATTATGCACTATCTTGAGCGATTTGCATCCAATTTGTTGCAAATCTCTTGAGATCGTTAGTCCAATGAGTAGGGGGTCTTCCTCTACTTCGTTTGTCTAATCTCGGCCTCCACTCGAGTAATCTCTTCGTCCACCTTCCATCACTGATTCGGGCGACATGTCCGGCCCAGTTCCATGTGAATGTGGCAATTCGTCTTTAAGTTTTCCATAGGCTGCCCATGCGACATGCCACAAGTTCCATTTGTTTGTTACCAATATTGACATTTCCACTAGGTACCAGATTGATCATAAATTTTGTTTTTGATATATTTATTTTAAGACCCACATTGGCGCGCACTAGCTGAATTTCATGTAACATTGTACATATCTCCTTGAGATTATCGGAAAACAAAACTACGTCGTCCGCGAACCTCGAATTTGTTAATCTTTGGCCGTCTACATTCAGGCCTCTTTTTTTCCAGTTAAGTTTTTTACAGGCGTATTCTAGTACTGCACTAAACAGTTTAGGCGATAAGGTATCACCTTGTCGAACTCCTCTGCCAATTGGGATATGATCCGTGTTTCTGTGTAGTTTCACCGACATAGGTGCATTCCTGTGTATATACAGGAAACAAAAACTGTATTGTTCATAGTTAAATTTCACTGGTATAGCAATCAATTTGTTGTTACGAAACCGACATTCAAAAATAAGACGAGAATGAAAATATGTACAATGTTCGATATTTGGGATATCGATACTTTTAGACCATCAATTTTTTTTATTCGATACGTATCGATACATAATATCGATACATTTGGAGATGTCGTCCGAGACTAGTAGGTTCTATATAAACTGTTGCCACTGGTATACTATCACATTTTAATCAAATGATGCCAGTGTCAGAATGTCAAAATATTTTTGTTGTCAAAATTAAAAATTATTAACAAGTTGCTTTAGAACGAACGAAACTAACAATCAATTAACGTTCTTTAATTCACTGGCTAAATCTGTTTTAACAGGGTAAAAAAGTTGAATAAGTAAACCGATAATTAGTCTCTTATACACGATACGAATCAAATTCTCGTGTATACGCTTTATTACAAATAAAGCAGCACGAATATAATCCCATAAACCAACGCTGTAAGTAATAAAAGCTCGTAATAGCTAGTTACGAGCCTATAAAAAGAGTTATTATTTTTGAGATAATACATTCGCCCTTTTTATACCCAATAGCTTATGGAATTTTGCTAATAACAATTTACAAAATTTTCTTTACTGAAAATACCTAGTATTTAAAAAATATAGAATTATTTTAGTGATAATATAGTGAAAAATAACTAAAAGAGCACTATTTGTCTGTTGTAAGTATATGCTGTATACTGCTTACCAGACTTTTACAATATAATATGTACATTGATTTCATTAATTAATATAAAGGTTGGAATCCACCTTACAAGCATTTAGAGTAAAGGAGAGCAAACACTTGTAACTGTTCTTGAATATTTTTTGCTGATTGTGAATATTGTGTTTTCACTGAATAAATGATTACAAATTTGCGAACATTTGTCCGGGAAAATGTGGGAAATCTCCCGGATATGAAAAAAACAAGTAATAGGAATACCACAAGTTCATGTAAACTATTTTCGTACAGGCCTTCTCTTCTGCCATGTGGGCTCCTAAAGACCTGCAATGGAATCAAGTTTACACATAACTATTGAACCACCATCAAGAAATAAATAACCTTCATTTTAGAATTAGTCAACTTTCACATTGCTAACACATCGATTCTTTACTTGGTTATTAACTTACTGATTTTTGGATTTCGTGGTGAAATTTATTGTTAACTAATTCGAAATGGGAAATATACGTTTATTGAGTGTGCAGATATGCATCTGATGTATGGTTTTGCATTTTGCAATGCTTTTGAAGCCAGATTATACCACGACAGATATCCTAATAGTATTCTTGCAGATCAAAAAACATTTCCAGAAGTTAACCAACGTCTAAGGGAGAATGGTAGGCGATTCCATTTAATAAGGTAATATTATTCAGTTTCCTCATAATTTTAGATAATTTTGAGAAACGAAGTATTGATGCTGGTCGGGGAAGAACAGTACGTACTCAGTAATTAGATAAAAATATTTTAAATGATATAGATGACATTTCTTCAACGAGCACTCGAAAATTATTAGTGCAGTTTAATACGTGGAAAACAATAGTACATGAAATTCTTCAAGAATAACTGCTATATTCATATCATTAAATTATTGTTTCGCATCATCAGCATCAGTTCCAGTCAATTAATGTCTGGGCAGGAATCATTGGCAATTTTTTGATTGGACCATTCTTATCGCCGGTAGTACAAGTACAAGGTATTTGCATTTGATACTGCTAGATATTTCATTTCTTTATACCCATGGTACAACATGCCACCTATTCTGCATTAGTATTTGATTCATGGACCAGAAATAATATCATTTGCACTCTTCCCTTTCCGACAATTAACAGGACTTTAATCGCTATGGAGAACATAACTCGAGAAAATGTAGCAGAGGAAAATCTAACAGGGATATTTTTAATTTCTTTTTACTGAGCTCTGATCCAGTAATCATCAGTAAGGAAAAATCAGTCAAAAACGAAGTCAGAAATATTTTTAAAGAAGCACTGTTCCTAAATAAATCAGATGATAACGCAACAGTTGATATCGATGATACTGATGAAGAAGATGATGCTTTCTAAATAATTAAGTATTGTAACGAAGTTACTATATTTTTGGGCAAGTGTATGTTCGCCGGGATTTAATTTATTTAATTTACATCCGAAAAATCTGATTTTTGCGGGAAAACAATGTTAAAGGTTTCAAGATTACCGGTATATAACTAGATTTACCGCGCTATGCCGGGAAATATCATTTTTCGAAATTTTCAGAGCGTCCGACCATAGTAATCGCGCGCCGCATACAGCAGTATCGTATGCGCGATCACCGCACACCGTCACACATCAGCGTAGTGGGAGCTCGGGCCGTCTATTTAAGTCCGAGTAGTATTGTGAATATAAAAAAGCGTTTTATATTCCCAATGCTGTGGGATGATTCAGCAAACTCGTCCCTAACGATTCCAGAAAAAATCTCGTCAATCGAGCGAGTAAAACCTCTGGAATCCGAGAAACAAATTTTCCCATAAGAAAAGCATTGGGAGGCGTGGCCTAATTTCACAGAAATTTTTGCTAAACGCTGATTGGTTATTCCGAATACCAGGAAAAAGAGGAGGAGCTTACTAACGAAGTTAGTAAAACTACAAAAGGCTAACAAAAACGAGTCAGAGTAAGTTATCGACTTGGCTAGAACAAAGACAACTAGGAAGAAGAACAAGAAGACTGAAGACATCAGTTGTGAAGAAAGAAGAAAGAAACGTGGAAATTCGCATCAAAAGCTGCTGTTTTTACGGCAGAACACTTTTTCTGCGATTCCTATCAAGATTCCCGAAAATTCTGCGGGATTTTAGGACAATTCCTCGCAGATTTTACCAGAATTTTCAAGCCCAGACCATCCCTGCAACCGCGACGATCTTTTTGATGTCAGCATTAGACCTTCTAGACCTTCGTAGAAGAGTCAGTAAACTTAATATTATATATACGGAATTTTTGGGCGTTTAGTAGCTACCACTTGCACCCCGGTAGTGAAAAACCAAAAATTCAAGAAGACATAAAGCGAAAGCAAATTTCCGGAGTAAATGCGGTGTCTGAGGTTTCCCTAGGTATAAACTAGAGTGAAATAAGGACAGGTAGTATCTGCATACGAACACCTGAGGTAAGTTTCAGAACTACCAGACCCTCAGACACTAAAGTTCGAAAGTCGGGTGCTATTCGAGGCTACATACGCGAACTGGCGTTGTAGTAGCGGATCACCGACATAAATTCCGCGTATTCGTTTCTTATTTTATTGGAGTTTTCCCTTTACTCCCAAGCATTATCCTAGAGGCTTTTGGAAAAGCCTTGAAAAACAAGAAAAACCGACCAAAGTCCTATAAAAAAATCCTTTTTCTAGGACGGGTCACGCCCGTTTTTCTTCCAAATTAAGAAACAAACAAAACATCATTTTTGGCTTTCAAAAACGTGAGAAAAAATAGACATTTCCCCCCAAAAGACATTTCCCCGTCCCTCTCTCACGAAACAAAAAAATCCGCGTAGCGGAAAAGACGAAAATTTCGGAAACGTATCGAAAACGATTACCAAATTTGCGTATCTTTTCCGATCAACTAGTGACTGACAAATATACAATTTTTGATAGACTTTTTTCGGATACACTTACCGACAAAAAATCACAAAAATTCTCGAAAGTTGCAACAATAAAAGCTAATTAATTTCCAATTATAATTAGCAATCCCTGTTTCTTTTTGATACAAAGACACGTTGAGCATCTCAGCTCATCTCCTAACGCGTCCTTTGTTTTAAATTAGTCCCTTTTTAATTTTGGCAATTAAAAACAAATTTCATCTTTTTTCAAAATTTAAGAGCATGGCTCAAAACAAAGTGCCCCTTATAAATGGCAAGAAAGGTGAGGCGGCTTGGCCTTCAGCCGGGTCGGGAGGTTATGGTGGGTCCTCTCCGGCACCACCTGCTGGTGCCCTTTTTTCTTCTTCACAAATAAATAGACTAGATTTGATGAATCAAAATGAACCAAATCTCATTCTCTTCGGTTACCCTGCGACGCATGACGTTCGTCCCAGTAGTAGACAAAACGAAGACCAATTCGAAAACGCGACCCGTTACGACGTTTCGCCAACGATTTTTCCCTTGTTCTCTTCCATGCCCAATATCCCCATAGCGATAATCCCTGGTTCACGACCTTTGGACCAAGAGATTCAACGCGATGCGCACACAGGACGTTCAAACCTAGCCAACAATCCATCGTACCTGCATTTTAACCCGAGTTCGGATGACTCTCAACCTACCACGTCTTCTGAATTCCACTACAGGACATTAGACGAGACAGGTTATTTTGGCACGGAACAATTCGTTGAAAGCCATGGCAGCAATGCAAATGTGCTTCATCAGGACGAATTCGTCGAGACCAAAATAAGAGGGCCGTCCCGTGCCCGATAGTAGACCATTATTTCGCTGAGAACTATACGTTCTCCACCCGGGTCAACAGTCCAAACGGACTGGACTGTGTCGCCTGCTGGACCGCGCCTTCCTGGTCTAGTAATGTAGGCGAGGCTAGGCTTGTGTGTATATGGTGTTTACCATACACTTCCTACCTTACGTCCTACCCCTCTAATGGCCAGCATTGCCGAGGACCCTTATAAGAACGGGCAAAGTTGTGTCATCCTACCGTCACTGTCGAGGACCCTTATAAGAACGGGCAGTGACGGTTCCTTTCCTAATTTCCTACCGCTATTGGTCGACATTGTCGAGGACCCTTATAAGAACGGGCAATGTCGCTCCATCTTGCTGACGCTGTCGAGGACCCTTATAAGAACCGGCAGCTTCAGTTCCTTTCTTTCCTTCCTACCGTCACCGATACACACACGCACTGATGCCGTAAGTTTGGTATTGTTTCCGTAATGACCAGGAATGTGTTTTACCGCCAGGTGCCCTCCGATGTCCGTTGACAAGGGCGCTAAACAACTGCCGCCCCGACGCTTATCGCCGCCGCCGCGTGTAAAGACCGTCACCGTGTAGAGACGCCGCCTATCGCCGATCGATGCCGTGTTATAATTAGATACCGCGTATACCGCCGTCGGTCGAATTTTAATACGAAGCGTCGTGAACCGTGAACGCAGATTTTAGATACAAAACGCGATAATTTGCGTACGAGCCATCGTGAATAGTTTCGCAACCGTATAGTACGAGGTACGTGAATAGCGTCGTAAATAATACTGCCGGGTTACCGTCTTTAGCGCAACCGAACAGTATGAGCTACCGTGAACAGCTCTCTAAACATACTCTTGCCCTCCAGACCGTTTATTTATTGTCCATCTTAGATTGTAAGTTAGTTTTAGGCCATGTCTTTGTATGAAAGAATGGAATACAGGAAACAGGATGTTTTATAACCGTTTGTTTTCTTACCTAATCCCATTTTTAACATTATATATAATAATTGGCAGCCGGCAGCTAGCACTAATACGCACACCCCTGGCTTTCTGTTTCTCCACCGTAACAAGCTGCCCGGTGCATAAAGTGGGCCCTCGACCACATTAAATCCCGAAGGTGGCGCCCGAGAACCGACCACCGAGTGGATGTTTTGACCTTCAGGCAGTCAAACAGTTGATCAGCTGAGAGAGCAGGGATGTCCCGAAGAAACGTAGATACTGCTGACCCGATACCCCTGCGCTGAGCATTTGACCGATGACTGTCTGCACGAGAAATATCCACTGACTGATGTTCCGTTGCCGTGAACGAAGAAGAACCGAAGAGCATGACCTGCTCCTTCTGCTCCCCGCCTACGTAAAAACGCATCACAGTATATAATACTTTGATTTGCTTTCTTTTAATAATAAAAATAATGTTCTTCACCAAAATTGTTTTTTCTTAATAGCAGATGAAAACATTCGATTCACTTTAGAAGGTCTAACTGCTTTAGTTTATTTGATGGTAGTTATGAGCGTCCCCTGCCCCAGTGTGTGCCGCAGCACACATTAATTTCTAAAATTTTTGACTATGAGTGGCAATTCTAAAACTCGGATTTTCCTGTTCTCAGTACCTGCAATCTTGTGAAGAGATCACTCCATTACTCGTAAAAGTTGCTTTGATGGAAAACATAATGTTCCTATAAAATAATCCATTAACTAAAATTTTTTTGCCCTTTATCAAACAAAACTCCAAAGAGCGAGCATTATGTTCATCATGCAGTTTATTAAAAAATTTTAAACTAAACGCCCGATATTTATTGTTTACTAAAATTTCAAATCCACCATATTGGATCCGCCATGCATTCTTGTTGTGAAAATAATGACATGAAAATGTTAATTCAATTTTTTCCCCGATATGAAATTTTGAAGTTGATGAAAACGACACAAATAGTATCTGTATGTCAAAACATACTGAGTAGGTACTTATACCATCTATAATATTTAAAATAAATATATTCAGATGGCATCTAGCACTGACAATGTTGCCAGTTCTCGAAAGATAAATAGCTACCTTCGTAATTGTCAGTTAAAACTATTACTTGACATAATAGACCAGTTTTTAAGTTAGGTCATGTTGGGATTTAATCTTCTCTTTCGTCTTATAATAGATAAAAAGACTTTTTTTACTCAACATGAAAATATATCTAAATCTGATATAACTATTGACAATCAGGATATAAAATTTTAAGTTGAACCTAAGGAGCTGTAAATTCGAATGCTTATTCAATAAACAGATAAATACTGAGAGAAAAATATTCAAGATATTATGTTGCACTATATACACATAGTTTGATTTATGAGAAGTTGGGATCGAAGGAAAAGTTATTTGGAATAAAGCCTTGAAACCCATATTGCAAGTGCTCTATTTTAACTTAAAGTTTTGTTTCAAAATTAGGATATTCTGGGTCTTTGGGTCAATATTAAATTGAGAAAATTATAATTTCGTTTTCGATTAAGTTTAATTAAATTTAATTAATTAAAGTTTGTGTAGAAATAATTTGATATAAACACTAAATATAAATATTTACGAATATTTGAAATGTATACCGAAATATTGTGGCAAGAGACTGGAATATGGCTGATTAGAGAATAGCAAGTAAGCATCACATTTAATTAAAATAGGGCGTTTAGTTATTATTCGAAAGCAGGAGATAAATCTTTGAGTTACCCAATTAAAATCCACAGGAGTGGAAATTATTAAAATTATTCAAAATACTTTAAAATAATAAATCAAGATTTTATGTCTTTTATAACACTATATCTAAGAAAATCTATTGCTCGAGGTAATTAAAGAAATTGCAATAAAATAAAATATAATTTCATCAAGTTGGTTGCTTTGGTTTCTTGTGTATAGTTTCAGCAGTGATCAATCTTAAGTTTCGACTGTTCGATGATTACAGAGGCTGACAAAATTAGACCAATTTTTCCGTAGGGTTTAAATGTACTAAATCCAAATTTGGTACCCTGGAGATTATTTTACTGAAAACAGCAAAAAAAACGGTATTTCAGGCCATATTTGAGGTTACCCTTTAGCTAAATGACGTGTCTTCACAAAACCTAATACAGCATCTTAAAGTTCTATTAGTCCCATTCAAAATCTGCTTTCAATAATCCCGATATCTTTTTTTTTGCAAAGATATCTACTTTTGAAAATATAAAATTTAGTGTTTTCGTCACGACATGAAAATTGAATAGCATTAGGAAGACAGACCAACGAAACGAATTTGCTCAAAAATCAAGGCTCCTAAACATACATAACCTGAATGCAGCGAAAGCCAAGTTTTCAATGCAGCAGACAGGCTATCGAAATGAATTTGCTTACAAATCCAGGCTCCCGAAAAGGCTATTTTCCAGAAATATTAATAAATACTTCTGTTAAACCGATTTTTAAACAGGGCGATGTTACTGCAGTGGATAACTATAGATCGATAGCATTTGTGTCCGCTGTGTTGAAGCTTTTTGAAAAGGCTTTTAAGTTTAGATTTGTTGAATATTTAGAAAAATATAAGATACTCACTTGCAGCCAATATGGCTCCCGTTTAGGTAAACCAATAGGAGATGTTATTTTTTCCTTCTGTCAGAAGGTTTAAAATAACATTATAAACCATTAATCTTTTCTTGAAAATAGATTCCAATCAATAATCTTAGGTAGGGAAAGAAATAAAATTGAATCCAGAAGGATTGTAGTGAACACTGGAGTACCTCAGAGCAGTGTTTAGAGTCCTATGTTGTTTCTTATCTATATTACTGACCTTTCTGATCGAAAAGAAATAGACTGGTATTAAACCCCATAAAATCTAATTTTATTGCGTTTACGCCCATACAAGTTAAATGTAATTCTAATTTCGTAGTCGCTTATCAAGGGAATAGAAATTGAAAAGAAAACTAAATTTTTAGGAATCACTATTGATCAACACTTGTCTTGGAACGTTCATATTTCTTTAATATGCATTAAGTTGGCTTCCTGAAATTTTACCATATTACAATTTAGAGATCAGATCGATGTGGAGGTATTGAAGATATTTTATTATGGCTGTATTTGCTCTATACTGAGCTATGAAATTATTTATTGAGGTAACTCTGTACACGTGCAGAGGGTTTTGGTTGCTCAAAAAAGGATAATCCGCTCTATGTACCATATGATCCGTATGATTCTTGTAGGATAAATTTGTTGGAGAGTGCTTCACATACGTAAAAGTGAATTTTAATTTGTTCAGTAGGTGTGGTGAAGTGAACTCTTATGAATGTAGAAGTAGAGATAATTTGTACATTGCCTTTTCTCGGACCATTTAGTATGCAAAAGATCCACCTCTTTAAAGCTTTTTAATCATCTACCGGTGGAATTAAGAGCTGCGAATGGAAATAAATTTAAAGAAAAAACTGTGGCTATTTTTGGCAGCTAGACCATATCACGTGAATTCTTCCTCGAAGTTTTTCAATATTTTGTCAACTTTTCAACATGTATTATATTTTGTTGAGGTGTTTTAAATTTTTGTTTTATATAATTCTAAATTTATTTTAGTAGAATTGTAAATGGTCCCGTTTTAATTTTTGGAAAAGAAATCGTTATTTGACAATTTGAATGAAAATTTATGTTTGCTAAGTATCTGTATCAGACTTTGAAAATCGGTACAAATACGAACATATTCGTAAATATATATCTCGTCTATAAAAATACGTACCAAGATTGTAAAAGAACAGGTCGATTATAATAATCTAAAGATTGGTGATTCCCCCAGTTAACGAAAAAAAAAATCTAATCAAGATTAAATTTATCCCCTCTAGCAAAGGGTTGCCTGGCGCGAGTGCCTCTTTCCTACCTCCCTTCACGCCACGCTATCTTTTAAAAACTATATTTGAAATGGCGGATATCGTACCTACTCTAAGCGCATTATTATTTGACTATTACACTTTATTTCCAAGTATTATTACACTTCTTTTGGTCCACGAGTAGCACAATGAAAATTCTGTTTATGGATATTTCAAATATTTTCCTAATTCAAGACTGCCTAACCATCAAAAACATCGAATCATTTTTTTATTTTATTACCTAATTAATTTATTTTCTGTTTATGCAGACTTAATTCAATATTCTTATATATTTTAACGTAGTTCATTTAACGCTCTTTCATAAGACACGCCCTCTACTTCTCTACTGAATTTTTGACGCTGACTATACAGTTTCTTAGAGTGAATCATGTATGATTAACAAAGCGATGATTTGGCAACATTGCTTAAACCACGTGGGCATGAATTTACTATGCTTATTTTATCCTTTTTTAACCTTTACCTTGATCTAATGTTCTTTATCGTAGTCCTGCAGATGCACATATATTCTACATGTAATGTGTAAAAGCCGATAACATAATATTAATGACCGTCGGTTCTTAAACCTTAATTGCTGACGTGTCCACCGTCAGCAAAAAATGCAACTTCGGCCTTCCTACGTCTCGTTTTAACGTTGCTGCTTCGCTCGAAGTATTGTTACATAACAAAATTTACGTCCCAACAATGGGTTAACGACATAGCTGGGCCTCCCTGTCTTTTATCATATATTACCTTATAATAATTTACATTATATATTCGTTTTTTAGAAAAATATATACAGTATGGAAGTTTACTAAGGTCGATGGGACCAATTCGGCTAAAATGTTTTTAAGGTTGTGGTCCTTCCGATTATTCCGGAAGTTGATGCCTTCTGACTTATTTTAAATTTAAATATTCTATTTAATTTTCAAAATTATTGACAGCATATATATATATATATATATATATATATATATATATATATATATATATATATATATATATATATATATATAATCGTTGGGCGCCAGGCACAAATAACTATACCAAAGTATAATCAATTTGTACCAAATTTTTTTTTTATTTTCATTAAATATTACTCAATTACACATGGGCTGTATTTCTGAATGTACCCCGTTTTTAGTGATTTGATATTTAAAACAGTAATGTCAATTTTCTCTCTTTCAAGTGAATTCAGATGAAAATATAATTATTATCAGAAAAAGTCAAACTAATGATTCAAAAGCACAAATACAAATTTTATTTAGAAAAATACAATTATGTCAGTGGGTGCAGTTTTTTATGTAAAATTTATAAATTACATTATCTAAACCTAATTAAATTATCAAATATTATTCAATATGCCCTGTATTTTTTTATTGGGTTTAAAATTATTATATGTTGTAATATTTTATAAATGCCTAAACGGTTTCGAATGATTAGCGTCTTAAAATATGTGATTTTATTTTAAACAATCTAAAAATAATTTAGTGTGTGCCGTTATCATTAAAAAACGATCTTAATTAATTAAATAGTTTATTTTTATTATTAACTATAGTTATTCATAATAAGGTTAGTATAAATCTATTTTATCAATTTATCTTCAGGCAAGTCAAAAAATTTTTATATCTCACACAATAAATAAATACCTTATAAATCTCCAGAAAATTTTTCAGATCTACGTTTTATATTTCCTCCTTCCTTTTTTAATAAAAAAAATGTACAAATCCTTCCTCCTTTGCCAATTATTTAAATATTTTTCACCGCTGCTTGCTTGTTGACATAATTAATTTGGTAATTTATTAAACTTCTGTTCCTTCCTTTTAAATTGGCTTTCAATCTCCAGATATTTTTATATCCAAGCTCTGTGTTTCTTTCTTTTACTTTTTTGAAAAAATTTTAATGAATGATACCAGCAATGTTTCCTTTACGACAGATTAATCTGCACTATCTTCCTTTTAATTTATTTATGAAATAACTAATGAGAAACGTTTAGGTTATGATCCCGTTAATAAAAAATACTAGCGAAATTTACACTTTAATCGATTACTAACCTCTCCCTTTACTTTTCAAAATAACAAGTGAAAATATTGAGGTTATGTTACTTTTTTAAGAACCAGACTAACGATATTTACTGTAGAAATGATGGATCTGTACTCCCCTAAAAAAAATGAATTTTAGCTTTTATAGTAAGTGGTCACGTGATATAAATTTTTGTTTTAATTTTTTTCTGATTGCTCGGCCATCTGACGTGAACTGGCAACTAGATGAAATTTTAAACTTTCAAACACAAAATCAAAATGAATTCCTAATTGTCAATTTACGATAAAATTTTGTTATTTTATTGATATTATTAATTGATTGATGACAATAAATTATGATTTATGTAAATTTTGGACTTTTCCTGACATTTTGATATATCTAAACTTCACTTTTGGTTATTATTTACCACATAAAATTGATAAATAAAATTGGATTACATCTAACAAAATTTTACTTATACATTTAAATTATAATTATAACTTTCTAAAATTGATAATTCTTGTTTTATTTGAAATTATTTTCTTATTTAACAAAGTTTTACCTATAATTATGGACTCTTTTATCCTAGTTTCTTATTAAAATAAACTTATAATCTAGATTTTTTATACTATTATTACATATTTACAAAATTTTTAACAAAGTTTTAACAAATACTATTGTTGTAATACGTAGAAACTAATATGTTATAAATAACTATTGATAATAGTGTCTATGTTTCACTAAATAGTTATTATTTGACGCTTATTTTCACTAATATTATCTTTACACGCACTGTTTTTAAAATGGGTGATTAAGATTTTCATTTCTGTGGATTTCAATATATTGTTTTAAAATTTCTTTTTCTGTCACTATTTCTGGACAAAAACACTTCACTTTTTTTTCAAAATATCATTCATTTATTAGTTTATAAGATTCATGTCTTTCTGAGTCAAATATGTTTATAATTCTTAAATTATATGCATTATTGTCCAACTTTTCACACTAATTTTTATACATTTTATCATGTTATTACACTATTTTTGGCTTTTTATGTCCTTTAAAAATAGGATTCAAATATAAATTCTTACATACTACTAACTAATATCTATTCTACTATCTGCAGTTATCACATAAATGCATTAATTAATGATTTATGTCTATTTTTGTTTGACTTTTTCATAATCAAAAACTTTTCACATCTGAGAAAAGGTGTCTACCTATACAATGTATATGTATATATATATATATATATATATATATATATATATATATATATATATATATATATATATATATATATATATATAAGAACATAATTATTTAACTTAATGGTGTTTGGTTTTTAATGAGAGATTGAATTTCGCAGAATGTTATGAATTATAGCCAAGCCTGTATCTTCCTTTCAATTAAAAGTAAACTTAAATATGACGTAGCCCATTATAAAAATAACAGCAAGATTTTAGTTATCACGTTGGATTTCTATCAAACATATAGCCCTTTTTCCTTATTAAAGGAAAAGAAAAACAGTTTTATATGAAAGATTAATCACATAATGTGAAGAAATCTTTTACCGAATTAAAACTTAATTTTTTGGAGGCGACTTTAAATAAATAAAGTAAAATAAACACTTTATTAGAAATATCTAGTAAATTTAATTAATTTTTATAGCATTTTTTTCTTATGTATATTGTCGCAATTTGCAATGCCCCTGGTGGTAAGGGCATGTAGCTAGCGATCTATTTTTGACCACCATAATAAATGTATGGATGTTTCGTCCCGATACCGGTGGTGGACTCATCAGTGGGATCCACCGGTATCTTTCCCAGACATCCTTGTACTTTCCACAAACTTGGACCTCTATTTAAGTCCAGTTTTGCCTGAAATCGGTGGTGAGATGTTATGTTCCACAACAATATATACGTATAATAATCATTTTGCACAGATATAAGGAAAGAACTCAAAACGCGGGAACACAAACGTGAAGATAAATATACGCAAGCACGCATCCGATACTGCTTAAGAGTTTAGGAATATTGGTTCTCAGATTTTTTGCATTACTCCTTCAATTATATTCGGATTACAACAGTGACAGAAAAAAAAATTTTAATTACATAAATAATAGGTATTTATGCACGATTTATGCAACTACAATTTTTGTTTTGTCATAATCTACACGTATATGATGTACCGCTTTTCATTCCTCGAAACTCAACTATCATCTAGAACACAAACTAACTATTACTGGCTTCAAGTTATAGTTGGCCAGGTGTGAATTCTCATTAGAAATCGATACATCACTTTTCAAGGTTTAGTTAATATTATATGTTGTTTACCTAATGCATAAATTATATGTTTAAGAAAATCTATACACTAACAGAAATTATTATCGGAAAAAACATGTTTTTATTGACTAATAGGTAACCATTAGCGGTTATGTTACAATATTTGGATTTATGAGTTAGTATTTCTTAAAATTTTTCCCAATCAAGTATATTTTTTATTCACCTAGTTATTGTAAATATTGACCACTGAAACTCGCTTATTACTCACGGTGTATTTCAAAATATGAGAAAATTTTAAGACAAGTTTTATTAATATTTATTCACATACATATATAACCGTGTACTATTCAAAATACAGGAATGGATTTCCCTTTTGAACGGCTAATAAAAAATTTGCTTGAAGTTTTAAAATTTATTTATTAATGCCAAAACATCCACAATATAGGCGGATTTTATTTTTTAAAAATGATATTGCCTAGTCTTCCATTTCAGTCCAAACCCTCCTGCAATGTGATTAAAAACTGCTGAACATATCTCTGGTATAATTTCATTAATTTCTCCATGTATTTTTTGTTTTAGTCTTGCAAAGTCATAGGTCTATTAACACAAACTTTACTTTTGAGGTATCCCCATAAGAAATGTTCAATTGGATGAAGTCTGGAGACATAGCTGGCCAGTTCAGGTCTCCAAAGCGAGAGAAGTCCTTTTCCGGGAATAATTCTCGAATGAATTCCATAGACGTTCGGGCTGTATGTGCGGTGGTTCCATGTTTTCTGATCAAAGCCAACAAATGCTTGCTGATGAGGTAGCAAAAACTCCCGAAGCATCGCACAATAACGATCACTATTTACAGTCTGGACTACGCTGCGTCGGTGCTCAAAAAAGTACGGACTGATAATTCCTGTTGTAGGGATCTTTCGTGTTTTTACCTTAAATTCTCTGGTACCCAATAGCAACAATTTAGTCTATTAACTGCGCTTGAAAGGGGAGAGTGTATCTCGTTACTGAACAGAATATTGTTAACTCAGTCATTTGTAAAAAATGATCTATCATTGTTTCAGCAGCAGAACGACGGTTTCTAAAGTCATTTGTGTTTAAGTCCTATATTATTTGGATTTTGTATGGATAAAACCTCAAATCTCTTTTTAAAATTGGGCGAAAAGATAATTTGTCATGTTTTAAAAATAGAGCCAAATAGATTTCGAATTATCGTGGTACGCAAAGTCTCAACATACTCAGGAACAGTTTGAGTCTTTGGTCACCACAAGGTATGAAATTTAAAGCTGACGATGTTTCTCTAGACCTCCTCACCCACTATTTGACCAAATTTTTCCTTGGTGAATCCTCCACAGTCCTAGTATTGAAGTGAGCATAAAAACTTCGCCTTGCAATTGTGTACGAGTCGTTGTCCTTGAATTATGCCTCAATGATGAACGCACGATGCACACATGACCAGCTCTCCATTTTTACTAAATATCCTTATCGATTCACTATCTATCGAACGACGCTAACCCGACCCCGCTACGTTACAATGTTTCCAGCTTATTCACCTAGTATATACGTATATATATATATATATACATATATATATATATATATATATATATATATATATATATATATATATATATATGATTTTTAAATTAAATAAGAAATTTAGGCACTCTGGAAATGGATTATCAGTGAGCATTAGTTTCTTGTAATAAAATGTAGGCATCTCCAAAATAAAGAAGAAGCTTCGGGTAGAGAAAAAGACAACAGCGCTGTTTCGTCCTCGTTAGGAGTCATAAGGCTATTGTATCTGTGTACAACCCGTCATGACGCAGATACAACTCAATATATTATTTTCAAGCAATGAAAACAGCAATCAAGAAACGACAGCTCCATCTCAATGGATCACTCATCACGCAAGAGCAATACTCAGCGGCAATATTGTATAAACAGTCGTATAGTAATGTAGTGGTAAAAATAAAAAAAAACTATATTGCAACGTTTATGCAGGAAACATCATGCATCAATGAACAGAGGTCGCTTTTACTACACTGTCGCCCAATCTAACCATACGTTTTGCATTTCAAGAAAGAGATGCACCACGATCTCCATGTGAGAGCGCTGCATGTTTCAAAGCCAACAAAATATGAAATAAGACAAAGTTTTGGTTCGTGTAAGTTTTAAATTAAATAGTAGTTCTACGGAATTTTTAATACGAGAGTAATTCTTAGTGTCAATCCGTATCCGCAGAACCTAAATTTCCTATATATATATATATATATATATATATATATATATATATATATATATATATATATATATATATGTTTATGCGGCTTTCACGGATTCCTCCGTGTGAGATGCAACAGCAGTGGATATATCCACATTATGCTGTTGTAGTGCTGAAATCACATTCAGCAAACGTACAACTATATGCAATTCCGTATGTAAATGAAATAGAATGCGAAACAGTGAATGCAAACTTCGCTCCATCATATCCTTTCTGTGTTAGAGGTTGCACAGTTAGAATAAATTGTAATAAAATACAATTCATCCCATTCCACCACCATCGAGATGGTGGCCTACCTGTACCACCATACCGAGAAAGAAAGTCAAAGCTTACCCTCCCCGCCACAGTGATACGGCAGAGATACATGGCCGGAAGGGTAAGTTTTGACTTTCTTCTCGGTATGGTGGTATAGGTAGGCCATCATCTCGATGATGGTGGAATAGGATAAATTGCGTTCCATAACAATTTATTCTCACTGTGCAACCTCTAACACAGAAAGGATGTGATGGAGAGAAGTTTGCATTTACTGTTCGCATTTTACTTCATATATATATATATATATATATATATATATATATATATATATATATATATATATATATATATATTTATTTATTTATATACGAGTTTCATTTAAATTAATTTTCTGAATTTTTTTGCAGCTGATAAAAGACCAACTATCTTCAAACAAATAGAAACTAAAATAATTAAGTACCTCAAAAAAAGTAAAATATTTTCAAATTTCTTTGGGCTTAATTGGGTCAACCAAAAGGTTCATCACTTGCCTTTAAGTTTTCCTTTGAGACAGCTAATGGTCTTATTTTAATTAAATGTGGTAAAATATACTCCTTGTTTACTGTGAACCTGTGTGTTCCAATTTCCTTTCTCAACCTTTTGGTCTATATTCGAAATATATGTAAATATTTCTCTTTAGAGTTTGTAATAAATTAGCTACACTTGGCATTTAAATATATTAAATGCTGAAAGCAAATAATGAACAGAAAGGACTAAAGTAACTATACCTAAGGAATGCGGATGAAGACATCTATCCGAATACTATAGTGGTGTTTTCTAATAGTGTTTATGCAAAAATTGCATCGATCTATCCAACTAGTCGTTACTTCTCAAAAGTGTTTTATATTATTGTGGCATAGTGTTGTGTGTGGTATATTATTGTGGTATAACGTTAATTTATTTTCTTTTAGGATTAATAAACTTTAAAATAATATCACGACATTAAAGTTTTATATTAAAAAATATGGATATCCTAACTAACTAGCATATTGATCATTCGTATCTGATTTTCATAGAGCTAATTAGTTTTTAGGAAGCTCATATACGTCCATGCTCCGTAAAATACCAAAAATCTATTTGAAGACCCTAATGGACAATGGTTGAGTTCTAAGGCTAATAATAAATACACCACATTGACTAATTTTAAAATTAATTAGTTTTTACTTTTTTGGGTTTCGGTCATAATATTATTTTATAAGAAATTAACACATGTTTTTTCCTGACGTTTCGGTTTATTTTATTGATTAAACCATCTTCATAGAATTACTGTAAATATGAAAAGGAATATGTAAATTGTTGATATATAAAATGAAATTTTAATTTCTTACCTAATGTTAACAGGTGGCAATTGATTAACTTACAATTAACTATTTTATTATTTTAATACAAATATAATCAAAAACTTCTTTTTTAATATAAATATAAATATAGAAAACTGATATTATTTTTTGAATGCATTTTTTACACATCTGGTTTGTTTTGCTTTTGAAGGAGTACTACTAAAGAGTTTGAAAGTTTCTGGACCATCTGCAATTTTATTGCCCTATTAGATTGGTATACACATTACTCAAGTCATTTGTGTCCGTTCTGAAATTCATTGTACAGGGTGTTCTTTTAATATGGATCATTTCTTTTTTTGTAATTAATTTCTTTGTCTAAAATCTCCGCGTTGTTAAAATCGATGTTGCGTATGTTTTCTAATGCATGTTTGGCTAAGACGGTTTTTTTATCGTTATTGTGTCTAATACTGCATTTGTGATTTTGTATTCTATTTTTTAAATACTGTTTGGTTTGACCGACATATGTTTGGTTGCAATCTAAACAATTGATCTTGTAAATGACATTTGTTTGTTCGTCTTTAGGGATATCGGGTTTAAGTTTTGTATAAAGATTTTTGAAATTATTCGAAAGTTTTTCAGCTATTTGAATATCATATGGTTTTAGCACTTTTTTAATGGGATTAGTAATTTCTGGTATACATGGCAATGATACGTATTTTTGGGTTGGTTGGTTGATTGTTGTTATAGAGTTTTTCTACTCGACTTTGCATTATGGGTTCAACAAATTTCTTTGGATAATTGTTTTTCGCTAAAGGGTCTTTAACTTTTTTTAAATTTTGTGGTCTAAATTGTGGATGGGAAAATTTGATGGCTCTATGGGTTAGTGCTTTGACAACACTCTTTTTGTATTTTTTAGGTGCTGCAGAATTGTAATTTGTTTTAAGTACACCCTCAATAAATTCAATAGTTATTATAATAAAATACAATTTACATTAGAAAAAGGAAATAATAAAGCCATTAATTTCCTCGACATTACTATTCATTATGATCACAATGGTAAAATAAAGACAAACTGTTACACAAAACAAAACCGGTATGGTCAGGGAGATACCTAAATTACAATTCTGCAGCACCTAAAAAATACAAAAAGAGTATTGTCACAGCACTAACCGATAGAGCTATCAAATTTTGCCATTCACAATTTAGACCGCAAAATTTAAAAAAAGTTAAATACACTTTAGCGAAAAACAATTATTCAAAGAAATTTGTTGAATCCATAATAAAAAGCCGAGTAGAAAAACTCTATAACAACAATCAACCAACAAAAAGCAATTTTCCACCAACCTAAAGATATGTATCATTGCCATATATACCAGAAATTACTATTAAAAAAGTGTTAAAACCATATGATATCCAAATAGCTGAAAAACATTCGAATAATTTCAAAAACCTTTATACAAAACTTAAACCCGATATCCCTAAAGACGAACAAACAAATGCATTTTCAAGATCAATTGTTTAGATGGCAACCAAACATATGTCAATAAAACCAAACAGTATTTAAAAAATAGAATACAAAATCACAAATGCAACATTAGACATCACAATAACGATAATAAAACCGCCTTAGCCAAACATGCACTAGATAACATACACAACATCGATTTTAACAACGTGGAGATTTTAGACAAAGAAATTAATTACAAAAAAAGAACAATTAAAGAAATGATCCATATTAAAAAAACACCCTGTACAATGAATTTCAGAACGGACCCAAATGACCTGAGTAATGTGTTTACCAATCTAATTGGGCAATAAAATTGCAGATGATCCAGAAACTTTCAAACTCTTTAGTAGTACTCTGTCAAAAGCAAAGCAAACCAGATGTGTAAAAAATGCATTCAAAATATAATATCAGTTTTCTATATTTATATTTATATTAAAAAAAAGTTTTTGATTATATTTGTATTAAAATAATAAAATAGTTAAATGTAAGTTAATCAAGTGCCACCTGTTAACATTAGGTAAGAAATTAAAATTTCATTTTAGATAACAACAATTTACATATTCCTTTTCATATTTACAGTACTTCTCTGAAGATGGTTTAATCAATAAAATAAAACGTCAGAAAAAAACATTTATTCATTATTATTGTTAATTTCTTATAAAATAATAGTATGACCGAAACCCAAAAAAGTAAAAACTAATTAATAACTACACGGTCAACAAATAGAAACTAATTTTTAAGTTATTGAAAAACGTTTTAGGTTAAAAATAGTCCAAATTTAGTTGAAAATTTAACAATGCTGAATTACAGGTGGGGTGGGGGAAATAACTACTGTAAATTGAACCAAAAAATTTGTGAATTTGAAGAAAAAAGTTCCTAACAATAAGAATCAAAAACCTAACGATCCTTGAAAAAAGAATAACTTAAAGTTAAGAAGCGTTCGAACAACTACAATTAGAATTGAAAGTTTAAGTAAATGTCTGTAAAAGCGTGCTTGGTAATTATTATTTTAATTTATTGCTCTTTAATGATTAAACTACAAATAAATTGATTAATATTATTAAGAGCAATTTTTTAAATAAAACAAAACTCCTTCGATCTAATAAAAGAGGTGACGCGATATTGCAAATATTTATACCGCTCGCATAGTATTGCCAGAGAGTTAGCATTCATTTTTAATTATAAATGAACCATAAATTAAGTAGCCGTAATATAAAAGCCGTATATTTGTAAATTCAGACATTGAATAGCTATTGGTTCAGGCGCGGATCCAAGGGGGGAGGGCGGTGGGGGTGATCGCCCCCCCCCCCCCCAAAGAGCTTTGAGTTCAGGAAAATATACCCGATTTTACCTCTTATACTATAGTTAATTCAAAGACTAGAGAGAGTAATAAATCATTTTTTACCCCTTTTTCTTCGCAAACTACCTGTGTTTTTTAGTTCGGTGTCTTTGGCAAAATCTGTTAGATATATATATATTTTTCCTATATATAATCAAAAATACCGGTCTATAATAATGGACTATTTGGGATGGATAACAATAGACATTTGGAAGTGTTAAAAAGGATTTTAATCCTTGTCATAGGCGTCGGAAAGAGGTTTATTTTATCACTAAGTATTTATGGCATAGAATATTATTTCGGTAATAAATTTAAAATAAAAAGTTTTTATTTCTATTTCTAATGATTTCTTAATAATTCACATACAGTACAAAATACAGATAATTTTGACATATTTAACACAAATCACAACTGTATTTTTATTATTTTTAATTTTGGCATAAAAACCGTTTTAGGCACATTCAGACTAAAACGTAGCCTTATTCTTTCAAAAAATTCGAAGTTACAATTTAAATACTTACAAAATAGTCATTGTCAAAAAGAAAAGATGTTAAACATATATAAAAAAATAAATTCGTCCATATAATATTAAAAATTTTTTTGGGGGTTATCGGCATTTTATTATTAATTATAAACATTTTTAGGAAATTTGACGTTTCAGTTTATTTATTTCTTAAATTAAACACTAAAAAGAGATTCAAATGTAATTAATATTTATATGTTACAGTTAAAATTAGACCTACTTATTTTTATTTCTATTGCACTGGCATCTTAATTTAATTTCCTTTATTATATGAAATATCCCATAGGCTTAAAAAATAAAATAAACGTGTTAATTCTACACGCTTAACAAAAAGACACAAATATGATAATAAAATAATAAACAAATTACGGCTAATTGGAATTAAACATATATAAAAAAATGGGACACACTAAAATAAAAATATATAAAAAAAAATAAAAAAATATATAAACAACATTAAACAATAAAATACAACAAAAACAAATTGTGTTTACACTGGTAAACATTACGTATCTAATTCGTAATCAAATTCAGTGAAGCTATCGTCGCTCAATTAATTGAGTTTCCACATTTTGTTTTATTCTTTTATTATATGAATTTTTCCCAATTTTCCGCAGTAAATTTGTTCAAAAAAATCTTTCAAAAGTTCAGATAAATTACTAATTTTGTACAATGTATTATTTCAAGCAACTCTGCCTTTTACTTGAGAGAGATATTTCCTTCTTCAACGGACAGTTTCCGGACGATCTATAAGAACAGATTTCCTATCTGGTTTTTTCCATCAAAAATTAAGTTCTCTGAGCAATTTCCTGATTTCAGTTCTTTTAATTTCAGGTAAATCCCGATCTTCATTGACTTTAGTAAGAATTTTGTTGACGGATGGGATCTGTTTCTCATAATAAAACGTATGTACAATTCCTTTTATTGCAGTTTTCATCTCTTCTTCCAACGAGGTTTTTTATCTGCCTGTGATTGAATGGGGGAGTACGAAACATTCCAGTCGTTTTTTCTCCTTCAGTATTCGGTACATAGCAGATTTTCCTGTCATGTTGGAACACATCTCAACAGAGCTTTTAACATTATTATCTAGATATTGATTTCTTAGGGCGTTATAAGCATTCATCATAATAAGTTTTTCATTGAGGAAAAATGCCTTGGTTTAACGATTTTGGAATAAATATAGAAGTGGAGGTCATATTTTTTCGGTATCTTACTAATCTCAAATAATATATAAAAACAAGCACAAACAAGATAAATCACTAAGGACACACTGTAATGTGTACTTTTCTCACTGACAGAAATAAAAATGAACTATCAGAAATTTTATTATTGCAGTAAATTTATAAAAGCTTATTAAATTAAATTAAATTAAATTAAATATAATTAGATTTACGGCAGTCCACCGTTACCTGCAGTACTGGAGCAAGTACGATGGGGATTTCGGTAACACTCTCTCTAGTTCTTGAATAGAATATAGGAATGTGTATGCTTGCGATCGCCCTCCCCCCTCCCAAGAGCTCTGAGTTCAGGAAAATAGAACCGATTCTGCCTTTTATATCAGAAATGTGTATGCTGCTGACACTCCCTCCCCGTTGACAACTTGTTTTTCTCGCGATAGCCGCCCCCCAATAGCTTTGAGTTCAGGAAAATAGACCCGATTCTGCCTCTTATACTAGGAATGTGTATGTTGCTGGCATCCCCTCCTCTCGAAGAGCTTCAAATTCAGAAAAATAGGCACGACCCTGCGATTTACACTAGAAATGGGAATGTCTCCGGTGTTTCCCCCCCTCCCCCCCCCCGTCGACAACTTGCTTTTGCTTGCCATGATGTACTTTTGTAATGTCACCGCCCCCTCCCCCAAAGAGAGAGGCTGGATCCGCCCCTGTATTGGTTCCAGGACGATTTCAAAGGAATTTATTATTTACTTCAAGCAAATGAAATTCGTGGTTTTTTAGCACTAACTTGCACTATTAAAAAATTTAATTTCTTATTTCTTTGCTTTCAGAGAAGTATTACGTGTTTTGTGAAAAATTTATGTATTGAATTGTTAAATAATTTTTTAGATAGATATAGTGCGTGTTCTCAGATTCTATTTAAAACTAAAATTATATACTGTAGCTCTAAGAATTTTTTCTTTTGGGGTTATGAAAAAAATCTTTTTTGTGCGTTTGAATTACGGGATGAAAATTAATTGCTACACCTTTTTTTTTTTTGCTGCGTCCATACCACGAATTTCTTAATGTATTCGTGATAAGTGGTTAAGAAGCTGCCAAGAATGCAGGATCATAAATAATGGATATTTTGAGAATTTAATTTAATAAAAACAATGATCACGTATTTCTTTATGTGATGGGAATAGTTTAAAAAAATTAAGATTTGTATTTTTTCCTTAATTTTTAAAGAAATTTGCAAGTGATAAGTGCGGACGAATTTATTAAATTTGAGATAAATTCAATTTTTCTATATCTCTTTATTTTCCTTAATTAAATTGACATCACGATGTATATTTCATTAGCGTGAAGAAAGGGTGTTTTAAGTTTTGGAATATTTCATTTCATGTCATGCTTTCTATATTCATTAATGAAAATAAGTGAGACTTCATTGAACAACAATGTTTGTTAAGGCAATGTTTTCGAATTTCTCAGAAACAGATATTTTTCTGTACCCTGGATAAAATTTTTGACCAAGATGTGATACAATTTTTTTTTAATTGATTAGAATCTGATGTGCCATCCTTAATAAATTCAGAAGTCGATAAATGTCTCCAGGAAACTGAATAGTTTAAACTAAAATTTATAAGATGTCATATTTTTTGCTCTATCAATGTATATACAGATTTAAACATTTATATTTTATATAATTATCTGAAAAACTCAAACAGCGAGAATCGCCTCGCAAGCCTCATGACAAACGAAATCATACCGGACTTCATCAATTAGTGGCATATTGCATAAGTATAAAGTAGGTGTTAACCAAAAATAATATTTTCCCCCAAAGGTTTCCATAATTGATGTTTAAATTGGGTAATTGTAAATTTACAATTTCTTCTAGAAAAATGGCTACCACTAACAAAATTCTAGCCCCTACGAGCTGACTTATAATATTACAATTAAACGTATTTTCTAATTACATTTTATTAGATTTTATATGTTTTATTAGTTAACATTTTTTTATAATAGCAAACAAGGAAGCTAAATTACACTTTTAAAATTTAAATTTTTAAATTTTGCGATGATTCTACCCTTAATTAAAATATGACAAGCAATGCAGATAAATTCTACATATAAAATATTTTTTTAAAATTATGTTCACTTCTTAATTAAAATAACAAAGCGAAATTTTTATTCAGTTGGTAAATTCCTTGCTATTGTTAATTAAATATATCGCTTTTGCTTTGTTATAAAGATTTGAAAACAGAACAGATGATTCCTATTTAAATTTAATATACATCAACAATTCAATGTACCCAGCCACTTGAAATGAATTAACTTTTGGTTAAAATCTCCTTTATATATGGGTGTCTACGTCCAAATAACTTTTCAAGATTGAGTTTTCATGAAAACCTTTAAGTACAAAAGTTGTAAAATTTTACTCTGGATATCCTTCATTGATTATACAACATCAAGTTGATTTTTTAAAATGGGATTCCGTATTTTTATTACTGAAAACGGAAAACTATATTCAGCAATATAATCAGGTAATTTTAATTTCTGTACTAAAAAATTGGAATCCCTATTTAAAAAAAATCAACTTGATCTTGAAATTACCTTCAAAGTCACTCTCAAGTTTATGAAATTATGCAACTTTGTTTTTAAACTTTTTCATGAAAACCCGATCCTGTCAAGATGCCAAGTTATTTGAGATTCCTATATTTGTTTTTTATGTGTATATTTCGTACAGCACTTATTGGTGATATGGTACGTAAATAAATCTAAAAATTATATCAATCCCACACAATCACATCTTATATAAAATTAAGGTTTATTTAAAGTTGTTTGAAACTAAATAAAATGTTTAAAGTCTAGAATTATATGCCTAAAGTTTATTATTAGGTAATTTTACCTTCTTTGACTGTTGCATCCAAAAGAAATGTCCCGATGCAAATTGTTCCAGAATTTTTGTAATTCCGTCGCTCAGTTTACCAACAGCACAAAACAACAAACCATTTCGAAGAGTACAAAACGGTGAGAAACAGAATCAACAGTCAAATAGCTCAACTAAAGAAAGAATACTGGGAAAAGTATTGAAACGACATGGAACACGACCTATATGGAGGACAAAAGAAAATATGGAACATGCTAAGGAACAGAAAAAAACCAATCAATGAATACGTTCAACTAAGTCCAATCGACAGCCAACAATAGGTCAGCCATTTTAAGGCACCAGCTACAGAAAACAACGTAGACAAAAACCAACAAGAAACCACAGAACTAACAGATGTTAACATCAGTGAAGCAGAGATGCACTTGACAATTAAGAAATTAAAAAACAGAAAATCACCTGGTACCGACCAATTTACGAATGAGATGCTAAAGTACGGAGGCCCCAGCCTTGTCACAACGTCAGTACCCAACGAATAGCGGAAAAGCATCACAATTCCGATCCACAAAAGAGGATCGAGGAAACAACCCGAAAACTACAGGGAAATTAGCCAACTGAACAGTTCAGCCAAATTGGAAGAGGAACGCACACAAGCCAACAAAGCGGCCATGATATCAGGCCAACTAAGAGACAAGAGACGTAATCTGGAACACTAAACATATGACGGTTGAGAGCAAAGCAAGAATTTACAAAGTCTGTGTAAGACCGATACTGACCTACGGCGTAGAAACAAGAAATGAAACAACAAAGACAAAACAAATTATGAGAACCACAGAAATGAAAACGCTGAGAATGATCACGGGAACAAGTTTAAGAGATAGAATAAGAAACGCAAAAATACGCGAGGATAGCGGAGTGGGGGATGTTGTGAAGTGGGTCCGAAACCGTCGTAGGCAGTGGAGAAATCACGTGGAACGAATGGACGATGACAGACTAGCAAAAATCATGATGAGAGAGAAACCAAACACCAAACGGCCGTCTAGACGGCCCTCAAAAGATGGAGAGACAGCTGGATGTCGACCTCAAACAAGGATCGATGAGGCATTGTGTAGATAACAGAACTTGGTTTTACCTAGAAGAAGAAGAATTTTTTCTAGCACCCTTGTATAGGCTTATTGCTAGTCCATTCGTCCATAATCAGCTAATATAGTACACGTGATGATTATCGATTGCAAATAAAAGTTCATTGAACCATTTTTTCATTTTTGTAAAGATTTTGTTTTCAGAAAAGTGTTTTAGTGAAAAAAAAAAAGAATTTACAACTTATTTTATTTAGTTTAGAAGAGTGGTGGGAGACCAGAATTATGAACTCGTGGTCTCCCGTTGCCGACTACAAAAGAGGTATGTTTCTTTGTTCTCTTGAATTTTTTCAAAATTAAGCAGATTGTCTTCTCTGAGATATAAATTACCTTTTGTTTCTGTTTAAGCACGTTTAAATGTATCTTCAGAGAATAAATTTATTTGACTTTTGACGACAATGTTCATTTTACAGCAATTTTTCCTCAATTCATGTTCGACCATCCTGACACGAGTACATGAAAATTACCTTAAAGACCTACTGTCCTGAATTACCTATTTTCTTTATTAAAAATATTAGTTGCTAAAGCTATTTGGCAACCAAATATTGTGTTAAGATGCAGCGATCATTAAAAGCTATAATGGATTATGGGCACTAGGTGAGCTCATTTAAGTAGACTTCCACTTCCCTTCATACACGACAGCATCCACGTTATAATTGGTAAAACGCTATCATTATATTTTCGCATTGCGATTAATCTCAGCTTCTGGTTCGTGGCTTGAACTATCAACTGTTGGACGTAAAATTTGCCATTTTTCAAATGTTTGATTATTTTTAACCGAAAAACTGTACATCAGACAGAAAAATAACAAAAGACAATTTTACAGAAAGAAATTTTTTTAACTCTTAAAAATTTTGTATGGTTATAATAAATTATGTGAACATATTGCGAGAATTCCCTCTCGATATTTGTAATAACGGGATCAAAAAAAGATATAAAGGGTGTTTTTTATAGAGGTATAGAAATTTAAATGGAATAAAACAAAGATGAATTTTTTAAATTGACATGAAATTTACTTTATTCGAAAGATAAACTTCTGGCATTATAATTTAAATATGACTTCTGGCATATGACCGCCACGGCTGGCTCGGACGTAGTCTAATCTGGAGGTCCAATTTTCGATGACTTTTTCCAACATTTGTGGCGGTATATCGGTAATAACGCGGCTAATGTTCTCCTCCAAGTGATCAATCGTTTCGGGCTTATCGGCGTAGACTAGCGACTTCACATATCCCCACAGAAAATAGTCTAGCGGCGTTAAGTCGCACGATCTTGGAGGCCAATTCACGGGTCCGAAACGTGAAACTATGCGGTTACCAAACGTTTCCTTCAATAAATCAATTGTGGCACGAGCTGTGTGACATGTTGCGCCGTCTTGTTGAAACCACAGCTCCCGCACATCATGGTTGTTCAAGTGATGAACGAAAAAGTCAGTAATCATGGCTCTATAGCGGTCACCATTGACTGTAACGTTCTGACCAGCATCGTTTTTAAAGAAGTACAGACCAATGATTCCACCAGCCCATAAAGCACACCAAACAGTCAGTTTTTCTGGATGTAACGGTGTCTCAACATACACTTGAGGATTATCATCACTCCAAATACGGCAGTTTTGTTTATTGACATATCCATTCAAACAAAAGTGAGCTTCATCGCTAAACAAAATTCGCTTATGAAAATCGGGATCAAGGGCAATCTCCGCCTTGCTAGGTGATCGTGTGACTTCAATTCTTGCACGAGTTGGATTTTGTAAGCACGCAAATCAAGATCTTTTCGCAAAATCTTCCATAAAGTGAATGGACACATATCCAATTCCTGTGCACGATGCCGGATAGACTGATTCGGGTCTTCCTCTACGCTACGCTCTACAGCAGCAATGACTTTTTCTGTACGCACTGTACGACGTCTCTGTGGATGCGTATTATCATTTAGAGTAAACGTGGTGCGAAAACGTTCCATAGTTAATCGAAATAATTGCTCTGATGGACGATTATGTTGACCGTAAAATGGACGTAGTGTATACGTATTTCGAACAGAACCATGATTTTCAAAATAAATTTTCACAATTTGAAAGCGTTGTTCAGGCGTCAGTCTATTCATGTTAAAATGCCAAACCAAACTAAACATAAATCACTTGACAGCTGACAAAACTGCCGCCAGTTAAAAAAGTTTTGCCAACTTAAAGTTTTATACCTCTATAAAAAACACCCTTTAGATAAAAATTCTAGTGTAGCCATGTTTTTTCATCAGCCACGAAAACCTATTAGGGCCCCACACTAAAAGTAATTTTTAAAATTTTTTATATTATATTGATCTTTAGTTGATAATATCATTAGGTAGTTGCAGTGATTTTGTACTTAACTAATCAAAGATATAATAAAAATGAGTAAAAAACAAGTAAATATTTAATAATAAATTATGTTTGTTTGTTAAAGTTCCTAAATTATAAATGTTAGTAATTTACCTCAATCAACGATATTATTCAAATTTTTTCTATAGATTTATGGTAAATAAATTGCTCTAATAATGGCTGGTAATGATTAATCGTTGACCTATAAAGGAATTGTAACTACGCGTTTCATATAAAAGTGAAACAAACATGTCTTGTTATATTAGCATATGGTATAACGAGCGAAGTATTATGATTCTTTACTGCTAGTATAAAAGTTTAATTTTAAAACCTTTTTTTTTTCACAGTCCGGCTACTTTATACATTCGCTAATGAGTGGGTATGGGAATAAAATTCTGAAAATCTTCATCCCCCCCCCTTTTGCAGTGGCCGAGTAATTCGTACACACATTTCTTCTACAAATTACATTTGTGTCCTTGAGTTATAAGGATGACGAAAAATGGAGTTGATTCAAATAATATTTTTGGCAATGATTGTTTAATAAGTATATCGATTAATCGGTAGTTAATTTTCTATTATAACTGTGTAAATAAACGTTAGCTATAGAGCTACGTACTCGTATATTATTTTTCTATGAAATCCAACCAGTTACGGGCTAAAATAATTATAACAACCAGCAAATCGAAATTTCGACTTACTCTATCAATTAACAATTTCGAAAATAAAATTATCAGTTAATGGAGCAATTGGAGATCTTTACTCAAATTACCAATTTCTTAATTCCTAAAATTATGATTTAAAAAAATAATTGGGAATTTTATTTCTACAATTAATTTTAGTTTATTTCTGGTATCTTGTAAGAAAAGTGTATTTTTTGTGAATTTTGAGGCGAACACAAAAATGACAATGAAATTAAATACTTCGTCGCAATTTTCAAGAATAATTTTTTTAATTTTATTTTTAATGGGAATGGGGTACAAATCAATGGAGAATATATAAATACAATACGATATGCTGACGACACTGTTATCCTAAGCGACAAACTACAAGAGCTGCAACATCTATTAAACTGTGTTAACACTGAGGGTCAAGAAATGGGGCTCAACATAAATATCAAAAAGACAAAATTTATGGTCTTTAGTAGACAACCTCATCTTAACGCTTCAATGCATATAGAAGGAAAAAGTATAGACAGGGTGACTCATTTTAAATATCTTGGATGTATATCACCGAAAATCTAAACCCAGATAAAGAGATAAGGTGTAGAATAGAGACTGATAGAGCAACTTTTCAAAAAATGAAACCACTTTTCTGCAATGATAACCTCAACCTAAAACTACGACAGAGAATGATAAGATCATATGTCTGGCCAGTGTTACTATATGGGGCAGAGATCTGGACAATTAAGGCTGCCACGATTAATCGGTTGGAGGTTCTCGAAATGTGGTTACACCGGCGAATGCTGAGAATACCTTGGACAGCTAGACAGACCAACGAAATGGTACTCAATAGGGCTGACACAACTCGTCTACTATTAAATACTGTGAAGTGTAGAAAAATCTCATATCTTGGACATATATTCAGAGGGGAGCGATATAGAATTCTTCAGTTAATCATGATGGGTAAAGTAGAGGGACGTAGAGGGGTAGGAAGGAGACAAGCTTCCTGGTTGAGGAATATTCGTGAATGGAGAGGTATAAATAGCGCAGGGGAACTGTTCCAGCTGGCGCAGGACCGTGAAAGACTTGCTAATGTAATTGCCAACGTCAGGGGAACCTGATATGGCACTTGAAGAAGAAGCAAGTTTGATTGATATTTATATTTGAGGAATTTTGAAGATTAGTTAAATAGGTAAAATATAAAATGCATAACTCTACCTGTGCTT
The DNA here is from genome assembly GCA_034092305.1 of Diaprepes abbreviatus. Taxonomy (NCBI): domain Eukaryota; kingdom Metazoa; phylum Arthropoda; class Insecta; order Coleoptera; family Curculionidae; genus Diaprepes; species Diaprepes abbreviatus. Next base: position 131,633 of record JASJET010000216.1, on the reverse strand, counting down.
GTAGACGTACAGAAAGGACAGTGATTATCAATTTTCGTTCACTGCCCGATAAATCGTTAAGAGTCAATTCTATCTTATATTTTTATCATCAATGTTGTACGAAATTCATATTTAAGTGCCTTTCACACTAGTACAGAAAGCACTAATTACATTTCATGTTAAAATTTAGGAAGAACTTAAACACTTGAATTAAAATAGAAAATAGTTATTTCTGCATGCTCGAAAAACATATTTTTTGAAGATTAAATCCATTTCAATAAAAATAGTATATATTATTGCGGGTAATTGGATCAACAAAAAGAGCACACTCTCTGGTTAGATAACTTGGAACTAGATGAGATTCATTCCCATCGCTTAGCTGACCTATACAAATAGCAGAGGAAGTCAGATTAACTAGAGTAGGTATAGGTATCGAAGTTGGGTACAGTAGACCTTTTCTGGCCATAGTGTATCCGAGTTAGGAAAAACCCATGGAAGGAAAAATTAGAAACAAAATGAATAAGTAAATTTTGTCATTTATCTCAGCTAATAAAGCAGATCCCATTATGATATCATAATAAAATTGTCAATTTTATTTTGAAATCTCCTTTTAAAATACAAATTCGATTTAATATTTATTTTAATTTTAATATTAGTGTCATAAATATGCAAATGAAAAATAATAGTTGCAAAATAATTCACCTCGAACTTCGAATGACATTTATGTAAATCTCTAAACTGGGTTTTCTACTTAAGGCAACCACGACGGAAATATTTTGAATAACAACAAATTCCTTTGGGAATACCGCTGGGAATTCTTAACAGCAACAAACTTATTCTAAGCTTTCTACTAAATAATACTGCAGTGGCGGAAAAGGTTCAAATTTCCAAAGAAATTTAAATTAATAATAAATAAAGTAGGCTATATCTGCTATTATTTCTTTCTCGCAATATTCTTTGCGCTTTTGATTCAAATGAAAAACAACATTAAAATGCCATAGTAACTATTTTTGCTGTTATTTTTACTATAGTATATTATTCTTTAAAATATTAAATTAAACAATATGTTTTATCTAGCTAGACACACAAATATCGGAATCGCTTCTTTTACATAGATAATTCAGATAATTAAAATTTGTCATTAAACATGAAGATGGGACATATTAAAACCATGTTTCGCAAACGCATTTTTTAGGACCTATTCAGCGATGCATCCAGGATAAGATAGGCGCATAACTTCTATTCCAGTCTCTGTGTTATAGTTACACCCATAAAAAATAATTTTTAGGACAAAAGTATAACAACTTCACTTTCCCTAAGCATTTCTGTCATGATTTCATCTATACGTCACCTTTTTATGTTAAAATTCTTTCAGAACTTATTCTCATATATTTTCTTCCCTGGCATTCCTTCTGAATTTATGTGTCTAACTTCTCCGTGTAAAGACTTTTTTTCTGGTGAGATATTGTTTGATTGTTAATTCTCTAGTTACAGTTTCGTCTTTTTCTTCCTATCCGTTGCTTTTTATGGAGGTAACATTATATTTTACAACATTTTTTCTAGCACAGGTCTAATACACTTAATTTTTCCACTTCTTCAATACGTTCTTTAGTCTTTACCTCACTGTAATTCCTTTAATGCCACGTAACATTTCTTTTATCGTCTAATTTGGTTTTGTATTTACCTGTGCTAGTAAGTTCTCAACTTCGGTTAATTTGTTTAGTGTCGCTTATCTTGTCTTTCTTCTATTCGTTTTTCTTTGTCATTTCCATTTTAGCATCTACAAGTTGCTTCTATTTAATTTCAGTAATACTTAGTTTTGCTTTTTTATGTTATGTAATTCCATTTTCTTGTAGGCTTTTTTAAACTCGTTGGATTTCTTTTAAATTCTAAAACGACTTTTCCTCGCTGTGTTTTATTGAAGGGAATCTTAGCTCGTAATACTCGATGATAACTTCCGGTGGAGAAATGATCCTTTTGCAATTAAATTTTCGAAAATTATTTGTTTCTCCGCCCACAATTTCTCTGGGGTCTTTGATTTGTGGCAGTTCATGTTCATTTTTGGCTTGCTTTCTTTCTGAAGAAGTTTTACTACACTAAGCTAAAAATAATCGTTCTTTCTCAAACTTTAGAGATTAGGTTATGATATCTTTATTTGCCATTTCCCTTATTCACTATTATATTAATCTACAATTTCGTAAAATATTAAAATCACCCTTCTTTTACTTTTTGATTTTAACACAAAAATAGATAAATACCGCGGTAAAGAAAAAAAATGTTCAATAAATCATAGCCAGCCCGACCTAAAAACGATTTTATGTTTAATTTCCAATATATATTATATATTATATATTATATATATATATATATATATATATATATATATATATATATATATATATATATATATATATATATATATATATTAATAGCTAACTTTGACTTGATCTAATATAATTAAAATAGTAAGCATGGATCACAAAAAATATTGCTAAATCGAAATTTAAGAGGTATTAAGAATGAAGGAATGAATCAAGTGGCGACACATAACCTTCAATACCTATGCCTCCTTAGGCCCTTTACATTTCACCATGACTGCAAGTCTTTCAAGATTGATCACCTTAAGAGATCCAAGCAACCTAGCTAACTGAACTTAACTCACGGTTTCAGGTATAACGAAGTTACTATATTTTTGGGCATGAGTATGTTCCCGGGATTTAGTTTATTTATTTTACATCCGAGAAATCTGATTCTTGCGAGAAAAGAATTTGGCATCTAGTCCCATTTTTAACATTACATATAACAATTGGCAGCCGGCAGCCAGTACTAATACACGCAATTCACCCCTGGCTTGCCGTTTCTTCACTGTAACAAGCTGCCCGGTGCATAAGTGAGCCCTCGACCACATGAACCTCGAGGGTGGCGCCCGAGAACCGACCACCGAGTGGATATTTTGACCTTCAGGCAGTCAAGCCGTTGAACAGTTCAGAGAGCAGGGATATTCCGATTATAAGTAGATACCGTCAAACCGATACCCTCGCACTGAGCATTTGACCAATGACTGTCTGCACGAGAAATATCCATTGACCGATGTTCCGCTGCCGTAAGCAAAGCAGATCCGTAGAGCACAATCTGCTCGCCTCCTACGGAAAATGCGTCACACAGGTGATAATATTGCATTTTTGAAATATCTTTGTCTCAGTGCGTTGAGTTTTGGGCACACTTTAAGTACATGATCAACAATTTTAAACTCATTCAGTCATCATCTTTATATCGGATTATCGATGGCGATAGTAGTCCACCATGATTTGCAGTTCTTTCCTCCCCAGGGAGAGAAGCTCTCTAGTAATTCGCGTCGTAGATCAATTTTATATTCATTGGCACACCTCATTCCAGAGGCCTTCCTTCAAGTTTCAATGAATTTGTTTTCCAGCAACAGTTTTAATTCTCTCTTATCAGTAGTAACTGAAACAAGTAGAACTGGTTGAGTTCCCTATGGTTCAGTTGCGGACTTTATCTTAGCTAAACGATCTGCTTCCTCGTTCTCATGTATACCCGTGAGATCCACACTAGTCTAACTGTACAGTCGATTTTTGTATTATTCCTTTTTATACTTTTCTCACAAAAATACAAAATAGAATACATTTGAAAGTTCATTGCATGTTTTCCGAGATTTCCATTCGTTTACTAAGCACTTCAGCTTCAGCAATTTAATCTAGTTGTAATTCATCTGTAAAACATCAGGATCTATTTCTCAGAAGAATTTGCTCTTCCTCGTGATCCCCTCTGCTTGGCAAACATATCTCAAGCGAGTGGTTAGGTTTTAAATATAGTCAGTTTGCATGAAGACTGACGGACATGTCTCTACCATGTCTCTACCAGATCCAAGATATCTTAAGCAACTGAGACGATAAAGAGCCTTCACGACCTTGTTTTCTATGTAGAGAAGAGGTAGGTTTATTAAGACTTTCAGTGTCCTACTAGGAGAAGTCATCCTCCTATCCATTATCCCCATATAAATGACTTTTTAAAATTTGTCAAGTTGAAGGCGGTATTTGTGTTTGGTTATACTAGGCCAACATACAATAATGGTGTAGGAAATCCAATATAGCACTTTCGGATTCAGCCCCCACATTTACCCTAAGGCTCGTTTACAAGCCGATAAAGTAAATCTGGCTTTCTTGCCTTGAGTCTTTATAATGATCATTCCGGTTCAGTCGTAAGTCCCGAATTACTTCCAGGTATTTCACTGCGCCCTTGTCTCTCTATTTTCACCTTTTTTAGAAATAAAATTATTTCGGTTTTGTTACGGTTTATTCCGAGACTATCTAGAGCATCATAGTTCGACATTCCAGAGAACCCGCATCATTGGTCCTCGCAGGTCCTCAATCTAAAGACCAAGACATCGAACCTGTATCACGGCTTTCACTGGACAGTATTTGAGCTAAAATTTGTGTTAAGCCATTTAGAGATCCTTAAAAACTCTAACAGGCACGAAGCCTAGTAAAACTACTGGATATTTTAGTTCTACTGTGGCACAGTTATGTAAACTATTAAATGTTTGTTACAATATGCATTGATTCTCAATATCTCAGTAGCATCGTTGGCAAGAACACAAAACAAGTTAATTATCGTCGTTATTGTATTACAAAACAATTAAAAATATCTAGAATACAAGTTATGTATCTTTTGTTCGTATTTGTATGTATATATTTGGTGGTTTTCGAATCAATCTAATAACCACCATATCTCCTTGTTCAATTTCAAATGAAACTTAAATAATTTATTCTTGCCTGGTATACTTTAAAAGGGCGCATTCAAGAGGCTAATGATTTTATTTTTCGGCTGTCAGTTTAGATAACAAATCGTGCAAACTGAAATTGGCGAAACACACACACCACTACGTGAGGACATTATTTTCCAGAAAAATCCCGACTCTAAAAGATTTGCTGATAAAAAGCATCAATCACTTGATTTATATTTTTTTGGGAACATGGGGATGTTGAAACAACGGTCGTCCTGTTATAAAATTTGGCAAGCATATTGGTTGGCAACTGGATTTTGTGAAAAATGTTAAAATTGAATCTTGAAAAAAATAATAATTTTGCATGTTAAAAGAGACAGTGAGATACATTTTTCACCAAAATATATTTTTTAAATCAGTTTAATATTTTTAGGGATAAACTATTGAAAAGTGTGCTAGTTCGTCTATTATTTGTAGCCTTACAGCACGTTAACAAGTTTTTCCGAATACGATGAATGACTGCTGGTACATTTCTAATATAGTTGGCAGTAATAAAAATGCATTAATACAGATGATTTTTGTATCATATTTCAGAGATATAAACCAGATTTTGCAAATAATTCCATAACAAAAAATTCAGAAGATTACAGAAAATATTTTCAAATTGAAATTAAATCTATATACATGCGTTGACTCTCGCTTTATTCATTTACAAAATCATATAATAGTAGGAGAGCCAGTGAACTTTTGATGTAAGGCTGGAAATTTTCATAAGATAGTTTTAAATATAGACAAACGGAAAAACGTTGGTCTGGCAAGCTTATCCGATCACTATCAATGTAAAAAAAAATTATTTTTAACTTGAGGTCGTTAGGTTGGGATTTAGATATGTTTCCGTTCAAATAAACTAGGTTATAGAAAAAAAATTGACAGATCGCTCAGCCAGCCGCGAATACCTGCCAGAGAAATTCAAAGATGAGTAATATAATGATGAAAATCAACTTTGTCCTGAAAGACTGAAATTTACACCCAAGTTTAAATATAACATCTCAAGACATTTGGTCACAGCCATACTATTCCAGACTACGTAGTGGAAGTGCGGCAGAGGGAGCGTTATACAGGTTGAGGAATGTAAGCCAGACAATTTATTGAACATGGTAGTAAGTATGAATAACGTGACAATAAAAATTAATTAAAATGAAAGATTTTTTTCTAGAATATCGATACACAAGTGGATAATAATTAAATAATTATATGTTTACTGGGTGAACACAAGCAAATCTTAGAATTCATATATATATATATATATATATATATATATATATATATATATATATATATATATATATATATATATATATATAATTTTTTCTTAATTTTGCCTTTTCTTGGGTTTAGATTCTTTATTAAACAAAAAATGCAAAACAATTGACGTTTCGCCCATTATTTAAGGCATTTTTAAAATTTTTGTTTTATTTTCCTTCCTAAAAATATTTTTATATAATTAAAACATTTACACAATAAACATATCTACAATTTTAAAAAAACAAACAAAACACTTTAAAACAGTATTTAAATTTATAAAAAATATTTAATTTTTTCCATACACACCTTGACATTTTGTTACTTTATTACGAATGAAATTCAATCTTTACATCGTCTATTGAGGATACATGGAATGCGAGTGTGTTTTATTTTTTATATTTTACAATGCACAAAACAAAAAACAAAATGAGGTATACGTTTACTTTTATGTTTAAGAGGATATTCAATTTTTGATTCTTATTTGACAGGATCGAATATTTAATATTTTTGTTTAAATTGGACTTAGGCTTGTGTAAATGTGGCTCAAATTTCCCATATCTGTTCTGTCGTTAACAGTGTTTTTATCTTTTTTAATTTCAATCATTTGCTTTATATGTAATTTTTGGTAATTCATATTTTTTTTTTATTATTATGGAACTGTTATAATCAAAAGTGTGTTTTTCGTACTGTATGTGTTTGTTTAACGCTGTTGAGGCGTTTTTCGTATATTTATGGCTATTCAATCTGTTCTTCAGCAATTGGCTCATCATGCCTATATATTTTTTGGGATAATTTGTGCAAGGGATCGAATATATTGCATTTGATTTATTCATGAGAGGAGTTTTACTTTTTAAATTTGTGAACAGTGTATTTAATTTAATATGTGATCTGAGGCATACGATAATATCATGCTTTTTTAAAATGTATATTATTTTTTCTGACTGCTCACTAGTGTAAGGTAATGCTACATATTTTTACTGTTTATGTCCTATGTTTTTTGTTATTACGTTATTATAAAATTTATATGTTCGTCTATTAATTATTTTGGTTTTTTTCATTGAAATTATTATTTATTAGTGTCTTTTTTACTTTTTGCAATATTTTTGGTCGGAATTCTGGAGACGTTAGGGAGATAGCACGATCAGACAGACCGATTATAACACTATTTTTTTTGAGTTTTTGAATGATTAGAGAAACAGTTTAGATAGCTACCTGAGCACCTGGTTTGGTGTACCATTCAGTTAAAATTTTGTTTTTTCTGCGTATCTAGAAAATTTATTTTATTATTATTTTCTGTTTCGGACGTGAACGGTAATTTTTCGTTGAAACTGTTAAACTGTTGGATAATTTCATTTATTTTATTTTGTGGCACGGCTGCTATGCAATCATCGACAAAACGTTTGAAAAATATTATATTAAAATTTAATTTTTCTAAAACTTTCTCCTCTAAATACTCCATTACTAACTGAGCAATGTTAGATGAAATTGGAGATTCCATAGCATATCCATCGAGTTGTTTGTAAAAGGTGTTTTCGTACTGAAAGTAATTTGTATTTAGAACGAGGTCAACAGCATCCATAAAATTATTTATTGATAGCGATGTATGTTTCTTTAAAATTTCCCATTTTTCTGCTAAAATAGTGTGGACAAGTTGATTTGGTATGTTTGTATACAAACATATAACATCTAGCGAAATGAGTCTGTAATTTTTGGCCACGTTTATTGTATCAATAAATTTTTTAAAGGCGAATGAATCTTTAATAAAAAAATCGTTTTTGCCTGTAAAATTTGAAATGTAATCCGATAAGAATTTTGATAAACTATAGAATGCCGATTGTATACAAGAAACAATAGGTCTTAGTGGTATATTTTATTTGTATAATTTTGGTAGGCCGTATATTTGTGGTGGAATAGCATTGTGAATAGTTAGCTTTTTTGCATCTTTTTCAGTTAGTTCTTTTACATTCAGCAATTTTTTTAAGAAGGTATTATTTTTCTTTTGATATAAGTTAGTTGGATCACTCTTAATATTTTTATATGTATTTTCGTCCTTTAGTAAGTTCTTCATTTTTGTCTTGTAATGTGTTTTGTTCATAACTACTATTTCATTGCTTTTATCAGGCCTTAGAACAATGATTTGATGATTGTCTTTTATAAATTTTTTTTGTTCGATTCAATTTCTTTTTAAAATTTTTTTTGGAGGCTGTTATTTTTTATCGTTTGGTGTCTTATTTTGATTTTATGATTAGTTAAAACATTAGTTACTTCAGCTCTAATTGTGTCCTTCTTGTCTTCTGGCTCATTGCTAATAACAGATTCAATTGAGGCTATATATTCGGTTATGGGGATATCTTTTTCTTTTGTAACATCTAATGAGAAATTTGGACCATAGAATAAAACTTCATTATCTTCGGGTATCAGATATATTTTCGATCCATTTGGACCTGTCACTGTTTGTTTCGTTACAGATTTCACGCTTTTTAAATAATTGGTTTAACTTTTTTTGGTCTTCTTTAAATTTTTCTATGCAATTCTTCAAACTTTTTATTTTCTAATAATAAGAACCTATCTGATATACTATTTGTTAAGTATCTCTCACCTGTTTTAATGTTTTCCCTAATGGATGTATTCAAAGAATTAATTGCTTTGGTTGCCTGTGTAATTGATAAGTTTAAAATACTATATTTAGTTTTCATAATGATATCATTAAATTTATTTTCAAGGTACGTACCTGCAAAACAAATATTTGAAACATTCAAGTTTAAAAAAGTTCGAAATAGATCTAAATTTTTACAGCTAAGTAAAAAATCCGTCTATTGGCTGACTGATCAATGCACAGCCGAAGCTGGTCTAGAAGCATGAAAATTTGACATTAAGGTTTCGTTAATGACGTAAGTAAGCATTAAGAAAGGATTTTTGAAAACTCATCCTCTATGGGGGTAAAGTAGGGGACGAAAGTTTGTATGAAAGTTATTTATTTTTGAAGTTAGGAATCTAAAAATTATTATATAGACTTATGGTTGGAAAGAAAAGTTTAGTGTGCCAACCTTTTTTGGAAATTCATCTCTTTGGAATGATAAAATAACTTAATTTAGTCTTAGCTGGCGATATATTTTTGATAACAGCTACCAAAGGGTGTCATTTTACTATTTGCTTTGTATCGCTACTGAATACTTAGAGTTTAATACCATACCTCAAAAATATTTTCGTTTGATAGCTTTACGGTATAGAATACTGTTCCAAGGCTAACTATCTATTACAGAACGAATTTAATTATACAAAAAAGCGCTGTTGGAATACTTAAAATATAATCTGTGTATTGGAGAATCTAATTTTCAACTACTCCTGCACTATTTGTAAATGAGTATAAATTTTTTTGAAAAAATATCCCAAAAATAGATTAAAAATAAATTAAACACTTTTGTAATACCAGACAAAAAAATTTAACTATGGTTACCTTGACCATATTTTAATCTCAGTTAGGCCTCCAATTTTACAATTAATTTCTATAATAGGTCGTTAAAATTATTTAAAAAGTCTTGAGAGATTAAGCTTACTGAAAAAACACTTCATAATGTACGGAAATTTTGAAATGATATTTCGTTGTAATTTTTTTTCTAATAGTTACTTTTAGGGTAAAATTTAAAAGGCTTTTCAAACTTTGTAAACTTTACAAATTTGTTTGAAATAAATGCTTCTTATTTTATTTTATTATATACTCATAAGAGACTCAGTTTCAGTACGTGTTCCAATCGCAACTGTAAAATTACATCACGCACCCTCCTTGGGGCTTAAATATCCGTGATAAAACTTTTCACTAGAGACCGTACTTTAGACCTCTATTTTTAGAAATAAGAAAATAATTAATTAATACAAAAAAATAATTGATTATTATAAAAAAATAATTGATTATTATAAAAAAACTAGTCCGACTTCAGAACATTGACCTAAAACGTAAAAATGAAACTAGAATCTATTTTGTAGTTCTATTAATTTAACACGTTCGCGGACAGACCTGCTATAGCCGTAATGCTTACATCGACCTGACTGCTATATCAGTCATATTTTACTTGAGTGAACCGGCTATAGCAGGCGAGAAATATGTGTTATTCTAATGAAAACGTATATGGGGTGTCCCAGTAAACAGAGAAAAACGGCAATGTGGGTGCGAAAACTCCCCTGAGTTGACTGGAAGAGGTACCTGTGTCGGCAGAGATTAGCACGGATGTCTGCAAGGTGGATAATTTAGTTTAATTTAGTATTTAGCTCAAATTTTCTGTAAAAGTAATAAAATTTGTTATCTTAAAAGTTGCGAAGCGCTATTTTTTGAAGTTAGTTATGCTGCTTTCATGATAAAGGTAATTTTTTATTGGTAAGGTACCTGTTCTGGTCATATTTGACTTGATTGTTGCAGTATATCGTTTATAGATGGATCTTAAGGAGGGGGTGCATTTATTTAAATTGCACGATGAAATATCTACGGATGGAGAACCTTTCAACTCAGAAAGTGAAGATGACCATGATCCTAGAAAGGACATGGAAAACTCTTCTTTAGAGTCAGAATCTTTTGGTATAAAAAGGGGATTTTCATCTTCTGGATAATGCAGTTTGGAATTCCTATTTATTAGCAGTAAAGGTGGAAATAAATTTGTCTCGCATAAATCTCACACATGAGCTGCTCCACCTCAAGTCTTAAAAATTCGATCTGTTCAATTATCAACTTAATGAAGTAAAATATAAGAAATAATTATGATAAGAGTGAAATTAATTAACCAAATGTATTCCAATTACCCTACATCTAATTCATGTTATTTTATTTATCTTCATTTTATTTAATTTACTTTAGATAAAAAATATTTTGTGTGGGAAATATAAGCTCCTAATTTAAAATTTGAAGTAATAACAATTTGCCATATAACCGGAAGAAACTGAATGTTGAATTAAAATTGATATTAATATAAAATGTTTTTGTGTATTATATAAAAGAGGAATTGAAATAAAAACCCATTTGAGACCTCTTATTTTCTGTTTTAAAGTCTGCAACATGGCCGCGAAATATTCATTCGAGTTCCAATCTTCTTGAATTAAATAAACTCCCCTGTTTCTTTTAGGTATTATGGTTGAAGGTACCAATATTTCTGAAATAAAAATTATTTAAGTAAGTGGGATATCAAGTGAAAATTATGCCATGAGGTTTTAAAAAGTTTTGCCACAACTAATTTTCTCCGCTTATGTAAAAAAGTTAACAGTCACTATTTATGAAAGTTTACTTTATTTTTTTTGCGCAATATCCATTAACAGCTACGTATCACAAATTTATCTATTTTTGGGAAATGTTTAAAAGGAACTATCACGTTTTATAACACTAAATTTATTTAGAAAATAGTGACTGCAGTTTCAACTCAGAGTCATTTTCAAACTGAATTACTAAGGTAGACTAAGTATTCAATACAGAAACATGAGAAAATTTAACAATAAATAAAAACTACCTGAGACATTACATTATTACAAAGGGGAGGCACTAAATTTTGGAAACTAGTTATTATTTGGCAACAACAAATAACGGGGAAAACCCAAGTTCTGCCTGGTCATTAAGCAAATTTACATTTTTATTTTTACTATGTTTATATTTCTAATGATTCAAGAATATTTAACTTTTGGCCCTTTGTTGAATATTGTAATATGTCAGTGTTGCTAAAATTAGAAAAATTATGGTTGTGTTCTAAGCAATGGTTGGCAAAGCTCGAGTCTGTTTTTTGTAGTCTATATGATCGGTAGTGTTCTGAAAAGCGAGTTACAAGCTATCACACTCTGAACATCTTAACTTCTAAACTCCTGATTTATCAAACTTATTAATTTTATCTTTAGATTGTAAAGGTTAGTGGACAGATTGTGTTGAGATTTAAAGGCTACTTTTATGTTATGTTTGGAAATAGTATTAGCTATGTTTTCTGACAGGGTACCACAGTATGACAAAGATATATAACTATCTTTATCATTTTTTATTTTGGGATATATTGAATTAAAAGCTAGTTGTTTTTGTTTTTTTGTTATTAATATCTTTATGGTTTGTTGGGAGAAATTGTTTGATATTGCAATTCTTTCAATGATATTTAGTTCCTCTTGAAAATCTTCTTCAGAGAAAGGCAAAGAGAATGCTCTATGTATCACTGAATTGTATGCAGCCATTTTGTGTTGTAAGGGGTGGAAAGAATCATTAAATATAGTATTACCTGTAAACGTTGGTTTTCTAAAAATTTTAAAATTACACTGATTATCGAGATGAGATATGGTAAGATCTAGAAAGTTTATTTTATGGTTATTTTCAGTTTCCAGAGTAAATTGAATTTTTGAATTGCAATTATTAATGTATTGTAAGAATTTTTGAAGATGTCTAGTAGTGCCTTTAAAACATGCTAGAACATCATGCACATATCTCTACCAAAATTTAACATGGTTTTTGCTTAAGGGGAAATTAAGAATTTCGTTTTCTATGTTTGACATGAAAATGTCTGCTAGGGGAGGGCTAAGAGGAGAACCCATTGGAAGGCCTGAATTTTGCAAATAAAATTTGTTATGGGAAATAGGTTTGTGATAGGCAAAGTTCAAAAGAGGACAAGATTTCAGTAGTAACTATTGGATTTATATTTCGTTCCTATAACATTTCTTCGATAAGTATAAAACATTCATCTGTTGGAATATTAGAAAACATGCTTTTTATGTCAAAAGAAACTAGTATGGAGTTAACTGGGGTTTTTATGTTTTTTAGTTTTTGGAAGAGATCTACTGAATTATTTAAACTGTGACTTGGTTTAAAGTTAGTTATTTGTTTGAAGAATGAAATTAGTTTCATACTTAGTTCTCTCGTGGGGCTATTTATGTATGAAACGACTCTGCGAATGGGATTTTCCTCTGCACTTTACCTTAAGTTTATCGAATTTCCGCAATCGGCTAAACTAACATACACTGTAAAAAGAAAACGCGTTAAATTGAAGGTAAATGTGCTGGAAGCAAATTTCATAAACGTTTATCAAATACGTTTAATGTAATGCATTAAATTTAATAACTTACTTTATATTAAACTAAATTATTTTATTCTTAAATCTTAAAATAAAGGTGACTGTGTACAATAAATATACAGCAGTGTTCATTGAATTTAAGATATGTGTTCACATATTTAATGCACTAACATTAACATCACGTCAAAAAGTTCTACTACCAGGTGGAAATTTTTCCCATAAGTAGTGTACCGTCACTTATAGATCGGTTTCGAACTTATTGGTTTCCGTCAGTACCGGCAGACATGTACATCTTATCATTAAAAAATTGAGTCCTTTAAGCAACATACATCATACTAAATGAAAAATTCAATACAGGTAGCGCCATCTCCCAGAATCTCATTCAATGTATCATGAATATTAATGTAAATTCCTTTAATGTTAAGGTACATGTGAATTAATTTTAATATACAGAAATTTGAAATATCTTTTCAGTTACTTTATTGCACTTTAAGATACCATTTAATGAACAACAAACTGATATTTGGATGATTTGCTTTAGATTTAAAGTAAATGTAAATTATTTATGATTTTAGGTACAAAAAAAATCATTAAATTTAATGTAGAATGGACATTAAATTTGCATTAAATTTAAGGTTATCTTCTATCATCTTCAACAAACGCACTTTTTTGTATTGATAATTTTACTGCTAGCTTTTGGTAATCTAAGAAAGATATTCCCTTCGTAACTTTGCATTAGAATGAATATAGGCAAAGCAAAATAACAGTGGCAATGAATTTTGAAACGTTAAAATATAATAAATACTGGCTTTATTCTAATATATTTACATAACATATATCCGTACAAAAAAGCAGTGCAATTTTGCCATTTATTCGTAAAGGCTTATCTTATAAGTACATAGAGGCCTAATCTGTCCATTTTTTCTCTGCCAATTCAGATAACGTATCGAGCAAACTAAAATCGGTGAAGCGCACAACCCATGACGTGAGGTCATTATTTTCACAGAGAAAGATACCGACGCTGAAGGATTTGCTGATGGAGAGCATCAATCACGGGATTTATCTTTTTTGTCAACATGGGATATGGGAACAACAGTCATTTTGTTAAAAAATCAAGTAAAGGCATCGATTCGTTTACGATACAGTTTTGTAAACAAGTAGAATAAATAACTTCTTTTTATAGAATTATTTTGGAACATCATTTAAGATTGTGTTTTGTAATAAATTGAATTTGTTCGTAATAGATTAAATATAATTTAGTAATAAAATTGAAGAGGAAAACATGAAAAAGGTTATGGATTTTACTTATGATTTGATGCTGCTATTGTGTTAAAGAACAGGGTTACTTAGTTTACCCTGAATTCTTTCAATTTGAAGGTTTAGTGGGATTTCTTTATTATAGCAAAGTTATTGCATTTTTTATCACGGCAACTGACAAAGAGAGATACAGTAATACTACCCAAGTGTCAATCTCCGAATCGCATGTAACCATGCAGGATGGCTAAACATAAAAAAATATTAGACACGTGTTTTTTTGGGGCTCAATCGCCAATTTAAAGGTAAAAACCTGCATTTCAATATTTTTAGTTCATACACATATAATAATCATTTAAAGAAAATAAGTTGAAGTAACATAAGAAGTTTTGAAGAATAAATGCAATGTCAATCAACAACTGAAAGTTTAGACTTGATATAATCTAAAAAATTATATGGTAATGACAAAAAAGGGAGACAGTCCTATTATACATGAGATTTCTTATTATTAATACATGTATAATAACTACTATACTTTCGCACCCAAGTTTTTGACAAGTAAAAAAATAACATTTATGTTTTGACTAGTTTCGGTTTCGCTAAATTCAAATTTGTTATTAGTTTTGCAAATTTGTTGTTTAATTAGTTTATGTAAACAAACCCAGTTTGCGATACTAATGAAAAATGCTAATTCAGCAAATTTCTCGAAGGTCCTTTCATTGTATGGGCTGTTCAGACACAATTTATTGTTTACTATTGCAGCTAATGAGTTTCCTTTGATTTCAAAGTAAATTATTTAACAACACAAGTTTATAAAAAAAAGAAGTGGATGCCTATTTGACCAGACAACTTTTCTCTTATATAATTAGACGCCCTGGATCCATAATCTCCATTACGTCAGATTCAAGGTCATTTCAAGGTCAAATGGAGTAAAATTCACTAAATAACTCTTCGAACGCAAGATATTAAGAAAAATATATGGGCCTAGAGTAGATGAAACAACGGGACAATACCGCATCCGAACAAATGAAGAATTAAAGAGCTTGTATGATCAGCCAGGCATCATTAACGAAATAAAAGCCCAAAGACTTAGGTGGGCAGGACATGTTCATAGGGCCCATGACGAACGTTTCATCAAACGAATATGGGAAGAGAACCCGACCGGAAAGAGACCCTTAGGTAGGCCCAGACTAAGATGGAGGGATAACATCACAAAAGATTTAAATGTACTGGGAGTACGAGATTGGAGTAACGACATGATGGACCGAAGCAAATGGAGGCAGGTCGTGGATGCAGCGAGGACCCACGAAGGGTTGTAAAGCTACAGAGAGAGAGAGAGAAATAAATCTGACGAAGTAGATACGTACGTTTTTGTGGTCGATCAATACGAATTCTTGGTTTGTTTAATCCCCCAAGTTCAGCCAGAAGTCATTTGAAGGTTATTTCAAGGTCAATTTAAAAAAAATCTATTAAATAAACCAGTAAAAGAAGATATATATAGACTTTTAGCGGCGCTGAATTTAAATTCCTGATTTGTGTAACACCTCAAGGTTAACCAGAGACCATTTAAAGTAATTTCAAGGTCAAATTGGAAAAATCCACTAAATAAATCTGTAAACAGCAGACAGGCAAGCGGATCGAATTTTTGAGCCAAAAATGCAGCTCACAAAACTACGTACCCCACGTAGACACGTGAACGGAGCGAGTTTTCAAGGCGAAACCCAATCTTCTAAAACCATATACCCCTCGCGCAGCTAGATCGATATCTGTTACGTAACAGCTAAGCTAGCGAAAAGAGTTTTTCTAAGTATATGACACATTTATAAAAACTTGATTCGGTCACTTGCCTGTTGTACAGTGGCAATGAATCTAGCTGCACGTCGAGCGGGTGGTTTTGGCAGCTCGGGATTCGCCCTAATAACTCGATCCGCTCCCCTGTCTGCTGTGTTGTGAATATCAATGTAGCTGTGCGTGGGTTATGTGAGTTTTGAGCTTGAGTTTTGGCTTACTATTTCATATTGATGAATAAAATGATCTTGAAATAAGCTTTGGTTAAACTTGAGGTTTTAAACAAACCACAAATTCAGACTCGGTGCCTTTAAAAGTCTACCTATTTTCTTTTACAGATCTATTTAGTAATTTTTTCTCAATATGGCCTTGAAATGACGCTGAAATAACCTTTGGGTGACCTTGGGGGATTAAGCAAATTACGAATTTAGTTTTAGCGACACCAAAAACCTACATATCTTCTTTTTCAGATTTATGTAGTGAATTTTCCTCGGTTTGACCTTGAAATGACACTGAAATGTCCTCTGGCTTACCTTGGGGATTAAACAAACCACAAATTCGTATTCAACGACCCCAAAAAGGTATGTATCTACTTTTTCAGATTTGTTTAGTGAATTTCGCTCCATTTGACCTTGAAATGGCCTTAAACTTGACATAATAGAGGTTAACGGACTCCAGATTTGGATTCAGGGCGTCTAATTACATAAGAATTAAAGCGTCTGGTCAGATAGACACTCATCTTTTTTTTGTAATTTTACATGATAAATAGAATTTGAAATACATCTTTTCATTTGGCTGATTTTGCAATTTTGCAATTAAAATATTGTTACAACAATTTGTTTAAATGAATTATTTAAAGAAATTAATTTTGTAAAACTGATCGCATTTTGAATTCAGCTAGGCCGCAACCAGTTAAAACGTAAAGGTTTTATCTCTATTATTAGTAAAAAACTTCGGTAAGAAAAGGTTAGTAGAGTATTTATTATATGGTTGTTTGAAGGTTGTAGACAATTTTGAAGATTGGCTAAAATGTGGTTATCGAACTTGCACTCATCGAATTTTATTTTTGGTCTAGAGTTTTTTGCGTGATACTGAAATATACAGAGAAAGTCAAGAAGGAGCTAAATACATCCTGGATAATTTTTTTTTCAATAATAAACGTCGCTTTTTATTTCAGAAACAGAAAGGGCACATTTTTTTTATATACGACAAAGTAAATATCGATATTGGTTTTATAAGTAAATTGCCAAGAAAAATTTCTTTAATTTGCAAGATTTTCCACCTACCCACCTGTAATAACATTAACGATATTAAATCTTTTTTAAAGTTTTTTATATCCAGAGTCACAAAAAGTCAGTTTTGACATTTGATATCAGCCTTTCGTACCTTAAATTAGTGTCTAACATGGTAGATAAAACAAGTGTTTTAGAACTTTTATTTAACTTTATTACGATTTTGTGTGAAAATGATAAAAATAACGGAACGTGAAAGAATTGAAATTGATTAGTTTTGAAGATAGAACGCGCACACAAACCGAGGTGATTGAGTAATTCAATTACAATTTACCCTGATCGGCCACCTATGAGCCGTAAAGTGAGGCAAAGTTCAGGATGTCAAGAAATCTCATCGACCCTCAACAACAGAAGAAGATGAGCTTAATATTTTGTTGCCAGCTCTAGATGATCCTCAATCCACAGTTTTAACTTTCCACATAGCACATTGCAGTGTGCATAAAATATAGAAAATGCGAAGTATCAACCCCGCAATATATGCTTAATTCAGAAGTTTTGGAAAAATGATTTTGATTGCCGAAATCAATCTTGCGAGCATCTGCAACAATTATGCAATCGTAACAATAATTTTGAAAAATGAATTATTTTTTCTTATGAGACAATAGTCACTTTAAATAGCCATGTTAATAGGCAAAATTGTCGTTATTGGCTAACTGTTGTAGCGCCGCCCCACTACGCTGTCCCTGTTAGTGCTTATTTGGGTGAGATTTTTCCCAATCGTTGGATGGGCAGAAGAGGGACAATTGACTCCACTTGATTATTTCTTGTGGGGATATTTAAAAACTAAGGTATATTTGACTCAGCCCGACAATTTAGAAGTCTTAAAAGTTAGAATATGCAAAGAAGTACGAAACTGAATCATAGATATCATCAACAATGTTCAAAAAGAATTTATTCATCGATTTGGCTATTGACAAATTATTAACGGAGTCCAGTTTTAACATTTAATTTAGATGATAACAATTTTTTTATATTTTGAAGTTTTACAAACATTTTTCTTTTGACAATTTTCTTATGTAACTGGTCCGTTCATTCAAAACAAAACCTTTCTGGTTCCCATTCCTCTGCTTAATTTCATTCAGTTAACAATGATCAGGACTGTGGTTAAATGTTCATAGCATTCTCTAGCATTGACCTTCTTTGGAAAGATAATTCGGGTGAACTGGAGCCTTCCTTTGGTTATGTATATAGTGTTAGATAAATCTAACATGCTTGAAAAAGATTCATCATTTAGTAGTTTGAGTAATTCAACAGAAATCTAATCGAGTCAACATGTTCTTTCATTTTTTTATTGTTTCGGTGCTTATTTCGTTTTTTTCTAACATTATATCTGGCTTAATGTCATCCCTGTATTTGCTTGAAATTTGACCTTTGTCATCAAAAAGATTTGTTAAATATTTATTTTTTGTTGTAGGTCTGTTCTAAATACATCATTGGCGTCTCTCAGTTGAGGAGTCTGTTTTAACTTTTTTATCCCGGTTATTTCCTTAACCCTTTTATCAATGTTACGGCTATCATATTTTTCCTCTAGTTGCTTATAACAATTAGGATATTAGGATTTCCGTGGGTGAATGTCTGACATCCGGTAGTTCCACGATTAGCCCTAAGCCCGAAAAACGTAAAAGGATCATCTGATAAAAAGGATGTATACGTGGGATGGGAAAAACTGGGCGATTGTTTAATAATGTTCACACTAAAGAAAGTTAAGTTAAGTCATATTATATTTTGATGAATGGATATTGAAAACATAATACAAAATTAAATATTCCAACTTAGCAAAATGCTAAAAAAAAGGCATAATGCACAGGCTTGATAGTAACTTAGTAAGGATAGATCGAACAACAGACAGTTTCAAAACTCTAAACAAGGAAGTAAAAAAGGAAATTAGAAAAGACAATGGAAATTACACCAATAAACTAATAAAAGACACAATAAGTGAAAACTGCAACATGAGACTACTAAAAACAAAAAACTCAAGAGGCGAAACAAGAATAATAAAAATAAAAAACGCGAAAAACGTGACCGTCCAGGACGAAAAAGAAATAAGCAGAGTCATAGAAGAATTCTTCATCAAGTTATACTCACCATACGCACAACAAGAGCAACAACGAACAAAAAGAACCATACTCAACATAGGCTCAGAGGAAATTCCAGAAGTAACAAACTCAGAGATAAGAATGACATTAAATAAATTAAAGAACAATAAATGCGCAGAAGAAGATATAATTACAGTAGATATGCTGAAAATTGGGGGCAGAAATAGAACAAATATTGAAGATTCTATTTAATAAAATAATTGAAGAGGGAAAAATTCCACAGGATTGGTATAACTCTGAAGTAATCTTAATATTCAAAAAAGGGGACAATACAAATATTGAAAACTACCGACCACTATCCCTACTATCATACATCTACGAGTTGTTAACCAAAATCATAACCAATCGCATAACAAACAAACTCGATTTTTACCAACCTGTCGAACAAGCTGGATTCGCAAAACACTTTAGCACCGCAGATCACCTACACACCATAAGAATACTAATTGAGAAGTGCACCGAATATAACGTACCGCTTCATATGGCTTTTGTAGATTTCCAGAAGGCATTCGACTCCGTCGAAATATGGGCAGTATTACAATCCTTAAAAAACGCAAGAATCGATTCAAGATACTTCTAAACTTCTTCTTCTAAAAGTGCGCTAAAAAGTGAAAAATAATTAGAAATTTTTATATGAAATTGAAATTTTTGAAGTCGGCGCCAAATTAATACCTGACAAAACGTGATTCGCATAAACAGATTAACAATACTTTATTTGTAATTGCTTTCTTACTATAATTTGTATATATTAGTAGTTATTTATTTCATTTAGAAATAATTTGGCGCCGACTTCAAAAATTTCAATTTCATATAAAAATTTCTAATTATTTTTCACTTTTTAGCGCACTTTTAGAAGTCGGTTCAATTTTTTTATAAAAATTTTATTTTTCGATTTTTAGTTTTGAATTTATTATGATATTCATAAATTATTTGAACTAAGTGATAATCGAGATTAGTGTAGCCCGCAATGACTCCAAGGTAGCAAAAAAGTACCCATTTTATCCATAATTATAAATCACCCTAAAATGAACCACTAAAAATTCTTTGATTCTTAGAGTTCTCCAAATACCAATGAAATTGTGTCAAACGAATATTTAGTCTGTAATAGTAAATCCACTATCTTAAATTTCAAATTAATTTTAGATTGGTAATATAGGCTCCAAAACCTTCCAATATCGATATTTAAAGAAAATAAATCAATTTTTTATCCACCATGTTGGATACGCCATATTGAATTTTTTAAAAATAATTTCAGATTCTTTATGAGAGGTCCCGAAATCTTCCTTATACCAATTTTGGAGAAAATCGGACAAAACCGATTTTTTGTCGGCCATATTGGATCCACCAAATCGATTTTTTTTTAAATTATTTTAGATTCGTCATATGCGACCCCGAAAACTCCCCTGTACCAATTTTGGAGAAAATTGGTCAAAAACGATTTTTTCGTCCGCCATATTGGATCCGCCTAATTGAATTTTTAAAAAATTATTTTAGATTCGTCATATGCGACCCCGAAAACTCCCACGTACCAATTTTGGAAAAAATCGGACAAAATTGATTTTTTCGTCCGCCATATTGGATCAGCTATATTGAATTTTTTTTTAAATTATTTTAAATTCGTCATATGCGACCCCGAAAATTCCCCCGTACCAATTTTGGTGAAAATCGGACAAAATTGATTTTTTCGTCCGCCATATTGGATCCGCCATATTGAATTTTTTAAAAATATTATCAGATTCGTTATATGCAACCTCGAAAACTCCCCCATACCAATTTTGGAGAAAATCGCACTAAATTAAAGTTTTTTGTCCGCCATATTGGATCCGCCATTTTGAATTTTTTTAAAATAATTTCAGATTCGTTGGATACAACCCCGAAAATTCATCCATACCAATTTTGGAGAAAATCGGACAAAATTAATTTTTTTGGCCGCCATATTGTAAGCGCCATCTTGGATTTTACTGCACCAATTTCATCTAAAAAAATATGGGACCACCGCAGCAACTTCCTTTACATAACGTAAAAAATTTCATTCAAATCGGTGCAGCCGTTCCGGAATAATCGGTGTACATACATAAAAAAAAAAATACATAGTCGACGAATTGAGAACCTCCTTCTTTCAGAAGTCGGATAATAAAACTACAAAGGGGAGTGAGACAAGGGGACACTATCTCGCCAAAACTGTTCACCCTAGTCCTAGAGGACATTTTTAATGGAACTTAAATGGGACATCAAAGGTAAAAACATCGACGGAATATACTCCAACCATCTCAGATTTGCTGATGACATAATCTTAATAGCAAGTAATCTCCAAGAATTGAACGAAATGCTACAACAGCTAAATGACGTATCCGCATCTGTAGGCCTTAGAATGAACTACAACAAAACAAAAATAATGAGCCACAAATAGGCAAACATAACAATACAGAACCAGAGGATAGAAAACGTCGAACACTATGTATACTTGGGTCATGACATCAGACTAAGGAAATCAAATCAGGATGCTGAAATAAAAAGTAGAACACTACTGACATGAGCCGCTTTCCGTAAACTTGCATACATCCTGAAAAATAAGTCAATTCCCATAAATCTAAAAAGAAAAGTATACGAGACATGCATATTAGCGGTGTGTACGTATAGATTAGAGACCATATCCCTCACCAAAAAATCCGCTAAAAAAAATTAGAAACAGTCCAAAGAGCGATGGAAAGAAACATACGTGGAATGTCATTAATAGACAGGATTAGAAACACCGAGATAAGACGCAGAACGAAAGTCAAAGACATCGTGAAGGAGGTTGCAAAGATATAGCTCGATATGAGGACAACAGATGGACACGAAGAATCCTGGAATGGAGGCCGAGGGAGACAAGAAGCACGGGAAGACCTCAAAAAAGATGAGTAGACGACATAAGGACAGTGGCGAGCAAACAGTGGATGAGATTGGCGAAGAATAGAGAAAGATGGCAACAATTGAGAGATACCTACATCCAGGAGTGAATGGACAGAGGTTGACAAAGAGAAGTGTGGCTTCAGACAACCGTTAGTAACGCTTGCTTCACCAAGCTATAGAGCCTCTAATCACATAGATTATCTTGACAGGATACAGAATATTTATTTAAACAGAGAATTTTTAGTCAAAGTTATCCCTCGTATAGTAAGTAAAAATTGATTAACTTATTCAAATATTTATTCACCTTTAAGGTAAATGAATTTTGACCAATCCACTCTATACAAAAGTTTAGGATTGGAATTACTAAAGTCGCTCATCCTCATCTTTTTCCTAAGCTTATTAAAACCGTCCTGAAGGCGTAATATTTCATTTTTTATATACCACTTCAGATAACGAATTGAGCAAACAAAATTCGACGTGAGTCATTATTTTCTCAGAAAGAGATACCGACGCTGAAGGATTTACTGATGGAGAGCATCAGTCACAGGATTTATCTTTTTTGTCGACATAAGTCTATTGGAACATTGGCCATTTTGTTGGAAAGTCAAGTGGAAGTATCCATTTGTTAACAAATACAATTTCGTCCACATGATAAAGGGTTAAATAGGCTTTGTTGTTTTTGCGGCATTGGAATCATTATTTTTGTTGTTTGTTCGCTTTAAATGTGGAATAGGGGAAAGAAACATTGAAAAAAAAATGAGCATTTTATTTTCAATTTTGGAAATAGGTTTCGAATATAAGTTGATATTTTTTGTTAAATTTATTTTATTAATTTTTTTTTTTGGCGTCTTGATACACAACCACTAGTTTGATATATTTCTACAATGTAAAAAGAAAATGCATTAAATTTAATGTAAATGGGCTGGAAGTAAATTTCACAAAAGTTTATTAAATGCATTTAATATAATGCATTAAATTTAATAATATACATTAATATAAATTAATTTATTTCAATAAGTTTAACGTAACCATACATTAAATTTAGAATTTGATCAATATTTTTGAAGGTGACTATATACATTAAATATAAGCAAGTGTTCATTGAATTTGAGATATGTTATCACATATATAATGCACTAAAATTAGAATGAATGGACATTTTTCCCATAGGTAGTGTTCTCCATCTACACCGGTTTCGATCTAATTAATTCCCGTCAGCACGGGGCAGACATGTACACCTCATCATTAGAAAACAGAGTCCTTTAAGCAACTTATATCATACTTAATAAAAAGTTCAGTACAAAGTGCGCCATTTTTCGGAATCTCATGCAATATATATTGAATAATAATGTAAATTCCTTTAATATTAGGGTTCTATTTAATTTAATCAAATAAAATATTTAATTAATTTTGATGTACTAATGATAATCCATTTGTAGTGTAAAAGGCAGGGTCGAGTTTATTTTTCTGAATTTGAAGCTCTTGGAGAGGGGGGGGCAGCAGCATACACATTTCTAGTATAAGAGGCAGAATCGGGTCTATTTTCCTGAACTCAAAGCTTTTGGGGGGCAGCTAACGCAAGAAAAACAAGTGGTCAACGGGAGGGAGTGTAAAAGACAAATCGGTTCTATTTTCCTAAACTCAAAGCTCTTTGGAAAGGAGGGGGGCGATCGCAAGCATACACATTCCTATACTCGATTCAAGAACTATATAGAATAATAAAACTGTTACCGAAACCTCCAATGTACCTGCTCCAGTGCCGCAGGAAACTGAAAACTGCCGTAAATCTAATTATATTTAATTATAAGCTTTTATAAATTTACTGCAACAATAAAATTTCTGACAGTTCAATTTAATTTCTGTCAGTGAGCAAAGTACACCTTACATTGTGTCCTTAGTGATTTATCTTGTTTGCGCTTGTTTTTTTATATTATATTTGAGATTATTGAGATACCCAAAAGATTTATCCTTCCACCTCTATATTTATTCCAAAATCCTTAAACCAAGGCATTTTTCCTCAACGAAAAACGTATTACGATAAATGTTTATGATGCCTTAAGATATCAATATCTAGATAATAATGTTAAAATCTCTGTTGAGATGTGCTCCAACATGACAGGAGTTGGAAAATCTACTATGTACCGAATACTGAAGGAGAAAATAATACCTGGAATTGTTAGTACTCCCAAGCCACATTCGATCACAGGCAGACAAAAAACCTCATTGGAAGAAGAGATGAAAATTGCAATAAAAGGAATTGTACATTCATTTTATTATGAGAAGCAGATCCCAACCGTCGACAAAATTCTAACTAAAGTCAATAAAGATCGAGATTTACCTGAATTTAAAAGAAATGAGCTCTTGAAATTGATCAGAGAACTTAATTTTTGCTGGGAAAAATCAGATATGAAATCTGTTCTTATAATCGTCCAGAAACTATCCGTTGGAGAAGGAAATATCTCTCTGAAGTAAAAGGTAGAGTTGCTAGAAATAACACAACTTACAAAATTAGTAATTTAATTGGATTTTTTAAAGATTTTTTTGAATAAACTTACTGCTGAAAATTGGGAAAAATCCATAGCATAAAAGAATAAAGCAAAATGTGGAAACTCGATCTCATGATCGGTGAGATAGAGGAACCAATTATAATTAATTTGAGCGAAGATAGCTTCACTGACTTTGATTACGAATTAGATACGTAATGTTTACCAGTGTAAACACAATTTATTATTTAAATTTTTGTTTTTGTTGTATTTTACTGTTTAATGTTGTTTATATATTTTTTTATTTTTTTATATATTTTATTTTAGTCTGTCCCATTCTTTAATTTTATATATATTTAATTCCAATTAGCCGTAATTTTTCTATTATTTTATTATTGTATTTATGTCTTTTTCTTAAGGGTATAGAATTAACGTTTATTTTATTTTTTTGGGGCTATCGGATTTCCATATAATAAAGTAAATTAAATTAAGATGTCAGTGCAATAGAAATAAAAATAAGTAGGTATTATTTTAACTGTAACATATGAAAATTAATTACATTTGAATTCCTTTTTAGTGTTTAATTTTAATTATACAGATGGTTTAAGAAATGAATAAACTGAAACATCCAATTTCCTAAATGTGTTTTTAATTAATAATAAACTGACCGATAGCCCCAAAAAATTTTTAATATTATATGGGCGAATTTATTTTCTATATGTTTAATTTCTTCTATTTTTGACAATGGATAGTTTGTAAGTATTTAAATTATTATTTTTTTGAGAGTATAAGACTACGTTTTAGTCTAAATGTACCTAAAACGGTTTCTGTGCCAAAATTAAAAAAAATAAAAATACAGTTGTGATTTGTGTTAAATATGTCAAAATTATTTATATTTTGTGATGTATATGAATCATTAAGAAATCATAAGATAATATTATAAAAACTTTTTATTTTAAGTTTATTACCGAAATAATATCTTATAACATAAATATTTAGTGATAAAATAAATCTCCTCTCGACGGCTATAACAAGGATTAAAATCCTGTTTAACACGTGATACTTCCAAATATCTATTGTTATCCAACCTAAATAGTCCATTATTATAGACCGGTATTTTTGATTATAAAATTTCTAACCCAGTCATATGAAAAATATATGTGTTTAACAGATTTTGCCAAAGACACCGGACTAAAGGACACAGGTAGTTTGCGAAGAAAAAATGGGTAAAAAATAATTTATTACTCTCTACAGAAGAAACTATAGTATAAGAAGCAAAATCGGGTCTATTTTCCTGAACTCAAAGCCCTTGGGGGAGGGGGCAATCACCTCCACCGCTCCCCCCTTGGATCCGCATCTGGTGGACATAGCCAAAATATTCGAAGTGATAATTAATTATTGACCTAAGTTTTGGAAGCCAATTGCTCTCAAGAGAATAGAATTTAAATATATTTTTTTTTAAATATTTCCAAAAGTAAAAAAAAGATTAATTAAACTAAATTTTTCGAAATATGTCTATTTGCAATATAAATTAGATACAGAGAGAAATTAGATACAGAGGCAAATTAATTATTAATTTATCAGATATAGAGAAAAATATATTTGACATTGTTATAAGAGGAATGCATTCCCAAAGTCCTATTGATGAATTAGTTAACGCCCTCTATGATTTTTTATTATAATAAATGTCACTGAAAGTATATTCTGTACTGAGTTTAAATCGTATCAAAAACATATCAGTTTGATATTCAACAACAATCAACAAGACTCAAATGAAGCCATTAAAATATCAACTTTAAATACAGTATTGATATTTCCGAACGAAACTTCATTTAGATATTTCGCAAATATAGGTTCTGCCGTCAGTTATTTTTTCATTAAATAAACATAGTTTTTGAGGATATGTTATGTATTTTTTTCATTGGTTAATTTAGACCCACGATATCAATTACGTTAGCAAATATATCGATACCAGTTAAGGGTTAAATCGGTCAGACAAACAACATCCAAATCAGTAGCAATTAAATCAGCACCAGTGTACGAGCCTATAATAACATCAACACAAGAGCGATTGAAAACAAGACGAATTTATATCAAATATTCAATAATATATTACAAATATTGACATACTTAAGCAACCTTGCATATCTAAACACTAATCTCCTTGTTAACTGGTTATGGATATACACCACCTTTTAAAATCATTCTTTCTTGATCTTCTAATTACTTTTTCTAAGCCAGCTTTGCGTATACTTAACTTACAAAAAATAGACACGAAATTTGAAAGTTAAATGTGGTTTATAAATTTGCCTTTATAATGAAGCACTTCGAGTGTCTAGCAGGGGCGGATCCAGCCTCTCTCTTTGCGGGGGGGGGGGGGGCGGTGATATCACAAAAGTACATTATGGCAAGTGAAAGCAAGTTGTGGGGACACCGGAGACATTCCCATTTCTAGTGTAAATGGCAGGGTCGTGCCTATTTTTCTGAATTTGAAGCTCTTGGAGAGGAGGGGATGCCAGCAACATACACATTCCTAGTATAAGAGGCAGAATCGGGTCTATCTTCCTGAAGTCAAAGCTATTGGGGGACGGCTATCGCAAGAAAAACAAGTTGTCAACGGGGAGGGAGTGTCAGCAGCATACACATTCCTATTATAAAAGGCAGAATCCGTTCTATTTCCCTGAACTCAGAGCTCTTGGGAGGGAGGGGCATCGCAAGCATACACATTCCTATACTCTATTCAAGAACTAGAGAGAGTAATAAACCTGTTACCGAAATCCCCAACGTACTTGCTCCAGTACCGCAGGTAACGTAGGACTGCCGTAAATCTAATTATATTTAAATATTATAAGCTTTTATAAATTTACTGCAATAATAAAATTTCTGATAGTTCATTTTTATTTCTGTCAGTGAGAAAAGTACACCTTACAGTGTATCCTTAGTGATTTATCTTGTTTGTGCTTGTTTTTATATATTATTTAAGATTAGTAAGATACCGAAAAAATATGGTCTCCACTTCTATATTTATTCCATAATCGTTAAACCAAGGCATTTTTCCTCAATGAAAAACTTATTACGATGAATGTTTATGATGCTCTAAGATATCAATATCTAGATAATAATGTTAAAAGCTCTGTTGAGATGTGTTCCAACATGACAGGAAAATCTACTATATACCGAATACTGAAGGAGAAAAAACGACTGGAATGTTTCGTACTCTCCCATTCGATCACAGGCAGATGAAAAACCTCGTTGGAAGAAGAGATGAAAACTGCAGTAAAAGGAGTTGTGCATAGATTTTATTGTGAGAAGCAGATCCCATCCGTCAACAAAATTCTTACTAAAATCAATGAAGATCGGGATTTAAAGAACTGAGCTCTAGAAATTGCTCAGAGAACTTAATTTTTGATGGAAAAAATCAGATAGGAAATCTGTTCTTATAGATCGTCCGGAAACTGCCCGTTGGAGAAGGAAGTATCTCTCTCAAGTAAAAGGCAGAGTTGCTAGAAATAATACAATGTACAAAATTAGTAATTTAACTGAACTTTTGAAAGATTTTTTTTGAACAAAGTTATTGCGGAAAATTGGGAAAAATCCATATAATAAAAGAATAAAACAAAATGTGGAAACTCAATTAATTGAGCGACGATAGCTTCACTGAATTTGATTACGAATTAGATACGTAATGTTTACCAGTGTAAACACAATTTGTTTTTGTTGTATTTTATTGTTTAATGTTGTTTATATATTTTTTTTTTATTTTTTTTATATATTTTTATTTTAGTGTGTCCCATTCTTTAATTTTATATATGTTTAATTCCAATTAGCCATAATTTCTTTATTATTTTATTATTATATTTGTGCCTTTTTCTTAAGCGTGTAGAATTAATACGTTTTTTTTTATTTTTTTAAGCCTATCGGATATTTTATATAATAAAGGAAATTAAATTCAGATGTCAGTGCAATAGAAATAAAAATAAGTAGATATAATTTTAACTGTAACATATAAAAATTAATTACATTTGAATCCCTTTTTAGTGTTTAATTTAAGAAATAAATAAACCGAAACGTCAAATTTCCTAAAAATGTTTATAATTAATGATAAAATGACCGATAGCCCCCCAAAAAAAATTTTAATATTATATGGACGAATTTATTTTTTTATATATGTTTAACTTCTTTTCTTCTTGACAATGAGTATTTTGTAAGTATTTAAATTGCAACTTCGAATTTTTTGAAAGAATAAGGCTACGTTTTAGTTTGAATGTGCCTAAAACGGTTTTTATGTTAAAATTAAAAATAATAAAAATACAGTTGTGATTTGTGTTAAATATGTCAAAATTATCTGTATTTTGTACTGTATGTGAATTATTAAGAAATCATAAGAAATAAAATAATGATACAAAAACTTTTTATTTTAAATTTATTACCGAAATAATATTCTATGCCATAAATACTTAGTGATAAAATACACCTCTTTCCGACGCCTATGACAAGGATTAAAATCCTTTTTAACACTTCCAAATGTCTATTGTTATCCAACCCAAATAGTCCATTATTATAGACCGGTATTTTTGATTATAAAATTTCTAACCCATCCCTAGGAAAAAAATATATATCTAACAGATTTTGCCAAAGACACCGAGCTAAAGAACACAGGTAGTTTGCGAAGGAAAAAAGGTAAAAAATGATTTATTTCTCTCTCTAGTCCTTGAATTAACTATAGTATAAGAGGTAAAATCGGGTATATTTTCCTGAACTCAAAGCTCTTGGGGGGGGGGGGGGGGGGCGATCGCCCCCACCGCCCCCACCCTTGTATCCGCGCCTGGTGTCTAGGGGGTTATCGTGGCCAATCAAGATGTTTGAACACATAAAGGTTTCACTTATATACTTTGGCCTACTGTTTACTTAAATATTTAAATTTGTTATTAACAATTTAAATATTTATAATGCAATTAAATTTTTAATATTTACATCAAGCCCATACTATTTTGTATCAGACTCAATGCTTTCAAAATTAAAAAAATTAACTAGAAATTGAAATATTATAAAATAAGTGAAAAATTACAGCATCCATGTAAACAACCATCCTAGATGAGCAGCGTGCAAATCTTAATATTAATAATAACCATGGTTTATCCGACGTAAACTGTGCTGCCTAGTCGGCGTCGTCAAAGTATTTTTCGGACGAAAGAGGCTTTTGGTGTCCTGCTTGACTAGCGTCCAAGGAAAAGTAACCTTACTCCAATCAAACTAAATATTATATTGCACGTAAATTTAGTTTCTGGATAAATCACTTGAGAATAATGCTAGAAATAGCAATTCATTCTTGCGCCAGTTTGACATACGATTTTAAAGCGGAAAAAATTATTTATTGCAAAATTTTCAAATATTGACATATTTTCATCCCTTTTTCCATCATACTTCCATAAAAAGCAATCTTAGAGAAAAACTGCATACTGAATAATTTGTTAGCCAGAAAATTTCCTATTGACTTGTGTTGATTTTCAAAATTTGCAGAATTACAATGCAATACAGAGAAAAGCGCAAAAGAAAAAATTATTATATGAATTTACGACCTCACGAGTAGAGAGCAGACGTTCAGACTTCTTGAAGAGCTGCTGTTTCTCTATTTGCTTTATTTTTCATGTAGATCGAGCTTTTCTGGTTCTTTGAATGCTTTTTCGTGCTTGCCATTTCACCCGTACGTTCTGGTAGGTATAATTTTTAGCCTGTTGGCCAATTTTGAAATTTATGAGTTCCATAATATTCAAAATAGCTGAGTATTCTTCATTAAATAATATGACAGATGCATATGGAACAGTTTCGACTGTCGTCACGCCTAAATTCAGATATTTTGGAATGAAACGCCAAATGGTTGCATTGTAATTCTCGTTTGTATTTTGCGTGTCCATACATCTCTGCACCAGGTCATGTCTAGAAAGATCTTCATATATCGGCAAAATATGTTCCTAGATACCAGCGTGAAGAAGTCTTGGGTTCTTATACTTAAATCTTTTAGCAACGGTGACTTGATACTCGCATGAGCAGCCTACCGGGTAGTTCTCGTGCACCGGATTCTCATTAGCCAAAGTCATATGTTTATACGTGACCAAGATATCTGCGTCTTCACGAGTAGAGAGTAGACGTTCAGACTTCTTGAAGAGCTGTTGTTTTTCTATTTGCTTTATTTTTCATGTGGATCGAGCGTTTCTGGTTCTTTGAATACTTTTTCGTGCTTGCCGTTTCACCCGTACGTTCTGGTCGGTATAATTTTTAGCCTGTTGACCAATTTTGAAATTTATGAGTTCCATAATATTCAGAATAGCTGAGTATTCTTCATTAAATAATATGGCAGATGCATATGGAACAGTTTCGACTATCGTCACGCCTAAATTCAGATATTTTGGAATGAAACGCTAAATGGTTGCATTGTAATTCTCGTTGGTATTTTGCGTGTCCACACATCTCTGCACCAGGTGATGTCTAGAAAGATCTTCATATATCGGCAAAATATACTCCTAAACACCAGAGTGAAGAAGTCTTGAGTTCTTATACTTAAACCTTTTAGCAACGGCACTTTGATACTCGCATCAGCAGCCTACCCGGTAGTTCTCGTGCACCGGATTCTCATTAGCCAAAGTCATAGGTTTATACGTGACCGAGATTGCTGTTTTCATATTCTTAGCTGAATCGTTATTACCCCGTGTTGCTAATCAGTAATATTTGGTAGGTTCTTTCATGTGATCTTTCGTTAATATTCTTTACCTCCGAGATTTTCTTAAGTCCAACATTCGATTTGATCATTGTAAAATCATTGTCGTTTGGATTTAATTCTAGAATCGATTTAAAAGTTCTAGAATTGCCGTAACCAAGGTAATTTCCATATTTTACTCCATATAATTCTGCAGACCGTAAAAACATTTCTTTCATCGCATCTACCTCCAATTCGGCAACTGATCTCTCTTGATTCATATTACACTCTTCTTCGTGTTTTTTGCCTATTTTTTGTATTTTACTGAATTCTTGTTCTCATTATCCCAGAACGTAAACATTCTACAGTAACTTGATTTTACCAAATCGATCACTTTGCCTATATAGTATAGCCAATAGGTGTAATCAGTCTATACAGAGACGAAAATGCACGTTCCATCACTAGAAACTTTCGAATTTTTCAAGGATTTCTCGCATATCTCATTTTCTTAATTAATATCTAACATACGGTTTTTGCGGAGTTACATCACAAATATGCTATAAAATCAAGTAATCAGTGGATTTACTCAAACCTTTTCCAATATCCATCTAACTAATAAATAAATTTGTTTAGGATCACTATCGAATTTCTTTGTCAGCTGGAAGTATTACGATGTTCTCCTGTCGAGAGATTTCTTTTTGGAGGTTTTGTTTTACGCAAAATGGCTGACATTTCTTAGAGGATAGTTTTGGTGTGTGAAGTTGTTTAAGTTGGTTAGCACTGTTTCAACTCTAACTATTATGTTATAGGTTAGAATACGTGGTACTTCGAAAGCTTGAGTGAGTCACCAAGCTTCTTCCAAGCGGAAATAGTCACCATCAGGAAGTGCATCTAGTCTGGCAAAGAGAAAAACTATCGCGAACTAGAGATTATTATTATGTCGGATAGTCAAGCAGCCATCATTGCGCTGAGTTCTCGCGTAATCAGCTCCAAGATGGTCTGAAGATTGCTGGAAGAACTAAGCAAGGATAACAAGGTTACCTTCTTGTGGGTACCAGGACACATTGGGGTAGAGGGAAATGAAATAGTAGACAAACTTGCGAGAAAAGAGGCAGAGAGTCCATTTCTGGGGCCCGAACCTTTCTGTGGGATCAGTAGCAGTGTAATGCTGGAAGAACTAAAAAAAAGGAAGAAATCAGGAGATCTATTTATTGGACGGATCTTCAAAACATGAGACAAACGAAGATACTTCTTGAGAACTATAACCAGAGGAGATTCAAGAAATGCAAAGCCTAAGGAAAACCAACTTAGAGTTCCGATAGGAATACTGATGGGGCATTGCTATCTGAAGGAACACCTAAAAAACTCGAATTGGCAGAGAAATAAGAATGCAGATTCCTTTTAGAGTACAGCGCTTAGAAAGTTCTAGAATGCAGTTCTTGGTAGCACACCAAATAGAAGAAGGAGAGCTACCTACTATAAAGCCGTCCAACATTCTTGATATCCTAAAAGAAATAGGACCGGAGGGCCTGTTCTAGGAGGCAAGGTATTACTAACGACTTGTCAGCTAAAAGGGAACATAATAGATCGATTAGATGGTAATGCATGGATCCTCATTCTTTTATATGCAATATAAATACATAGCCAGCTTCATAATGAACACTATTCTTCTATTCACTTCATATGCACCTTGTATAAAAAAGCCATAATTGATCAATGTTGTTCCACATTTGCATTGCACTACAATTTTCTGACCAATCCACGATTTTTTGTTTCTGCAAATGATATTTTTGATTTTGCAAGCTGTACAGAAAACTATTTCTGAAGGATAAATTAATATTGGCAAAAATTCGATCCTCCGTTTCCTCGCGGAAGTTTTCTTGACAATGCGCTCTCTCCATGCTGGTACTTCTTTTCTCTTAATTAACAAGCTGGTTTCCATGAAATTTTTGTTTGCGCTGATTTGCATGCGTCGAAAGTCTCTATTAAATTTCGATTCTAAAATAACACACTGCATTCATAAAACTATGAATGTATATATTTTTTAAAATGACATTTCTGAAAATCGAATTTGTTTCCTAGTTCATCTTTTGTTTCGATTATAATAAAAACGATTTTCTTGAAATGTAGCCTCTAGAAAAAAAACTCTGTCTTTAACAGGCCAGCATTTCCCAAAGGAAAGTCAATTATGTGTTTGGTAATAACAGCGAGAAAATCAAGAAGTAAAAACTCAAACCTAATAAGTTTCTCTTTTTCATAGCCAAAGAGCAAGCTCAAGTCTTTTAGTTCTTTCGTAATAAAATGTTTTAAAAGGTTTTTTTAAGGAAAATGGATGTTTTCAGGGTGCGTTATAAATGAACTTTTGAAGTTTCTTTTGGCTATAGTGAGTTATGGTAAAAAGTGGAGTCATTTACCCTTTTACACGCCAATTTTTCGAAACAAATTTTATCTGTTAACAAAAAATTAGTAGTGAAAAGAGCCTTTCTATGGTTTTAGGGCCAAAAATGAAAAATTGCAGCTGCTGTGTTATGGTTACCAAATTTAATTACTATTTGTACAAAATAGGAAAAAGTATATTTATATATATATATATATATATATATATATATATATATATATATATATATATATATATATATATACAGTGTAGGAGATAGATTCAATATATACTATCGTCTATTCAACAATAAGAGAGTAATAAATCATTTTTACCCTTTTCTTTTCACCAGCTACCTGTGTTCTTTAGTCTAGTATCTTGGGCAAAATCTGTTATACATATATATTTTTTTTAGGAATGGGTTGAAACTTTTAGAATCAAAAATACCGGTCTTAATAATGGGCTATTTGGGTTAGATAACAATAGATATTTGGAAGTGTGAAATGTTAAAAGGGATTTTAATCATTGTAATAGGCTTTAATTTTAGTATTGACACCGTTTAAGGCACATTCAGACTAAAACGTAGTCTTACTGTCTCAAAAAATTCTAATTTATAATTTAAACACTTATAAAATATCCATTATCATAAATACATAAGTTAAACATATATAAAAAAATTAATTCGTCCATTTAATATTAAAATTTTTTTGGGACTATCGGTCATTGTTTTATTAATTAAAAACATTTTTAGGACTTTTGACGTTTCAGTTTATTTATTTCCTAAACCACCTACAGAATTACAATTAAGCAGTAAAACGGGATTCAAATGTAGGTAATGTTTATATGTTATAGTTAAAATTATACTTACTTATTTCTGTCGCACTGATATCTTAATTTAATTTACTTTATTATATGGAAATCCGATAGCTCCAAAAAAATAAAACAAACGTGTTAATTCTGTATGCTTAAGAAAAAGACGTAAATACATTAATAAAATAATAAAATAATTACGGCTAATTGGACTAAATATATAAAAAATTAAAGAGTGAGACACAATAAAATAAAAATATGTCAAAAATATAAAAACAATATTAAACAATAAAATACAACAAAAACGAAAATTTAGATAATAAATTGTGTACATTGGTAAACATAAGTATCTAATTCATAATCAAAATCAGTAGAGTTATCGTTGTACATTTGCTATATATAAAGGCTCTCTTTTGACTATGTCAGTTGTAACCAAATGATCTAAATTGTTGAAAGGCAGCTATTGTTTTTTTCATCTTTTTTCCATACATTTGTTTACAGCCTTTCACTTTTATGCGAGTGTTATCGGACATTATCCAAAACTATTAATGATCCCTTTGGTATAAGATCTAACATTTGTTGAAAATACTCCTAAAGACGTCCTCGTTCATATCCTCGTAATAATTTTCAGTCCTATTGAACAGAAAAGTTAATTAACCCCCTTACCAAATCCTGTGGAACTTCCGACGTGTGTAATTTTGAGTCTGCGGCATTTTCCTGTAGGTTGTTTTAGTCCTGTAGACCAACCTTCCAGTGAGGCTTGTCGATATCTCTGAATATTTGTATCTTGTCATACTTTCGGTATAGTATGTCCTTCATTCAACTATGTTTCGTCTAAATAATAAATATATTTTCCATCTTTGCGACTTAATTGTTCGAAACTATGTCCTTCTCCAACGGACAGTTTCCGGACGATTTATAAGAACGGATTTCCTATCTGGTTTTTCCCAGCACAAAATTAAGTTCTCTGAACAATTTCCAGAGCTCAGTTCTTTTAATTTCAGGTAAATCCCGATCTTCAATGATTTTAATTAGAATTTTGTCGACGGCTGGGATCTGCTTCTCGTAATAAAATGTATGTACAATTCTTCTTATTGCAGTTTTCATCTCTCCTTTCAACGGGGGTTCTTCATCTTCCTGTAACCGAATGTGGCTTAGGAGCACTAATGATTCCAGTCGTCTTTTTCTCATTCAGCATTTTCCAACTCCTGTCATCTTGGAACATATCTCAACAGAGCTCTTAACATTATTATCTGGATATTGATGACTTATGGCATCATAAACATACATCGTAATAAGTTTTTTGTTGAGGAAAAAATGCCCTGGTTTGATGATTTAGGAATAAATATATAAATATATTTTTGGGGTATCTCACTAATCTCATATAATATATACAAAACAAGCGCAAACAAGATAAATCACTAAGGACACACTGTAAGGTGTACTTGGTTTACTGACAGAAATTAAACTGAACTATGTATTTTATTGCTATAGTAAATTTATACAAGCTAATAATATTTAAATATAATTAAATATAATTAGATGTATGGCAGTCCTCAGTTACCTGCGGCATTGGAGTAGATACGTCGGAGATCTTGGTGACCGTTTTATTACTCTATTGTAATGGAACAAATGTTAATTATTTTCATTGTTCAATGTCAACTATATTTTGTTAAAATAAATAATTAAATAATCACTCTGTGAATAGATATTCAGTGGGAATAGGGTAATTATATTTTTTTATCACTATCCACGAAGGTCTAAAGGAAGAATAAATCAGTTATCGAACTTAACTTTTGTGATCTTTGTCGTTTAAATGTTTTCTTAAAAAAAATACATAAAGTCAGTTAATTTATCAAAACGTAATAGGACCCTCTATTAGAATTGCCTATAAATCTGTCTAAGTAATCCTGCCCTGGTTAAGTAAATAAAACCAGACGTGATAAGGGTAGTTTTTAACATATGGTATGTGAAATACCGTTAAAATTTTTTATAATATTGAACGATTTTCCCATTATTAGGAAACAAAAGAATGATCAAATAAACTCACTATAATAGAAATATATCGTTTGACCATTTGTAAAAAGAATACTGAGTAATCACTGTTTTTTCTATTCACGAGAAATAACGAGTTAAGGTGTTTATTGCCAAAACAGTCAAGAAAAGTGAATAGTTTTTTTTTACAGTCTTTAACATATATTCTTTTAGTTATAGAGAGAAATAGAATAGTTTTATCAATTGTGTTTACATAAAAATTAAGCTTAAGAAGCGCACAGGTCAATTCGTGAATCAAGCATCCGGTATAGAATAGATAACGCCCTCAGCATGTAACGATCGAAACCTTCGAACTTTAAGGGAAAGAAATTGACGTTTACCGGGTTCCATCTTGTAATTTGGGTACAAACGTGAAACAAAGGGAGAGAGGGTGTAAGATTTGAGAACGTTCTTTTAAAAAAATACTAAAGTTAGTCACAATTTGAATGTCGGTTAGAACGGTACCGTAGTACCAGTGCCATAGTATAATTACGTCACGGGTATAATCGCCGGGAAAGAAGGTTATCTTTGTATGATTTGTTTTGATTTAATTCGGGAAATTAAGGGATTATCGTG
The DNA here is from genome assembly GCA_034092305.1 of Diaprepes abbreviatus. Classification (NCBI taxonomy): domain Eukaryota; kingdom Metazoa; phylum Arthropoda; class Insecta; order Coleoptera; family Curculionidae; genus Diaprepes; species Diaprepes abbreviatus. The sequence continues at coordinate 94,290 of JASJET010000216.1, read as the reverse complement.
TGTTATTTTAGTGGGGCATTTCGCGATTTTCATACGGTTCGATTAAGAAATATAAATAGCTGTATTTCGCGTTTTATTTCTTTCTTGTTTAATATTTTATTAAGCTATTTATACGTGTTTCTTCAAAATTGGGTTTTAAGTTTTTGGTTAAATAACGGCAGAGAAGAGCAATTATGTTAGTTTTTCGTAATTGTAATTAATTTTAAGTTTCTCACTATAAATAGTTCGTTTTTATTCTATTTATTTTTGTTAATAGACTAAGTTAATTTGAGAAACTTGTTTTATTCAATTCAATTAAAACCTTCATGCGAATTAACTTGCAGGCGCGCTGTTGCGAGACCTACAAAATAAGAGACGTCTACTGACCAACTAATTAGCAGCCTTTCCTGAGTCCTGAAGATCTGAGTCATGGTTGTGGTAAGCTTTAATAACCGTAGTGTTTGGTACTAAAGCTGCAAGAGAGAAGTTGAACGACCTGACTTCCAGCGTGTCTTTATTACTCTGATATTTAATTGTAGGTTTTTAAAATAGTTACTAATTAATATGGGGCAAAAAATGATTATAGATAAAATAATTAACGCTACCTCAATGTGTCATTGGCCAGAGTCTATAATCAAATTTTGTCACACTATCTAGTTCTTAAACAGAGTATAAACATTTTTCCCAAAAGGGTACTATACGTATTTTTTTGAATTATTTTACAATGTTATTAATTTTAATTTCTACATATTCAATCATAATTTTAGTCGTCCAATTAGTCAATCTGTAAAATAACATGTTTGATTCAATTCAGGAACCACTAGACGTGTTAATGATGAGTCACTTGCGTAAATTTACTTTAGCTTTTAATATCAAACGCCATAAAAAGAGCGATTATTTTAGAAACATTAATTAAAAATAAATATATCGATTTGCCATCTAAAAATACCAGATATTCGTGTTATAACGTTCGCGCTCTATCGGTTAATCTAACGCGTAGACTGTTTGAACAGCCTGGCCAAATACAATTACACCCTTTTGTGGAAAATTAGAGCCCTGGATTCAAACAATCTATAATTACGTTGGGCCCGTAATAATAGTCTGGTGAATATCGTAAAACTAATTACGTGTTTTTGTAAACAGTTTACTCAATTTAGGTATTTTCTTGCTGTGGTTCCTGACAATTGTATCTGTAAAGTTGAAAAATATATTTGCATGTTTATAGTGATGTCGTATACCTACCAAAGACACTAATTCAAATGCAATATATTGATTCTATTTTTAAAATGGAGAATTAAGATTTTTAGATAATATGAAATAAAGTTTGGAAGACCATATCTTTTCCGTTGTCCCATTTATTTGGAGGCAGAGTATTTTTGAGCTCACCCTTTTAAAGTAGCCGGAAATAACAGTATGCAACAAGCTTTGGTTTTGTTTGAAGGTCATAGGCAATGATGTTTCTTGCGAAGTAGTAAATATCTGTTGGATTTCCATTGTCTTTATTTTTGTTAAATATCACGACGTTTCGACTAGTAGTTATCTCTAGCCGTTTTCAAGTGAAACTAAATAAATTCCTCAGCTACATGACTATTTATCCTAAAAGTAAATGCAGTAGAGTATGACTGAGATGGGTGCAGTCATGCCTGCTATGGCAAAATCGTACTTTTTATGCTGCATTTAGTTTTAGTTTACAATTACTAAGAAGTGGTTTCCACACTTCTCTTATATCTAAAGATGGTTTACTAAAACAACTCGGGTTCTGACGTTTAACCGCGGCTTCTTTGAATTTTCGTTTTCTCCAATGTAGTTCTCGGTGTAGTATTTTAGCTTCAGACCATTTTATGTGGTGTCCATGAGTCCAGGCATGATTGGCGGTACCAGATTTTTCTGTTTCTCCTCGAGATGTGCATTTTTGGTGTTATTTGATCCTTATGTCAAGAGGTCTCCTTGTTTCGCCAATGTAGGAATTGCCACATTCACATGGTATCTGATATACACAGTTCTTCATGTCTCTTTGAGTTGTTGGTTTGACCCTGGTGAGCCGACTTCTCAGAGAGTTATTTGAATTAAAAACAACGTTGATTTTATATCGTTTTCCTATCCTTCTAACGTTTGCTGAAATGCCTTTAACATAGGGGATGTTCAATACTGTTTTTCGTTCTTCATTCGTTGTCGATATTGTCCTATTTCTGCGTTGTTCAAGAAATTTATCCACTAGATATACTGGTATCCATTGGCTGTCAGATCATTTTTAATATAATCTACCTCTTTCATCAAGTTTTCGTTGGAATTGCAGAGAGTTAAGGCTCTATCTACGAGATTTCTTATAATTCTTTGTTTGGTGTTGTTGGAGTGATTAGATGAATAATTCAGGTATTGTCCTGTGCCACGCACACAGTATATCTAGTGGATAAATTTCTTGAACAACGCAGAAATAGGACAATATCGACAACGAATGAAGAACGAAAAACAGTATTGAACATCCCCTATGTTAAAGGCATTTCAGAAAAGTTAGAAAGATAGGAAAACGATATAAAATCAACGTTGTTTTCAATTCAAATAACTCTCTGAGAAGTCGGCTCACTAGGGTCAAACCAACAACTCAAAGAGACATGAAAAACTGTGTATATCAGATACCATGTGAATGTGGCAATTCCTACATTGGCGAAACAAAGAGACCTCTTGACATAAGGATCAAAGAACACCAAAAATGCACATCTCGAGGAGAAGGAGAAAAATCTGGTGCCGCCAATTATGCCTGGACTCATGGACACCACATAAAATGGTCTGAAGCTAAAATACTACACCGAGAACAACATTGGAGAAAACGGAAATTCAAAGAAGCCGCGGTTATACATCAGAACCCGAGTTGTTTTATTAAACCATCTTTAGTTATAAGAGAAGTGTGGAAACCACTTCTTAGTAATTGTAAACTAAAACTAAATGCAGCATAAAAAGTATGATTTTGCCATAGCAGGCATGACTGCACCCATCTCAGTCATACTCTACTGCATTTACTTTTAGTATAAATAGTCATGTAGCTGAGGAATTTATTTAGTTTCATTTGAAAACGGCTAGAGATAACTACTAGTCGAAATGTCGTGATATTCAACAAAAATAAAGACAATGGAAGTCCAACAGATATCTACTACTTCGGAAGCTTTGGTTTATTTGTTCTATCTTGTATGAAAAGTGCATTTTTTTGTTAATTTTGGATGCTGAACACAAAAGTGACAATGAAATTAAAAACTTAGTTTAAATTTTCAAGAACAAGTTTTTCTTTGATTTTATTTTGAACAAAATAAAAAAAAATACATACTTTTACACTTATAGAGATACTAAGTATCCTGTATTTTCGTTTTTCTTTTGTGAATTGTTTCTAGAGCATCTCTGAGTCAAATAGTAGTCGGCAAGCATAGAAGCATTCCACCTTCCCTGGTATCTTTCCTCCATTGTTGATATATCCTGGTGAAAGCGTTCGCCGTACTCATCACTTACAGCTCCGCAGTTGTCAGGAAAAAGATCTAAATGTGAGTGTAGGAAATTGATCTTTAGAGACAATCTATTTTTTGATACGATAACAAAATATTCAGCAATAGTAACATAATTGTCAGCTTGTTTATTTGGAAGCTCTAAGTATAATTTAATTTTCAAGTATTTCTACAAGAAATGATCAAGAAGGATTAAATCTGGTGATCTGGCCGGTCACTAAACTGCCACTCTTCTGCTTATCCTACTATTCGGAAAAATCTCATCCAAATAAGCAAAGGCAGGAGCATCATATTGGGGCGACACTCCACCTTTTTGAAAAAAATGATAACGCTAAAACATATCGGATTCTTCTGTGTCTAGATACAAAGTGTTCAGTACAGGAATGAGATCATTTTGAAGAAACCACAACTATCTCGCAGCAGTGAAGGTACCGTAAAAGAAATAAGGACCTAAGACTCTTCCGTCAACTATATCGCACCATATGTTCACTTTTTGATGTTTTTTGTTGATAACTGATGTGATCCAATAAGGATTTTCAGTTGCCCATTAGCGACAATTTTGTGTGGTGACGTGGCATAATTGTTGCATTTGCCCGCTAAATTGATTCCGGCAATCAGAATTATCTTCCAACAATTCCTGAGCTAAGCAAATCTTGTATGGATGATAGTTCGCCGTTTTCAGTATTTTATGTCCACTACAATGTGCTACATTAAAAATTGAAGCTGTTTCCATGAGTGTGAGTCCAGGATTATCTTGTGGTGTTAAAAAAATATTAAGCTGAACTTCTTTTATTGTTGAAGATCGATCAGATTTTTCGATATCCCGAATGTGCCTCATATTCCCTGAATTTTGCCTTAACTCCTGTTACCACCCTTCGACCTATAGGTTACCGATCATGGTGAATTGTAAAACTCAACCACCTCTATTTGTGTGCGCGTTCTATCTCCAAAACTAATTTTGCATAATATTTCAATGTTGTTCATATTCCGTTAATATTATCATTTTCCAACAAAATAGCAATAAGGTTAAATAAACATACGAACACACTTGTTTCGCTTTCGAAAAACGTTAATCGCTTATTTAGCGTACGAAATTCTAATATCTAATGTCAAAATTGACTTTTTGTAACGTTGAAAATAAAAAACCTTCTAAACAAATTTAACATCATTAATGTTACTAGAGGTGGGCAGGTAGAAGATCTTGCGAATTGAAGATATATTTCTTGATAATTTCCTGATGTAACGTACATCGATATTTACTTTGTCGTATGTAAAAAATATGCCCTTCCTGATTTTGAAATAAAAAATAGGATCTACAATTGAAAAAAAAAATATCGTTGACGTTTTATCTCATTCTTGAGTTACGGTGTATATTTCGGTATTACACAAAAAAATTTATCAGCTGCTTTACGAAAACACTGTATATTAGGACTTGTAATATTCGATGTTTTATAGCCATTTTGTCTGAGAAAATTTTCTATGTTATACAGCCACGAGCAAAAATATTAGACATCCCTAATTGTTTATCTCTATATTGACAGTAAGTGTGCAGATAAGCCTCTTATGGTTTTATTATTGCATTAGGGGTATGTTTTCATAGAAATAGGACAAAAAGAAATATTTATAACACGCAGGTGTGCATTAACACATTATTTCTTCGAATTAGCAATTTCACAAATTTTGGGATTTAGTTTGAAGTAAACACACGTGTTGTAAGCAATTATTTCTACCATCTTCTTAAAGTCTAACATTTATAGTATGAACCATGACTAAAAAAAGTTGATTTGGTGCAGAACAGCACCTAAAAATTAAGATTTCACATGAACATGGCATGTCCCACGTGAAGATTGCCCGAAAAGCAAAGTGCTCGCGTTGTGCAGTGCAATATGCATTAAATCATTTCAAAGAGATCGTATCCCATGCATATTACCGGTGTGTACGTATAGACTAGAGACCATGTCCCTCACCAAAAAATTAGAAACAGTCCAAAGAGCGATGGAAAGAAACATGCCTGGAATATCATTAAGAGACAGAATTAGAAACACCGAGATAAGACGCAGAACGAAAGTCAAAGACATCGTGAAGGAGGTTGCAAGGATGAAGTGGCGATGAGCTGGTCACATAGCCCGATATGAGGACAACAGATGGACACGAAGAATCCTGGAATGGAGACCGAGGGAGACAACAAGAAGCATGGGAAGACCTCAAAAAAAATGGGTAGACGACATAAGGACAGTGGCGAGCAAACAGTGGATGAGATTGGCGAAGAATAGAGAAATATGGAAACAATTGAGAGAGACCTACATCCAGGAGTGGATGGACAGAGGTGGACAAAGAGAGAGAGAGAGAGAGAGAGAGAGAGAGAGAGAGTATCCCATAAAAGCAGACCAAGAACAGGCAGAAAGAAAGTTACTACAAATCGTGATGACCGATTGTTGATTAGGCAGTCTCTACAAGACCGCAAAATAACAGTTTGAGACCATGCTGCAACTTTATCTGAAGCCAAAGGCAAAGCTGTAAGTATGCATACTGTGAGAAGAAGGCTTCTTAAAGGTGGATCAAAAGGTTGCAAGGCAAGAAAGAACCGTGGCTATCGGAGCACAAGAAGAAAAATCAGTTGATATATTGGATAGTGGAAGACTGGCCCAAAGTATTATGGTTCTTCAAGATATCGTTATTTACTTTAAGTTTTACATTAAAATAAATCAGTATCATTGAAAACAAATTCTGCCAGAAAAATTATGAAATCTTAAACCAGCTTTTTCTCTTTACACAAGTGTTTGGAACTCCGGATAACAACCCAGAATGTGCGGTACCCACTGTTAAACACGGTGGACGCTCAATTATGATTTGGGGTTGCATGGCTGCCCATGGAGTGGGCAAAATGATGTTATGTGAGGGGCGAATGAATAGTGAAAAATACACTGGAGTTCTAGAGGCAGCTCTAGCGCCGTCGATAATGCAGATTTTCGGCGATCCACACAGTGACGGAATAAAATTCCATCAAGACAACGCTAATTGCCACAAATCGGCTCGCACTGTGACGTGGATGGCTTAAAAGTGTATTGATCCTTTAGACTAGCCACAACAATCGCCAGACCTCAATCCAATTGAGCATAATTAGTCTATTTTAAAGAAAAAATCCGATGACATTTTAAGCCGCTTTAAGACATGAGTGGAAACAGTTATCCGCAGATGAATGTCTTAGGCTGATAGAATCAATGCCGAAGAGAGTAGCTACTATCATTAAATCAAAAGGTAGACCGACCAAATATTAATTACTTTAATATAATAAATCATATAAGTTATAACATCTGTTATATTTACATACCCTATGTTACTTTTGCTCGTGGCTGTAGTTCTGTCTCTATTTTATTATTGTCGATTTGTCGAAGAGATCTTGAGAGGCGGATGGATTTACTACAAGGTATCATCCAATTTTTGAAAACAGCAAATGTTAGTAATAAGTATTCTGTCAGGTTAAAAAATACTAATTCTATTTTTTAAAAATTGAAAACAATATCAAAATAACTAATTTTTTAGTAAATTTAGCTCCAAGTTCACGTAAAATATTCAGTTTAAAATATTTTCGACATTCTACAATATCTAAAGCAATTTAAAATTTATTTGTTCATAAATAACAGTTATCAATGACACGAGCATCAATTTTTAATAAACGGGTAAAAGCCGCCAAAAATAAAAACGATATATTCTGCTGCGAATTGCTAAACTATTCTTCATGTCAGTTAATGTAACATTTAAATCAATTTCCATTATCACATGACAACTTCGATCCTACAAAACAGTTTAAGCTATCAAATATTTATAATATATTATTTATTATTTACGGTTCTATTTTCCCTGACCGACAGAATGACCCTTCATTGTATAACATTGAACGTGGCAAACTGTTTTCATATAATGTCAATAAATAAGGTAAATGAAAATGGAAGCTAGAATTTTTTGCTTTTTTGGTTTGCTAATATCTATCATTTTCTTAAAAGGAAATATATCGATTTCCAGTTATAAGAAGTCATGTTTGATTCGAAGGAATAATAGATTACGATTCTGGTAAATAAACTAGACACTTGCCAATATTTCCACTGTATATCTTGACGGTGCGACATGAGTCACTGCACGGCAACTTCCTCAGATTCTGTATATAATGTTTGAGGTGCTCCGATATTGAAACCATCAATTACAAAAACGTGAATGTGATATTTGGGTCTAACCACACTGTTGTGCATTGTGATTTTTTTTGTCGCGTCCTGATTTTTTTTGGGCCTTTTGTGTCTACTGCAATGTGCTGATTTCAACCATAAGCTTGGTTTAACCCATCACCCATAAGTATAATGTAATGAAATAAATTATTTTGTTGTCTTTTTCCACTTGCATTAGTCGAAATTAGTTTCACGTTTACGTACCTAACGGTAGTCCGCTAACAAGTTCGGGGTACATTTTCCACTCTATCGCACTGCACCTAAATTGTCAGGGAAGAATTTCAAATGCGATAAGTTCTTCAACTACGTCTTTGTAGTTATCCGATTTCCTGTTATCTAAGAAGTTAGTACATACACTTTTGAATCCAGTTCATGTTCTATTCTCTTTTCGCGAAAGTTCAGTTTCAAATTTTTCATCTTTAAAAAGTTTTCATATTTGCGGCCCAACGAATATTCCTTCTTTAGGCTTTGCCTCATACGCGCAAATTTCCGTCTCATATAAAGAAAATGATTTCCTTTTCTATTAAAGGTCTTAACAAAATTTATTTTTTATATGCCCAAGTTTTATTTGCAAGGGAGGTAAATGAATTTTTCAGCTGTTTTACTAAGGGTACATTAAGGACGTTTTTCAGACCGAATACAATGTTTTCACGTGAAGGTCATTTTTTAACAACATAATTTTGGCTTCTAGCTCTGCTGGCCATTCGCATAAAACACAATAATATTTGGTACAGCCACTCTGCAGTCCTGTAAGTAGTGAAATAACTTTTTGATCGGTACAGACATTCCATTTATGATTTTTGTATTTTTCTCATACATTTCTTTCGTATATGCAACATGACTCACGGTAACAGATGATTGTGCATTACCACTAAATAATAAAACTGCCTTTAGATTTGTTTTCGAAGAGTAAATAAATAGATTTATTGAAAAGGTAAAGTTCGTTGTTTTAACTTGAAATATTATGACAGTAAACTAAGTCATTTGCTATGGAGAAAAATACTGCTATCATAGACTGCCTTATTCGAAACGTGGAAATTTTCACTCCCTTTTGTGAGAGATTCAACTGCTGCAAACGACATCCAGGCAGCTATGTTTTGGGAAGATCCAAATCACGAATAAGATCGTGGAGATCTTCCTGGGATATAAAATTGGGCTTTTTACTGCTACTACATTCGTTATCCAATTTCTTTTGAAAACTTAGACCGGCTTTTAATTCAAATTTATCCAAGTCCTCCGATTCCGAATCATTTTCTTATTTTTCTGAAACATAGGGGCAGATACGTTAGAAGCGTCATGAGGTACAGGTCTCATGGCTGACGAGATATTAGAATATTCAATTTTATTTTTGCTTTTACTAGAAAATCCCAGAATTTTTGTTAAGCAGAAGTACCAATCGTCAACATGATTTTGAGGTTCCCGCCAAGTCACTGGTATTCCAAATTTCATAGACTTGTGAGTACCCAGTAGACATCTGTTAGGATTCTTGAGTAAGTGGCAGCAAATTGGGAGCCCAAGTTTTGTCTTGATCGCTTTTGCATCCAAAATATAACTCGTAGATTTTCCTTACAAGTGGGCTTAAAGCCTTTCATTGAGCTTCATCACACATATAGCAGAATATATATATATATATATATATATATATATATATATATATATATATATATATATATATATATATATATACCTGTTGTCAACGAATCTATTAGACAAGTCATAATTTCTAGAATATTATGTGTATCAAAATGAGAATTGGTACAGGTAAATGGTATGTGAAGGGGAGAGTTTTGGCATATTTTCCACTGTCCGGCCACATCCGGTTTCACCGGAAATGGACCTGGTTTTGAATTTTTAAATAGAACACCCTGCATATTTTACCATTTTTGGATTTCTGAGACAATTCTAGATCAGAATGTGACATTTTAAAAACTTTTTACGTCTACTTCATTTTTTTAGAGCCACTTTTAAAATTGCATCTAGGTGGCCATGATCGGACGCAAACTAATCTAAGGGCCTTAGGTGATGTCAAAAAAATACAATCGCAAAGTTTTAGTTACTAGTATGAAAGACAGGAATAAGACAAATTGACAAAATTACGTTTTCATTTCTAACTCTTAATTTTCAAATGGTGACCCCTTTTTGACAACTACTTTTTAAAAAAAGCATTCTTTGACGAATCTGACGGTACTAATTTATTTGCGATTGGATTAGACATAAGAACAGAAATTAAATATTATTAAGCAAAATACTGGATAATTTATATACTTATGACAAGTGCGCCATGGACAGCCATGATGCGTAATAATTTGCAACTGTTTTTATCAAGTCTTCTTTGGAAAACAAAGCACTCACTTAAGTAGCTAATGACAGTGACATACGCTCTAAGAACAGACGTAAAAGTTTCTTAATTTTCGTTAAGTTTAGTTTAAATTTTCGTTAAAATAATGTATACTCAAAGTGAAAAAGTTGATATGTTATTAATATTTGGAGAGTGTCATAGAAATTCAAGAAATGCTGCCGAGTTGTATGCTCATGGATATCCGAATCGGCAACATCCAGCCCATCAGTATTTTCCGTATGTCGAGACTCGTTTTAGGCAAATAGGAAATCAAGAGGCGGAACAGAGGTTTATCATAAATAAAGAGACTGAGATTAACGTACTTGGTATGGTTGAGGTTGATAAAACAGTTTCGTTAAGCAAAATTAGTCAAGAACTGCAGATAAGTTATGAATCAGCAAGAAAAATACTGAAAAAGCATGGATATCGAGCATTTAAATATCAGTTACATCAACATTTGTATAGTAAGGATGGCGATAGACGGGTAGCGTTTTGTGATTGGCTGCTTCAAAATCATAGAGTTAACCCAAATTTTATCGAGTTTATTCTATTTTCCGACGAATCCCGATTTACAAATAATGGTATGTTCAATAAGCAAACTACTCGGTACTGGGCCCAACAAAATCAACATGAAATGAGAGGGAAATTTTCAAGAAAGATTTGGCGTCAATGTCTGGGCTGGTATCGTTGGAAACAGAATAATTGGACCAATATTGTTTCAAGGTGAGTTAACAGGGGTTAGATACTTAGGTTTTCTTCAAAATGAAATCGAAAATCATCTTAATGGTATACCTTTGGCAGTTTTACGGCGAATTTACTTTCAACAAGATGGAGCACCACCTCACAATACTAGAGAAGTTCTTAATTATTTAATAGAGCATTTTAATAATCGAATTATTGCAACCAATGGTCCGGTACGGTGGCCAGTCCGCTCACCGGATCTTACTGTGCTCGATTTCTTTGTCTGGGGATATGTTAAAGAATGGGTTTACTATGGAGCAGCCCCAGCTACCCTTGAAATATTAGAAGAAAGAATTTTACGGGCATTTAGAAGTATAATGCCCCAAATGCTACAAAACGTGTTGAGAGAAACAATTGAACGAGCTGAAATGTGTCGTGAAAAAGAAGGAATGCACTTTGAACATTTAATACACTAAACTTTTTAACAAATTCAGCTACTGTACTTTCAAATATTTTAAGTGCGTCGTCCAAGTTATTAGTTTATTTTGTTAATTTTGTTAAATTTTTAATCCAATTCCTGTCTTTCATACTAGTCACTAAAACTTTGCGATTGTATTTTTTTGACATCACCTAGATGCAATTTTAAAAGTGGCCCTAAAAAAATAAAATAGACGTAAAAAGATTTTAAAATGTCACATTCTGATCTAGAATTGTCTCAGAAATTTAAAGATGTGAAAATATACAGGGTGTTCTATTTAAGAATTCAAAACCTGGGCCATTGAAAGTGGAAAATATGCGAAAACTCTCCTCTTTACATAACATTTACCTGTACCAATTCTCATTTTGATACACATAATACTCTAGAAATTATGACTTGTCTAATAGATTCTTTGACACCCGGTATAGCAGAATATATATATATATATATATATATATATATATATATATATATATATATATATATTTTGTCTTTTCTTGAGTTTAGGTTCTTAAAAAATAAATCTAAACCCAAGAAAAGACAAAATAAAAAAAGGATATAATCTATGGTTCAAGAATATATATATATATATATATATATATATATATATATACATATATATATATATATACATATATATATATATATATATATATATATATATATATATATATATATATATAGCTTTTTACATTTCATAGTACTAGTTTGTGTTTGTGTTTGTTAAAAGCTAGTATGATAAATATATGGACTCAGGAACAATATGACGATGCCGAAAGACTTCATCAGCTGTACGACTCCTTTAATTTCCATAGAAAAATCAAGGAAATAACTGGAACAATTAGAACAACAGCATTGCCGTCAATAAGAAATAGACAAGGAAGACCGATATTGGATACCGACGAATTAAAGGAAACTTGGAAGAAATATGCGGAGACTTTGTTCAGTGATCAACGAACAGATGCCCTGATGAATGACACTGAAAACATGAGTGGTCCAAAAATTTTCGAATGTGAAGTCAGGTACGCAGTGAACTGGATGAAGAATGATAAATGAGCAAATCCTAGTGGATTGGTTAAAGTCTACGTTAATTGCTATTCCAAAGAAAACAAATCCCAAAAACTGCGAAGACTATATATTATATCGTAAGTTGTCGCAGATGGTGAAATGAATGATTTGGTTATTCCGGATTTCAATCCTTTCATTCAAAAACTGCTTCGCCAAAATCTCATTTAGCATTTTCAAGTGCGGTTCGTCTCGCTGAAATATGTGTAGGTAATTACGATAAACCTGTTGTTTAAGGATATGTTATCAGAGCTATTCGAAGAAATTATTTCCTACAAGACACGATACATCAAGATAGGAAAAATAGTCAACCTTTTTAAACTTGAAACAGAGAGACATAGTCAGAATTCTACGGATAGGCTTAAAATAAGCTAAATATAAAAGATATAAATTAAAACTCACCTGTATTCTTTCTGACGAAGTGGATTGAAATATGAGTATTCTTTTCCTATGGCTTTAGAAAATGCAAGGAAATAGAGGAGTTGCAAAACAAGTACGATAACTTCAACTTGCATAAAAAAGTCAGAGAACTAGCTGGAATAGAAAAGAGAAAAACCCCAAATGTATTGCTAGACAAAGAGGGAAACATTATTATGGAAACACAACAAAAATTAGGCAGGTGGAAAGAATACATAGAAAAACTATTTGAAGATCAAAGGCACGAAAATTCTTCTATAAACAGTCTGGGCGGTGACATAGGGCTTGAAATTACTAAAGCAGAGGTCATTTATGCATTAAGGTAGATAAAAACTAATAAAGCTGTTGATCCAGATGAAATGCCAGGTGAGTTGTTGAAGCTGATCAACGACAAAAATTTAGATTTATTAGTGAGATTATTTAATACAATTTACACGACAGGAACTATCCCCCGAGAAATGTTAACATCAACATTCATATGTTTACCAAAGAAAGCAAATTCAAAAGAATGCAGTGACTATCGAACAATCAGTCTCATGTCACATACTTTGAAAACCCTTTTAAAAATTGTACACGCTAGAATATATTTCAAGTTGGAGCTTGATATTAGTGACACACAGTTTGGCTTCCGGAACGGGGTGGGTACAAGAGAAGCATTATTTGCTTTCAATGTGCTTACTCAAAGATGCTTAGATATCAATCAGGACCTCTATGTCTGCTTCATAGATTACAACAAAGCTTTTGATAGGGTCAAGCATGACAAACTAATAGAGATTCTCAGAAGCAAAAATTTGGATGAAAGGGATTTAAGGTTGATATCAAATCTGTATTACAATCAGCGAGCGGCAGTGAGATTTGGTCAGGATATATCCGGAGATGTGGAAATACAAAGGGGAGTCAGACAAGGTTGTATATTGTCACCTTTACTATTTACCGCTTATTCTGAAGAGGTCATATTGGAAAGTCTTGAATCTGAAACAGCAGGGATAAAAGTAAACGGAGTTTTAATCAACAATATTAGGTATGCAGATGACACCGTAATAATAGCTGATAGTTTGAAAGACCTAGAAAAGATAATGAATAAGATATTGAAAGTCAGTGGAGAATATGGACTCTCTCTTAACACGAAAAAGACCAAGTTCATGATAATTAGTAAAAACAACACCAATAATAATGAAACCCTAATGGTAGGAGGCCAGCACGTAGAAAGAGTTAAGAAATACACTTACTTAGGAACCCTAATAACAGAAAATAATGACTATACCGTCGAAATAAAAACCAGAATCGAGAAAGTACGTGCCAACTTTATTAGAATGAAAAAGGTTATCTGCAGCAAAGATCTAACGTTAGCCCTGAAAATACGACTTACTAAATGTTACGTATATAGTGTTCTATATTTTGGAATGGAAGCATGGACACTGAATCGAGAGACAATGAGAAGACTTAACTCTTTTGAGATGTGGACCTATAGAAGAATTCAGAGGATTTCGTGGATGGATCGAGTTACGAACGCCGAAGTGTTGAGAAGAATGGGGGAAGAAAAGGAAGTCGAGATAACAGTAAAACAGAGAAAACTGCAATATTTCGGACACATTATGCGAGGAAGAAGGTACAGCATATTACGGCTCATAATCCAGGGCAAAATAAGTGGCAGAAGAGGCGTGGGACGACGACGAATTTCATGGCTAAAAAACCTAAAGGAATGGTTTGGATGCAGTCCAAAACAACTATTTAGAGCAACTGCCTCAAAAATTAAAATAGCTATTATGATTGCCAACCTCCGCAATGGAGAAGGCACTTGAAGAAGAAGAGATCGCTTTAGACTCTTATATTCTTCGCAGAGTATTTTTTAGCCAAATTTCCTCAGACAAAATTCCATCAGCTCAGGAATTTATAAATTGTTCAAGGGTACGTTTCTTTTAGATACGTTTTATTCTTTCAAACTAAGTGAAATTATAAAAAAAATATGTCATTTTTCTTTTCACGAGAACATTTTTTCGAACACATATTTCTAACAAATGTGAAGAAATGATTCAATGACTTGTCTCTTACTTGCAATTGATAATCATTCACTTATAAATCAGCTGATTATGGAAAAGCCGAACTCGAGGAAGTGGTTATATACCCTCATATGGTCTTATAACAGGTGTTAAAAAATAGAGTGACGGAATTGCAAACATTGCGTAACAATTAATAGATTCTGTATCTAAATTAAGTCAGCAAGCGTGGCCAGCATAGCGTGTTGTCAACCAATTAGAATTTTAGTGCCATTAAAATACGTTTGATATTATATTTGAGGAAGTTCAGGGTCAAAATATATTGCTACGAACGGAGGAATTATATGCGTATATATTCTTAAGAAGTCTTCTATAAAATACATATTGTGTTTTACAGTTTAAATAATGTATCTTATGAACCACAAAATCTAAGGAATCTTTATAAGCTATAATAAAACTCATATGGTTAAATGAAAGAATATGGGATAAACATGGTTGTGTTCCTAGAAATTTATGGTCATTTATTTTTATCAGTTGCTGATCAATATTATCACATTTGGGAATTAAATCATATTGATTTAATTTTTTTCTTCCTTTATATATGAAGGAACTTTTCATGTGTCGGAAAATTAAACTATCGTATTTTTAAACTATATTACTATATTCATTTATTTTAAAGAGACCCTTGTAAAGTTCCATATAAGCAAAATGAGTTGCTATATGTAGCAAAACGAGATTGATATTTCCTGAGAAATCATTAACAAAAAAATCAACCGTTGCATGATTAGATTCTATTGAAGTTAAAATATTCCTATTTCTTACGAGCTTTCCCGTGAATCACTTTATTCATTATTTAAAAATTGAATAAAATCATTTCAGTGGTTTTTAAAAACATCGTGCACAAACATACGGAAAGACAAATAGACATGGTGAGAGATTTTGTTGAATACTATATGATGATTACCCACAGATTTGTGAAAAGGTTGTCTTCCCTAATTTAATAATAGAGAGGTCTATTTTTGATGATATTAAAAAAGTGATAGAATGTGCGACTATAAGATGAAAGAAAGAAGACTTAAGAATTTTTTCTACACTATCTCTCCTTTTCAGCCTATACTCATCCACTCCTGGAAGCACATTGCTTTCAGTTCCTTCCACGTCAGTGCTTCAGTTGGCTGGAATAGAATTATTCTCTATAATTTTCTAAATATCGTCATTTCATCCTTTTTTGGATCTTTTAGTTCTTTTCTAATTTTTCTTAGATGCTAGTTTACTATTTGGTTAGTTCACTAGTTTAGCTAATACCTGTTTGTAATAGATTATTGCAAAAACGGCTGGATCGATTTCGACGAAACGTTAATGCACTAAAGTAACTGTTACTAGGAGAAACTTGTACTTTGTTTTGTTCTTAATAATGAATTAGTATTGCTTATAGTTTCGAAAATTTTTAAAGTCTTTATAAAACTGTTATTTTCAAAACTAAAAATCATCAAAATCTCAAAACTCTTTGATTTGGGTTACACCTTTACAGTCTGTGTAGCGGAGCTGATTCCGCCTGGTGTGAATATACAACTACATTAGCAGTTTCGAAGCATATTAGTTGATCATTTTCCATAACCGAATTCATAAATTAAAATAGAAGTTATTGGAAGATAGTGACAGTGACTCTGACAAAAGTTTGTTCAAAAATTAAATTATCTCTGATCCTAGTGTCAGGATCTAGGTTAATTTGCATTACTTTTTTTAAATGCAAACAGCCTATATATACCATCACACAGGCGGAAGTGGAATCGGCGATAAATAGACTCAAAAATAACAAAACCCTCGGGCACGACCAGATACACGGAGAAGTTCTCAAATTAATTGACTCAGAACAAATAAAACTACTAACCACCCTCTTTAACAAAATTTACATGAACGGTCAAATACCAAAAGACTGGCTATTGTCGACATTCATCCCGATTCCCAAAAAAACGAACGCAACTAAGTGCTCCGATCATAGAATAATCAGCTTGATGAGTCACGCTTTAAAAGCTTTTCTTAACATCATTCAAGCACTAATATATAGAAAACTCAATGGAAACGTAAGTGACACGCAGTTTGGCTTCAGACAGGGACTTGGCACTAGAGAGGCCTTGTTTTCCATGCAGGTTCTGATTCAAAGAGCACGTGACATCAATGCCGACGTCTTTGCATGCTTCATTGATTTTGAAAAGGCATTTGACAAAGTGCAGCACAGTAAACTGATTTCAATCCTACAAGAGACAGAAATTGACGACAGAGACAGAGAGATAATATCAAAGCTATATTCACAACAAAAGGCTATTGTACGAGTTGAGAATGAGACAACAGAAGAATTTAATATAAAGAGAGGAGTACGCCAGGGCTGTATACTGTCGCCACTTCTATTCAACGTATACTCAGAACATCTCTTTAAAGAAGCACTGGGCAACATAGAAGATGGAATTATTGTAAATGGAGAAGTAATAAACAACCTAAGATACGCGGATGATACCGTTCTTATAGCCGATACTGCAGAGGGACTTCAAAGAATTATCGACCGAATAGTGACAGCTTGCAACAGATATGGTATGAAGATAAACTGCAAGAAGACGCAAACGATTATTGTCAGTAAAAACGACGTCGGCAATATACAGTTTACTGTCAACAACTTAGCTCTCACAATGGCCGAGACGATCACATATCTAGGCTGTACGTTGAATAAGGACTGGGACCACTCTCGAAAAATAAGAAGCCGAATCGAGAAAGCAAGAGGTACTTTTAATAAGCTGCGCAACATACTCTGCAACCTATCCCTCAATATACATACGCGGATCAGGATTTTGAAATGCTGTGTACTGTCAACTCTCTTGTATGGAGCAGAAGCCTGGACCCTTACCGATGCTTCATGTAAACCTATAGATGCATTTGAGATGCGGTGCTACCGCCGCATGCTTAGGGTTCCTTGGATACACCACATATCAAACGAAAACATTTTACAACGTATCGGTGGAGAACTGGAATACCTTACAAATGTCAATCGCAGAAAATTGAAGTACTTTGGACATATCATGCGGAATGAGAAATATCACCTGCTCCAACTTATCCTACAGGGGAAAATAGAAGGCCAAAGATCAGCTGGACGAAGACGAATATCATGGCTGCGCAACTTACGAACATGGACTGGAATGACATCAACAGGTCTGTTCAAAGCAGCAGTGAATAAAGTGATATGGACCAATTATACAAGTCAAAATTATCAATACCCTATCATCTATAATAATTTTGAGACTTAAATTACCAATTAATAAAACAATTAGAGTTTTATTTTTAAGTTTATTAAGTAATTAGAGATTTCATTCCTGAAATTTTCAACTAATAAATTAAATATTAATTTTGTTCCTACAATTTTTATTTAACAAGGTAATTCATAATTCCATATTTTAATTTACCAACTGATGAAGTAATCAATAATTGTCCGAATAAAATTACCAGAGTAATTGAAAATCCCATTTCTCAAATTACTCATTACCATAGTAATTTAAAATTAAATTTTCCAAACTTTTGAATTAATAACTCGTAATTTTTTCTGAATTAAATTAAAAAATAATTTAATGGCATTTTTTCGCAAATAATGCAGAATCATATAAAATTGCCACATAACTAGGTTCAGACGCGGATTAAAGGGGGGGGGGGGCGGTGGGGGCGATTCTCCTCTAGAAGCTTAAAATTCAGGAAAATAGATTCGATTCTGCCTCTTACACTAGGAATATGAATGCTGTTGGCGTCTTCCTCCCCCCGTCGATAACTTGCGTTCGCTTGCAATGCCTTCCTCCTCTAAGAGCTCCGAATTCAGAAAATAGACCCTGCCCTGCTTCTAATCTAGAAATGTGAATGTTACATCTCTCCATCGTCGACAACGCGTTGGAATCTCCGCTGTCACCTGTGGTAGTGCACTTTTTCATGAAATATTTTGTAGACAACTCTTTGTCTTCTGCTTCTCCAAAATCTAGATTTTGATGCAGATATGTAGATGAAACGTTCGCAGTTTGGCCGCATGGTACAGATAACCTCCATAATTTCTTAGATCATCTAAACCAACAACACTTTAGCATAAAATTCACTATGGAGACTGAATCAAAGGGTGCCCTTCTCTTTCTCGATATACTAGTACAAAAAGAAAGATAATGGCAAATTAGGACATTCTTCTGTGGATAGGAAAACAACACATATACATCAATATCTTAATGTAAACTCACTCCATTATCCTTTTCAAAAACAATCCGGTATAAACTCTTTAGTACATGGAGTTCTTCCAATAAGAAAAACTGACTAATGCACTGAGAGGTAACGGATATTGGGCTGAAGATATTATATGTTCTATTAGTAAATATGAAAACGCAACTCCTCAACAAAATCTCATAAATGTACCCCTATAGACAATGTTGTCTGGCTTTACATACACGGAACCACCGACAAGATTGCCAGATTGCGTCGAAAATCAAACATTTGGACAATTTTCCACACATGTAAGAAAGGTTTGACAATGTTTGGTCTCCAAAGATCGGAATACTATTACAAACATAAGGCGTACTCTTGTAGTAAAGAATACGGGATAAAACAAGTCGGTTTATATCCATAAGGCACATGAAAGAGGTATAAAAAGAAACAAATTGTACAATCTGCAGTATTTGAACACCAGCATTGCTCAGATCACACCTTTAATGTAAAAGAAACTAAGATAAGCATCAGAGTTTGGTTGTTTTAGACCTAAAGTTAGAAAATCATTCAAAATTTATAAATATCCAAATAAAAATAATAGAGATACAGGTTACAGTGTACATCACACGTGAAAATTAATTATAATGCTGGATCACGATTCGTTGAGCTCCAGTCGGGTATAAATATCATGCCGTCGCTCCCCGATGGTCATTAAGTGTTCTAATCTCATATAAAATCCTTGAAGATGCCTCATGCAATCGTAGGTGAAACGTCGAATGATAATTCCGATGTGACACTGCATGAACCCAAGCAACGTGCTTTTCAATTACTTTATTGATAATTTTACGAATGTAATTTACCAAGTACTTATTTAAATGATAATAATATTTCCAAAACTATCAATTTATGGAGTAATTGGAAATTCTTTTTGTGAATTAGTGATTATTCATTAATTGATGTGCCGATTTTTGAAATTATCTATTTCTAAATTCACTGATATTACTCGATAATAATACTAAAAAATATTGTTGTCGCTCTCCCGTTTGACTGAACTTCAGTCAATGCTGCAGTATTCTATCATGACATGTAGTCATCAATAAAGTCATTATTCGTTGTAAAACACTCCAGTAAATGTAATATAATGAATTAAGTGAAATCAAATTTAACATACAAGTAGAGTATTGAATTTGTTTAATAAAGTATTGTCGTTGTTGTGTCTAGTGTAGAAAAGCAAAATTTTTTGTGATTGGAAAATTAGAAATATATATCAACAATGCTAATTTTTCAGACTATTTATAAATACGAAAATAATATCGCGGTTAGAGTCAAGTAAGTAAATATATAGTCTATAAATATTCTGAATCTGAATGTAACCAGATTTCAAATTATTTTCCAGTAAACAGCTCAACAATGCACGTTATTTCATTCTTACAAATACATTCTCTATTTACACTATTCGCTCATTGATCCAAACTATTCCAAATGTCAGGCAGGGAAACATTTAAATCAATTTTTATTATTCCGTGCATATTCGATATGTTCCGGAATAACAGATAGCTAAAGCTATTGCAGTAGTAAATTTTTTATATTGAATGGTAAATTTTTCTACATGTTGGCAATATATACGTTAAATTTGAAAATCTAATTTAAAATTTTATATGGTATAAATTCATTCAAATAAAAAATACCCCATTTTGAATAAAATATATTTGTAAACATCCACACCTGCAAAAATTATATAAAGTTTATGATCGTTTTGCAAGGTAGTACAGATAGGGTAGAGTTACCGCATTTTGAGAATTAATTATTATTTCGCAGGTGCAAAAATAAAGTTGTTCGAGGTACATGGATATCTATTTTAATTAGAGTTGATTTTAATAGATCAAAAGCAACTATGTATGTATAATTTTTCATTATAAACATAATAAATTTTACTTTCTATACCTAAAGTCCATAATTTCTGTCAGTGACTCATCGCTAACATATAGGCTATAACAGCAATAATGATAATAACATATTGACCACAGCACAAAACAGAAGCAAAATATGCCGTGGGATTAGCCTAATCGTTTAAGGCGCTAGGACGGATAGGGACGACCACGGTCAAGCGCGGGTTCAATCCCCGTGCACGGCAACTTACCTATTTAAGTTGTCAGACCATTAGAGGATAGTCCCACTAGTCGGTAGACACTTGACTGACAAAGAGTATGAAAACTCGGGGTTAGTTGAGTGTCGAGGACCGTGGTTCGGAACCCACGTTAAAATGTAGGTCCAGTCGCTAAATGGTCTCCGCTTCCCACCCGACTTTAAGCCCCAAATCTTTGAACTTTAGAAGCAAAGTATTTATAATAGATATTCGAAATGTCGACCATCCATTTCCAAACACTTACATATATTTTTTTTTGAAACCAGTGCTAAATCTGGCCAACATTTGCTGGGTTACAGTTTAAAAAGCATCTCTTATGCACATTTTCATATCTTGTGGTGTTGTCTGGGGCGCATTGTGGACAATTCCTTTTATATATCCCGATACAAAGAAATCTGGTGGAGTTAAGTCCGAAGATCTCGGGGGCCAATTTTGAAATCCGTCTCCCGAATCTACCTGTTTCGAAAGTTAACATTAAAAAATTGCTTAACCTCGCGATAATAATGAGGTGGAGCTCCATCCAATTGAAGTCACATAGTTGTTTCCAAATTTAAAAGGACATATTCTAATAACACTGGAAGTTGGTGTAAAACCCTTTAAAGGTCCTTCAAAAAAGAAGTGTCCAATTAAGTATGGACCCAGTATTCCTCTTCACACATTAATCGACCACCTATTCTGGTTTTTCATAACTCTGTATTCATGCGGATTTGAATCAGAATAGTAAAGGAAGTTGTGTCTATTCACGAAACCATTGTTATGAAAGTACATTCATCACTAAACAACACATTATCAAAAAAGTGTTCCTTTTCTGCCACTTTATCTAATTCTCACAAGCTGAATTCAGTTAGGTTATCAGAATCATTTTCGTGTTACTCTTGACAAAGTTGGATTTTATAAGGATGAAATCTGTATTTGTTGACAAACCTTGAACCACTTGCTTGGCTAATGTTGGTATTTTCGGATATATGATTCTGACTGATATTGGAATTTTCGATCACTGAAACAAGTACAGTAAAACATTTTCTTCATCCTCAGTGACAGGTTTTCTTATAACAGATTTTTTATAACTGACACTTCTACTTTCCCGAAACTTATATAATAGTTTCACAAAAACGGCTGGTTTAGGATGGTTTCTTTCAGGAGCATGGGCTTGAGAAGCCAACAAACAATTTTAATGACATTATCCAAGGTTAAAAATCATATCAATATGCTTTTGGTTTGGATAAATCTACATTTTGACAAAGCGATAACACAACAATATTTAAATAAGTCAATTCAATAAATGAAGTTTCACCGTTACAAAAATAATGCCATTGTTATAGCAACAGGCAGACTAAACTGATAGATTAAATGAATTATCTGACGTTTCTAAACGTCATAGGCAACTAAATACATTAGAACATCTATTCAAAAAACACGAAATGGTGTAGAAAATGATTATTTGGCGTATTCTGTGAAAACGCGAAGACTTAGCTATAGAATACCCTCATACCATTCGATAAATATTTAAAAGATACATTTTCTGGTAAATTAAAACGTATAGCGTTCTATTTAAATTAATCAAATTATAGCCACTTAAAGTTTTTATTTGATTAGTTTAAATTTTTGAACACCGTGTATAATATAGCAAATTTAATATAATTGGGATATAAAATGTGATTTATAGTCACACTTTACTGTAAATTTCGATTACATAAATGAAATATTTCTTAAGTATTTGAAACATAAAAATTAGGTTGAGTTTAGTCAAAATTCAAATTATTTAAAAACGCTTAGGGTTTAGGTACTATAAACCTTATTAAAGTAGGCACTTATTTTGATTGGAGAATCCGAAAATGCAATAATATACAGGGAGCTCTATTTAAAAAGACACATCCTTGATACTTTCAGAGCTTTTGGGACACCCTGTATAATATGAAAGTATTTTTAAAAGGTAACTGTATTAGACCTCCATATATCCCAAAAGTAAAACTTTTTGAAACTCACTTATTTTGGCCGCAATATTCCGTACCGTGGTGAATACCCCTATATATACAACGAAAGTATAGTAATTAAAGTGTGAACCCACAAAATATATCCATGAATCAATAAAATATTTAAACAATGAGAAAACCCAGTCAAGTCTATTCAAGATGGATATTCCATGTATGTGTGTTGTCACATCCATTATTTTCGCGATAAAAAAACCAAGTACATGCTGTTCGGCATCACCGACCAGCTGATTGCTATTTAGGCTCGCGAAATATGACAACAATGCGTTTTAAGCTTTTAGTACCTGTCCTGTTAATAGAGCGGCAAAGTTTTAACTCATTTATAGTTGCATGAGATGTTTATTCCGCCGCTTCGTCGCAATGGTAACTGGTATTAAATGAGTCACTGACAGAAATAATGGACTTTAGGTATAAATATGTAAATACAAAAATAACATTAAAACGTTTCTCATTATTTTTTGCTCTTGTGCTACTATTTACTTTACCGGTTTAAGGGTCATAACGGAAACAATAATTTAGAAAAATAAATTGTTTATTATTAAGGTGTGAAATGATTTGCATATACTCAGAAATGGTAGCTGAGTTTTAATTGATTTTGTACAAGAATTTCTGAGTACACTGTATATGAATTATATATCATATATTCAAAAAATGGTTAAAACTAATAATGTATTTCTTTTCCAGTGACAATGTGGCTAGCATGGCTCTTTCTGACGATAAGTGTTACGAAGTGTAGTGGTACGGACTCGAGCAATTGCATATTTAATCCAATGTGTAGCTGTTCATCCGATCAAAATGATCCTGATACTCGGACTATACACAGTGTCAGTTGTTTGTCTGTGCCATTTTATAAATTTCCAAGTAAGTACAAGTAATTTAGTATGAATAATATTATGCAGGTTTGGAAAGAATTGAACTGAGTCAACATTCCCTCAGATATTTTTTTTTCAAAAATAGATAATTTTCTATAATATTTCTTTTATATTTATCAGCTACACTGAACATTGTGTTAATAAAATATAAGGAAATTAAAGAATATTTTTCTAAATCCTTATTAAGCGTAAACACCCCTTGACCTTTCAATAAATATAATCAAGTATTATCTAGTACTACAGTAAGATGCACTGTCAAAAAATTTAATGGAATTAAAACTCTTAGAATATGACGTAAATATTCTACTATAATTTCAAGGTAATTTTTCACTCTAGTAGCGTAAAACAAATTATTATTAGTTGATGTAATTTTTAGAAGCTCCAGAAACATCTGTTGCTGATGCCGCATCATATTTCAATAAATCTTGGTATAAAATTTACACCACACTTCATTTTTATAAATATTATCCTTATAATTTGATGCCACTGCAGAATTTAACTGAAGAAAATACATTGCAGCGTTTGCAATATTGCTTAGAAATGGTATGCCATATTGGACAAGATGAGGAGCTTCTAAATAAAATTATTTTCACAGACGAAGCAACGTTCACACACGTTCACATCGTCTGGGCAACTGAGAATCTGCAAAAAGTACAGTTCGTAAGAATACAGGATCGGCAATCAATTCACGTTTGGTGTGGCAATTATCTTAAGTGGAAATTTAAATGTTGAACAATATTTCAATTTAATTAAAAATAATACAGATCGTTCAGGGAATATCTCAGTTCAACAATATTATAAACTGATTTGGCAACAAGATTGCTCACCTCCGCACAATGTGATGAAAGTTACTGAGTACCTTAACCACCGATATAAGTTTGAGATTTGAAGGCATGGCAAAATTAGGTGGCCGGCCAATAGCCTAGAATTGAGTTCATAAGATTCTTTTTTGTAGGGTTGTATAAGGAAAATTTATAATGAAAGGCCCCAAGATATAGAAATATTCAGGGAAAAAATTGAACGCACGGTAATATTGCTTAACCAAGATCACAGAGATTTTCTTCAAACACTTAATCATAAAATGAAAGAATATAATTTTGAATGTGGAGAATATGGTGGAAATATTTAGAGATTTTTCTAATTTATTTTTTTATTAGTATTATTGCGCACCCAATATTTTATTACGCTGAAAAATATCTATTTGTTGATCTTATTACAATTTTTTTATTTCAAGCCAAACGGCTTAGTACTCCCTCCAGGGACTATTGACTCATACTGGTTATACAAAGATACCAAAGGTATGAAGCTCTGTGACGTGGTCTCTTATATTTCCTACGAACTTTCGGACGGTTCGCGCGGTTGCAAGGAAAACTGCTTTCTGAGTCGACTTATACAGATGCTCACTAAGGCCCAGTCCCTGGATGGTCTGCAGGAGGTTTTTGGTATCAGTCCAGTTGTTGATAAAATTATGGGAATCGTTTGAACGCTGTTCATTGCCCCTTGTCTTCGGATTTGCACCTGCATATCTCTGTATTTGATAATCTTCTCGTTGTATTTTGACCTTAGGTTGTTGTTAGGTAGAGCAATGTCGATTAGTGTGATTCGCCTAAAAATTTTATTTGTGAGTATAATATCTGGTCTATTATGAGCAATTATCTGATCCGTCAGAACCGTTCGGTCCCAATATAATTTAAACTGGTTGTTCTCAAGAATAGGCTCCGGATTGTATTTGTAATAAGGCACTTTTCATACCTGCAATAGTTTTAGCTTATCTGCTAACTCTTGATGGAGTATCTTAGCGGCTGAATCGTGTTTTTTCTTATACTCGGTTGTGGCAAACGCTTGGAATCCTCCAGTTATGTGCTTGATTGTCTCTGATGTTCGACAGCCATATTTACATTGTTCACTTTCTATTGAGAAATCTCTAATGATAAACTTCCGATAGTTTTTAGGATAACCTAGTCTTAGATATCTAACAAGAAGCCCTCCGTTTCCGGAAACATATGTCCTGAAATCAACCAGTAGTTCGACGCTGAGTTCTCGACATTGTCCTGATTGATCTTATTTGGATGCCGTTTATGAAGAAGTGTCTATAGCCAAGTTTTTTAACTTCTCTTGGCCTCTTTAGTAGTAAGAAGCAATATCCTGTTCCTTCAGCTGTAGCGGCGTTGATTCGTCTGCCTCGCATATTGTTCGATGTAGTGTGGAAGAGTCCGCTAATCTGTGTAAATATGAACGTAAATTTATTTTTTGTTGGTCGAGCTGCTTACCAATATCCACCAATACTCTTCCATCTTGATATCTTGGAAGCATTGTACGTTCAATAGCACTCCGAGGGTGATATTTTTGTGCTTTTGTTAGGAGTGTTCTTATTTTCCTTTGCAGGTTTTGGATATCCATCCTGCTCCATTTAGCAATTCCAGAAGAGTAGCTAAGTTCAGATCAAGCGTACATGTTGAGCGCCTTAATCAAATTTCTACTATTTAGGTTAGTTTGTAATACCCGCCTTACCATCCTTCACCATTCGGTTGTCAATTCGGCTTTCATAGTACGATGGACAATTCTTTTAGCCTCTTTCATACCTAGGTATTTGTATGTTTCTTCTGCTTCCATTACAGCTATAGTTTCATCGTTCTGCATTTTAAATGCTCCTAGTTGTATCTTACCTTTAACGATGTTCAAACTACGGCACTTGTTAAGTCCAAATTGCTTTCCGATACCCCCTCTACAATTTTAGGCATTTCTTCCAGCTAGCTTCTGGTGGCAGCCATCCATCTAAAATCATTCATGTATAGAAGATGATTCACTCTTAATGCCTCTTCGTTGTAATTTCTAATACTAAAGACGCATCTGGTGGAGTTCAAATGGTGTGATAGTGGGTTCATTGCAAGGCAGGACCACAATGGACTAAATGAATCGCCCTGAAATATTCCCCTTCGTATTGGAATTGTGTTAGTGTCGATGATGTCGCTGGATGGCACTTCCAAATCGATCCTAGTTCTCCAGGTAGGACTGATGCATTCTAAAAAGGAAACAAAATGATTATCGACCCTATACATTCTCAATATAGTTGTGAACCACTCATATGGCACTGAGCCGAAGGTTTTCTTATAATCTACATAGACAGCAAGGAGATTTTTTCAGTTGGTACAGACTTAATTATATATGACAGAGTCAACAATCAGTTTTTCCTTGCATCCCATTGCTTGCTTTGTGCATCTTTGCTGTTGAGTTGCAATGATGTTATTTTTTTCACAATGTGCATAGATGCGTTGAGTCAAATAGGGGGTGATCACCTTATACACTGTGGGAAGGCAGGTGATTAGCCTATACTTAGCTGGGTCATGTGTGTTTCGTTGGTCCTCTGGCAATAGATACGTAATACCTTTGGTCAAGAACAATTACATTTTTGCTGGATTAAGAAAAATATCATTAATAAGATTAGCCAGCTGATGGTGCATACACCAGAACTTCTTGAGGGACTAGTTCTGGATCCCGTCTAGACCCGGAACTCTCCAGTTATGATATTCCTTGATTATTCCTGAAATTTTTTCGGTGGTAAATGGCTCAAACTGTATCTGGCTGTAGTCTTGACAGATTTGGTGCTCTTTATTGATCCAGCCCGCTGCTATGTTACAATTGGCGGGTGTGGAAAGTTGGATTCCCCAGAACTCTTCTACGTGCTCTCTATTGGGATATTTGTTACCTGCCATATTGGGTGGAGAGTTTAGCTAACGGTAGAAAGCCTTTTCTGATCGTTGGAACATCACATAGTCACGATTTCGGTTATTGCTGGTCTTGTATCTCTTTAGCTGTTCTGCAGTAAAAGAGAGCTTATGTTTTAGTGTGTCAAGGCACTGCTGAGCAGTGGCATTCGGTGGATCTAATTGCGAATGGTATCAGACCCCATTTATGATTTCTTCATCTCGTCTTTGCAGTTTACTTACTCTTGTACCCCTGATGTACTTCGTCACCTGTCCTATAGATTTTCGAAGGTTTCTAATTTTCTTATTTAGACGTCTTTCCCATGGTGGTCTATTGGGTTCTATTCTTACTGATAAGCGCTGTTCTGTAACTTTAATTTCTAAAGCTATTGCAGGCGCGGCACAGTACGTGGTCATATAAAAGGACTCCAGAGTATATGCATCTGAAATATAAGCAGGTACTATTACTACTATTATTATATTTATTTTCAATACAAATTGTCTCATGTTTTTCTTCTGAATAACGCATCTTAAAATGTTTTCTATAACAATTTAAAAACGTCCATATAATAAGTATTCGAAACCATATTAAAACATCAAAATGCAAAATAAAGCATTTGTTTTCCAGGCCACCTCGTTTATTAATAATTCAAACTTAAATATTTAAACAACCACTAGTCCGAATATTAACTTATTATCCATTTCTGAAGTCTAGCAGAGAATACACAAACGAATCCAAAAGATAATATGGAAAAAATCCTTTCGTATTTAAAGTATTTTTCCATCCCTTGTAATAAAGCTTCAAGGTATGGTGATAAATAAAAAAAGGTAATCCTATACATACAGTGAGTTAACTACAAACAATATTGCCATGCAGCGGAACAAATTCTATTTAGATTATGATTTTCTATAAAAAATTGTTTTAAATTTAAAAACCTTAACATAAATTTACCTGGAAAAATTAAAAATTAATAATTTATTAATAATCCTTACCTACGGCTAACTTTCAAAATTAATTTTTGTTAAAAAAAAACAACTTTATGGCTTAAATTATTACGAGACTTTAAATATCCTATTGCACATTGTATAAAATTACTAACTTTTAAAGTTTTGCTACAATAAGCATAAACCTAAAAACTTTAAAAGCGGATTTTCGGTTTCCGTACTCTACTACTTGTTGTTCAAGAACTTCTGCGAGAACTTTATATGTATTTCTCCAACTTTATAACCACGTTATAATCGGCTTTACAATAATTAACTTTTTTACATGGTTTCTGTGGAAAATTATAAAATTTCCAATGCAACAACCGATTTTATTGTCTGAGAAATTACTCATGGCACATTTGGATAACACATGAACACAAAAAATGTTATCTGTACTTTTGACGAGGCAAGTCTATTTTTATGTATTTTTTATCACTGAATCCAAAGTCAAATTAAGAGGTCCTGTATTTAGTTTTCGAGAAAAACGCATAAAATGTGATTTTCCAAATTTTTTATGGTTCTTTGGAATTTGCTACTACATTAATTGGGCTAGAACTAGTATTTAGAATTACCCAGGCCTGGTTGATAAATTAACAGCAAGCTATTGCTAAGCAGACCATCAAGGAAAATAAGCCCCAAAATTCTGCGTCTAAGCAAAAAGAAGTTCAAGCTGATGAACGGACTTATAACTGACCTACATCATCTTTGAGTGCTATACTTTAACCTACTGGAGATACCTTCAGGGCTCGGTCAATTCGAAAAGCTTATTCTCAAAGGATAAACTAGTGAATAGGCTGCTAAACCTAATCGAGGCAACCAACTTGTTCACCTGAATAGATTAAACACCAAAGTTGCAATCTCTAATAATAATCATCTATAAGTTAAGTATAATGAGAAGATTGCCAATGGGGAATGAGTAGATTGTTATCTTAAATTTTTCTACGCAACTGACGCAACTCTAAAGTGTATTCTGTATAATATCAAGAGAATACTATGTAAAAGGGAGTGTTACGAGCTACCACAGAAATGTTTGGAAGTTAATAAAAAATACAATTGTTCATAATGTCTCCTAGAGTCCGATAATATGGAAGGGGTCTGCATAAAACTCAGTCCTTTTGGGATCTAATTGTAAGGGTAATTGGAATGAGTGAATGTTCCTTGGAAGGAATGACTAAGAGAGTTTTAGGTGTCTATCATCTATTACAAACCTCTCTTTGGCTCCTCATTTTCTCCGCACAATCTAATATAATAAAAATTTCTATGCATTCATCTTCAGCGTGATGTATTTTGCATGAAATAAAGGCAAAGAAAAATTCAGATTTGAACAACAATTTAATTAATGGCATTTATTTGACATGAAGTGGTTAATAGTTTTAAAATTTTAAACATCTAAGTAATAATAATAATAATGTCTTTTTATTAGCATCAAAAATATAAACTGAACAAATACAATAATGTACTGCGAGATCTAGCATAGCTACTCATCTAACCGTCTGTTTTCTTAAATTAAATCGAAGATAAACTAAAAGTAAATATAAGCTAAGATTTAAAATGATTTGAGAAAAAATGGAAATGTAAATTCTAAAACATTCATGTTCACCCTTTTGGGCTTTTTCGTGCAAGTGATCCAGAAAATCACCGCACCCGATCACGCGTACCAATAATAAATAATTGAATAGCTCTTTTGAAGCTAGCGATATTCTTAAGGGCTACGACATTCCTAGGAAGTGAGTTATAAATTTTCACTGCATTATATCTGAAAGATTTCTGGAAAAGGGTAGTTCAATGTTTCGGGACGATGAACCTGGAACTATAACGTGTTTGTCTCCTATGAATATCACTGCCACAAATTAATTTATTAGATAGATAAGAAGGTGCTTCTGTCAATACAATTCCATGAACAAGGGTTGCTAAATGTATAAAGAATCTTACCTCTAAATTAAACCATCGGGATGCCCGAAATAAAGGTGTCACATGATCGAACTTTCTCATACTGTAGCAAAACCCAAGGCAGGTATTCTGAAGTCCCTGGAGACTATTTCTCTCACGTAATGTAAGTGCTGGCCAATATACAACGTCACAGTATGACACCAAGCCAATATCAAAGAGTCACAGAGTCTCAACTTTATATCAGTTGTTAAGACATCTTTATGCATATAAAGAATTTTTAGCTTATAATGACACCTTTGCAATAAGTTCGAGGTATGTGCCTCAAAGCGTAGTTGTGCGTCAAACATTACCCCCAGGTTCTTGACAGAGTCCGGGGACGTCAACATTGTATCACCAATTTTTAAAAATATTACTCACTACAATTTGTTGGCTGTGCGATCCAAAAAGAAAAAGTTTCGACTTTTTACCATTCAGACACAGTCCATGACTCCTGGATATCTCCAAAATGATCTGTAAATCATCATTTATCAGCTGTGCAGCCTGTGTCATACCGACTAAATTAAACGAGTAAACTTGCAAGTCATCAGCGTATTGGTGAGAATAACAAGTTTTAATAAATTTACAGAAATCAGCTGTATACAGCGAAAATAACGCGGCCCAAGAATGCTGCCCTGTGGTAATACTGGTAAATCAGTTAATGATTTTCAATTTAAAAACTGTAAATATTTCGAAACGAGTTGAAAATACACTGTTAAAAATAATGTTAAATTTAATGCAAATTTAATGTACATTCTACATTAGATTTAATGATATTATACTTTAGATCGTGAATAATCTACATTTACTTTGAATTTAGAGCAAATACATTGAAATATTAGTTCATTGTACATCGATTTGTTTAAATGGTATCGTAAAATTTTAAAAAACAACTGAAAAGGTATTTTAACTTTCTGTACATTAAAATTAATTCACATGCACCTTAACATTAAAGGAATTTACATTAGTATTCATGGTACGTTTCATGAGATTCCGGGAGATGGCGCAACTTGTACTAAACTTTTTATTTAGTGCTATATAAGTTGCTCAAAGGACTCAATTTTCTTATGATGAGGTGTACATATCGGCTGGTACTGCTGGAAACCAATGAGTTCGAAACCGGTGTACAGATAACGGTACACTACCTATGGGAAATATTTACACCTTTTCCTGGTGACCTCATATTAATGTCGATGCATTAAATATGTGATAACATATCTTAAATTCAATTAACACTGGATATTTAATGTACATAGTCACCTTAAAAAGTAATGTTCAAATTTTAAATTTAATGTATGATTAAATTAAATTTAATGGAGTACATTAATTTAGATTAATGTAAAAATTATTAAATTTAATGCATTATATTAATTGAATTTAAGAAATGGTTTATAAAATTTGCTTCCAGCACATTTACCTTAGATTTAATGCACTTCCTTTTTACAGTGTAGGTAATGGGCATATTTTATGAAAAATGTCAAAAATCATCAAATCTAATGTTGTAACTTTAATTTAAAACGTCAAAAATGGGGTGTTTCATTTGGATAATTGACAGGTTGAATTGGTTTGGATAAGAATCTAAAAATTAATGAATCAACCCCTTTTTCGTTTTATTCCCATTTAAGCCATAGCACTTCGAATTTATAAAGAAAAATATTTGCTTTGTCAGAATGAATATGCTAAATTAATATAACTATTAGAATATACGACAGGTTATGTTATAACAAACACAATGTTATTTACTTTCATTTTTGATATTGATCTGCCAGCATAAATATTACCATTGTTTTATAAAGTAAAGCAATAATTTGATTAATATTGACGTATTGTTTATGTAGTATATTAAGATAACATGAATTTCTAAGCTATTCTAGCTTAATTCAATTTGAACCGTAATTTACTTGTGGTCAATTTCGATTTATCCGGGTTATTGTTTTATATTTTTGCTTATAGTTTAATGTTTTATTGATTGTTAATAATTTTATAGAATACATAGTAAATAAATTGAACTATCTATTATTGCTTCAAGGAAATTGAAATGGAACATTATTCATAATGTCTACTAAAACATAATAACAACATAATTTTCGTTACCTTGTCCGATCATTTTTGTTGCTACACCTAATGTCAAAGTATTATGAGTACCTACCAGTTACCTGAACTTTAATATCAGTGTAACAAAACTAAGCCAATTTTCATTATTAGTGGGAAAATAAGCACATTGGAAAAAAATGTCTTCAGTAATGTTAGTAAATTTATGTACAAATAATTACACTTTAGTTGCCAATGCATGAAAGGTATACCGACGTAGCTGTTTATATTTCGGGGAAAACAAACAGAAACAAATATTTATTATTGAAAATGGTGTTACTGTTTTTCAATATATCCTCTACGATGATTAATATATATTTGTATGCGTTTGAATTAATCTGAAAAGCGTGAAGATCTTATCCCCAAAACATAGTTTTCGAACGCATCATCCGCCATTTCTGGCGTGAAAATTCATTGATAACGCACTTTATTTTTCACGTGTTAGAACAAAGAAATAATTGGGTGACAAATTAGGACTGTATGGCGGAGTGGTTAAAAGTCATATGTCATGGTGGAGAATGATCCGTCGTATCCGGTTTGTTTTCCTTAATTTCGAAAATTTCCGACAAACAAATGGCTGTGTAGCATTCAAAATTGACTGCTCTATGATTCTCTAAGAGCATTGTTGAGTCACAGACTGTTTTTTTTCTAAAAAATAAGTTTCATTTACTCCGAAATGCTTTGTATGTAAGCAACTTGTATTGGATTTGGCTATATCGTTAACTGCTGATTACTTGCGAACCTATATGAATAAATCCCAGACTCGTCACCTGTCACGACCTTACAAATACTTTTTGAAGCACCACAATCACATTTTTGAATATTTCTCTGCATCAAACGACAGCGGGCTTTTTCGAGCGATGGCCAAATTATGTGGAATCCAACGTGAATATTACTCCTTTTCAGCCAAATCTTCCTGCAATATATTCTATATGCAGTTATTAGTAATACCTAAAGATGCTTTAATCTAAACAACACAAATTGCAACTTTACATCAAAACATTCTTAATGTGTATATCATCTAAAAATCAAACCTTGCAATGGTCATGCGAGATAGCAGCTAACAACGCCAGTATTGTTAGTTTCGGAATTATACACAGCCATCCTTATATGTTCTAGAAACTGAAGTCAATTATTTATTTTTTAAAGGCGTACATGATCTGTCACTGGGTGTATTTTGCGTTCTAGCTATTGCTTGGAAACAATCTAAATTCAAGATTACTATGTCTGCAAGGTATTTTATTTACGAAGCATAATTCTCGAAACTGGCAATTCAATGGACACAATTCATACATAACCTCGAAGCCTGAGGATAAAATTTTCAGTTTGGCAACAACGATTAAATTTACAGCCTCATCGCAATGTTGTAATAGAAAACAAAAATAAAAACAATGCAAATCCAATAACTACCTTTCAGTTAACACGACAATTGCAATATACTTAACTAATATTCTGGCACTCGAAACTACTTGTCAAAGAGACGTTGTACCTTCTGATCAAAAAGTACCTGGAATTCATCAATAAAACGAAAACGGTTCAATTATTCATCGATATTCATATTATTTCCTTTAAAGTAATCTTCATTGCAAGCAATATACATATTACAACGCTTCCTCCAATCTTGAAAATACTTTTCATAGGTCGATTCTGGCATCGCCTTCAGCTCCTTTTGAAAATTCTCCTTTATCGCCTCAATCGTCTGAAAACGCTTTCCGTGAAGTGATAACTTGAGTCGTATGAATAAAAGAAACTCACAAGAAGCCATGTCGGGTTAATACGGAGATTGCGGAATAGTATGAACGTTGTTTTTTGTCAAATAGCAGCGTACAAGGTGAAAGGTGTGAGCTGATACGTTGTCGTGGTGAGGAAACCACGAGCTGTTTCTCCATAATTCTAGCCTCTTGCGCCGAATATTTTCCCTCAAACGCTTTAATATTCTTACGTAATACTTCTTATTTATTTTCTGACTTGGCAGAAGAAATTCGTAGTGGACCACACCACGGCAATTAAAAAAAAATGTCAACAAAACCTTGATTTTAGATCGACTCTGTCGTGGTTTTTTGGTTTTGGCTCATCTGAAAAGCGCCATTCCGATGATTGTTGGTTAGTTTCGATCATATTCATAAAGCTATGTCTCGTTCTTAGTAATGATGCCGTTGATAACATTTTGGCCCAAAAAAAGCATTTCTTTAGCGACATCAATCCGATGCTGTTTCTGCAATAAATTCAGCACTCTAGGCACAAGCCGCGCTTCAATTTATTTCATGCCCAAAATATCGTGCATAATGCTTTGGCACGGATCCGAATGAGACACCAAGATCTGCTGCTATCTCCTTGATGCTTACATGATGATTGGCGAGGACAATTTTCTTAACTTTTTCGATGTTTTCGTTAGTCGCACTGATGGATGGACGACCGAAACAAGCAAATCATCAACCACAACACGGATAGCTTTAAACCCTTTGCATCACTCGTACGCTTGTGTTTTTGACACTGTTGAGTCCCCGTAGGCTACCTTTAACATTTTTAACGCTTCTACATATGATGTTTTGTTAGAAATAGAAAATTTCAGCCAACTCTTTACTAACTAAATTCGACATTGCGAAATTTGCGGAACACAACAAACCCTGATTTGTTTATAAAGCTATCATGCACAAACTTCCTACAGACCGCACTCGAACAGGTATTTGAGCACCAAATGACAGATGTACCAACCTAGAAAAAAAGAATTTTGAGAATATCCCAAACGCGGTGTGTTTAAGTGGGAAAATCCGGATACTTCTTGATCAGAAGGTAGATTGCGTTTTATTCAATTCGATGAATCTATGAACCCGCCTCGAGTTGATTTAGTGAAACAGTTATAAACAAGGGTTGCGAGTTGACTCTTCGAGTTGCGCACGCGATTCGTCATTCGCCAATTGATGCATCGGTTCGTTATGAAATAAATTCTTTTGATTAACCTAACGGATCCATTTATTTTGTAGGTATTATTAGCAAACGACATACTTCTGTTGGAGTAGTATCAGTTATATTGCTTACAAATTTTAGTTTTTAATTAAACTAATCAACTAAAGTTAAATATGCACAAAATAATAATCGAAAGTATATTTTCCTTTTATAATTCTTTTTTCGTGATAGATGCTGAAAAAAAAAGTTCCATACACTTATAAAAAATAGTGTATAAATGAACACAAAATTAAAGAAAATTCGTAAAATTAAAACTCATGGACAAATGGTTTATTGATTAGTAATCTACGACGAGGCACTAATTACTGATAAAGTCGGACAAATTATGTTGACTTGAAAGTTATGGTTTCGAATAAGAAATGATAAATTATGGAAAATCGTTTGACAAAAAAAATTAAAGAATTTTTTGTTTGTACTTCAAAAAATATAATTTAGTATTTTGACAGTTTTTTTTTATCATTCTTTCTATAATCAATCAAAAATTTTACATCCCCCAATATTCATAATTAATAGATACACTGTTCGTTCATCGAAAATGACAACTTTTATTTACAGTTACAGTTTTATTTACAGTTAAAATGGAAAACATCAACACTAAAAATACTAGATACTTCATAAAAAGAAAAATGAAGTAGTTAAAAAAAATCTTTGAAAATCGTATATTATATGGTTAATAGAAAGACAAACCATATAGATGATGAGAAATGAGAGGCTATTCAGTAGGCCCTAATATCTTCTGAAAGAGATATATTTAGAACAATAAGAACCTTTGGCAAATTTTAAGAAAAAAACCACTTTATCTACATTATATATAAAAAATGCCCTTAATTTTGGAATAAATTATTAACAAATATACATTTCCGAAATTAGGTTTTATTCAGAGATGATGACTAATGATGATGTTTAATGTTTGTCATTAATTCCAACAATAGACGCTTATGAGCTAAAGATAATGTACACTTTTTAATAGAAAATCATTTTCAAAATAAGTTTTGTTGTTAATCGTTTAGTCAAAACTACTTGCAACCAACTCATGACCTCTTATTTTCTGCCTCATAAACCTAATGTGTAACAATACCCAATTTACTTACGTTTTAACATAACAAAAAGAACTTTCACCTAATAAAGTTCTTGTATATAGTATATGCCGTCCAGATGCGCGTATATAAATAACTTAAACTATTAAATTGCCGAGGCGAGACTATATCCTTGACCACTTAGGTCATCAAATATGAATCCTTAATATTATTCTTAAATAAATAGTCTAAAACTCAGAACCAGATAGTTCTTGTGCAATAATTTAAAACACGTCCGATATTATTGAGAAATTTCTTTAGTTAATGAAAATTTGGTATATATTAGTATGGCTAATATTAATTTTAGGAAAGGGTCAGAAATTTATCTTATTTTTAAAACATCAACATTAATAGAGTAATATTTTTTTATGAAGGATTATTTTGGAACAAATCCTATACTGAAAATAAAACGTAATATAAAACACACGTTAATTAAAACCTCTTTAGTGCCATGTCTTAATTTTGCGAAGTTCTGCAACTCCCAGAATCTATTTCCCGGGGCGTACTTGCCAAATCAGAATCATAACAATATATTATTTTGTGCTGCGTTAATAGTTAAGAAAAAATTAGAGACGCATTCTTTGTTAAAAAATTCTGACAAGTTAATCACATAGCAGCCCCTGAAATCATTAAAAAATATTTGACATGTTGTTACGTAATTTTAAACTAATAATTTTAATGATCAATTCATTGCTGTTAATTTTAACTATATCCTTAACTCAATAAAGTATAGAATTGTATGAAGGGCATTATTTTTAAATTTGCAATTATTGATAGTAGAGCTCATTGCCAATCCAAATTTAGAAAAGGAGAAGCACTGTGTGTCAAAATTAAAAGTTAAAACGAATAATGAAGAAACTTATTAACAATAAATATATATTATTTTAAAGAAAAGATTAAAAACACCCAAATCATGCAAAACTTATTACACAACCTACATAAAAAAACTCAAAGTTCAAATTCTTTTAAACGCTATCAGTAAACAGGAATTCTTAAAACTAAAAGTCTGTGGCTATTTAACCTTCGCCAAATTACCAAAAATATTCAGATATCAGAAGTTACAAATAAGAAAAGAAAGTTCGTCAGGCATTAGCCGAATACAAAGAGTAATAATATGTATTATTAGATAAAACTGGATCTATCTTTTGCTAGTTATATCAAAAATATACCTAAAGATAAAAAGAGATTAAATATATGTTTAGGTAACTAAGATAAAGACTGTTGCTTCAAGATAATTGGTTGCTAGTGGTATGTTAAGAAAGGATAAGATAAGATAAGAAGAATATTCGGGATCCTTAAACTTAGAACCGACTAACAGGTGGAGTCAAAATTCTACAGATAGGCCTCAAATAAGCCAAAGATAAAAGATCAAAATTTAAGACTCACTTATAGTCCTATTGACGAACCAGGTAGGAATCCCAGTATAATTTTCATATAGCATTGACCCCAGTATTTGTCATTCAAGGTCCTTCATATAAGCATTCATCAGCTTGGGAATTTATAGATTGCATAATGTTAAGTACCTTTTAGATACGTTTTACCATGTTAATAGTGCTAAAATACGTAAAACTAAGCAGTAAAAATTTTAACGTAGTATTAGGTTGCCAAAACGCTATAGCAACAAGTAATTTAGATAAAGGAAATAGATAATTTAATCCAGCAACAGGTCTTTAAAATGGTTTTCAGGGGTTCGGGTATGACGTCTTAGAACCAACATGCCATTCTTATGTCTACGTGCCAAGATGGCCTTTCATGAATTGAGAACAATTGCTTTAAAATGAATATTACCAAATAAATATATTCTCTGTAGACACATTTAAAGACGCTTAAGCAAAAACAAAAGGTGATTAGTGTCTTAGAGAAGATAATCTAGTAAAGTTTGAAAAAAAAACTCTAGAGAACAAAGAAACCTCCGTTTTTCGCAATCGACAAACGAAGACCCTGGAGTTTATGATTCTAGTTTCCCACCATAGAAAAACTCTCAAACAAAAGATGTTTGACAGCTTTTCAAATTACGGAATAAGCCAACCGAATAAAAAAGGTGATTTAAATTACTAAAAATAGTCCAAACCTCTTTTAAGTTGAATTATAAAAAAATATAGTACTAAAACGTTATTTCCTTAAATGGTCGGTTTGCACCCACTATAAGTTTTTGTAAATCAATAAATTAAATTCAAGTGAAAAAGAAAGTTCCACTCTATGACAAATTATGCAAGAAGATTTATAAAATAGGCGTAATAATTTTTCGATTAAATTAAAAGTAGTTTAAAGTCTAACTTTGTTTTAGAGAATTTAAAGTTTTTTGTACTTTTAGCACCTAGTTCGTTACGCCAACGAACATTTAAAGTTTTAAATATTCATGTGAAAGTGTTGTTTTAATGTTGACTTATTCTATCTTAAATAACCTTTGTGGTTGCATTTATAGCAGGTATTCTGCATATATATTGCATCATGTCTCTATATTAGAAATTCC
This sequence comes from Diaprepes abbreviatus, assembly GCA_034092305.1. Taxonomy (NCBI): domain Eukaryota; kingdom Metazoa; phylum Arthropoda; class Insecta; order Coleoptera; family Curculionidae; genus Diaprepes; species Diaprepes abbreviatus. The sequence goes on along the minus strand of JASJET010000216.1, from coordinate 55,173 downwards.
AGTGTACTAGGCAAGTTAGGGCGAACATATACTTTTATGCATATTTAGTCTCACCAAACAAAGCAAACCTAATATAGTAAGCATATTAATAAATGTTATTTGTGTACCTATCAGAATACTGCCATTAATTGATCCAGATGATTTAAATCGGTTTGGCTATATCAGCTAATGCAATATTAGCTGTTAATAAGCTATTTAGATTAATGTTTAGTATATAAATAATCATACAAATTAATAAATAGTTAGAGAAAGATGTAGTAATTTACTTGCCTATTAATAAAATGTCTAATTTGGCAAAAATGCTAAAAATTAACAATATACCCAGACATAATAAATGCAATAAAAATTTCCTAAAGCTTACCTACTTAAAGCTTATTGAAAATCAAGATCAGATGAGCTCCATGTACAGGGACTCCAACAACAAGATATATAGTAAGATCAGTCATAAGAATTTGATAGGTAGGCTTGTTGAAGTGGGTGTTTATGCATGGTATTACGGTTCAGATTTCGATTTAAGTTTACTATGGTTAGTTTAATTAATTTTTTTATAAGAAATACGTCATGGTCATACACAATATCCTTTTCCCCCAGAAATTCTTTCAATAACAAATAGTATGCTTCATTTGTTAGTTGTTTTGTGGGGTTTACTACAATTCTTGGTGGTTCTACTTCTTTATCAATTTCTTTCCCAGTTCGGCTATATTATCTTCTTGATTTTTGGCTACATTTATGCTACAAAGTAACGGTTTTATGTTACAAATGAGTATAACAGTTTGATCCCTATTTATGTAGTTTTGCTTGGTATTTATTGGACTGTGGGTGATTTTATTTATTTCTATTGAGGTTGAATTTACTTTTCCTTTTTTCCAGTTTAACCTCAGTTTTCTTGCCTACTATTCTAATGTGATTTCTTCTTTAGTTATTTAATATGAACTTTCTTCGATCAGTTTCATAGATTGTGGTTTCTCATTTGAGCTATTTAGATCTTAATATTTGAATCCATTGATCGTCATATTTTAATTAATATTCTCCATGTTCTATTTCAATTTTCACCCCTGCCAATGCCTCTCTCTCTGTGTTATTATCGTTATAAATTTCCCATCAATATACAATTTATCGAAGAATTTTTTAAATTATCCTTGTTTTGGGGTATTATATATAAACTTCCGGTTCATAACTTGCATATCGTCGTCTGCTTGGGGCGACATCTAGTCTGCAGGGTCTCCACTCCAACTTTCATGAAATCGATAACCCTGCATTTGGCAACCAACTTATCTTTTATGTGATTTGAGTCAATAATGGCTGAAGGAAAATATACTTTTTTAATTTAAGAATAACTAATGGGTTACTTATTTAATTTTAAGCCCTAAAATGTTAATGATTAATAAATTTGCTTATTTAATAAATTATTTCAGCTGACTGTTATTACCCAAAAGCTCGAGTAGATTTTTTTGAGCTGTAATCCGTTTTATATTTGGACATACTTAAAGAAGCGTTATGCGCATGCGCTGATCTTTGATATAAATTAGTCCGAGGCTATTTGCCTTCACTTTAACTTTCCTTTTTGAAACCAACTCTAAATCTTCATCTCAATTTATCTCGTTCATCGTTTAAGGTTTTGGGGTGAAAAACATTTAAATTTGTTTCGGTAGTCGAGTATTGTTGTTGACATAGTAGATTGGTATGTTTGTGATGATACTTGGAATATATTTTTTTACTATTGTTTTTGCCTTGGAATTTAATTAAAAAGTCAGTGTCAAACTACATAGCATGGCTTTTCACATAGTGGTCTGATAAAATTGGTATCATACTTTGAGTAATTTTTATTATTGGTTATATCTTGTAATTAATTAACGCTGTGTTTATTTTAACCAGATTAAGCCAATTTATTTAATGTTAAAGAATTATTAAGCTTTCACTGACCTTAGACCCTAAATATTGTTTTTTTATATTATCGGTATTTTTAATTATGGATAGATTAATTTTTTTATATAAGTAATTTTTTAATGAACCTGTTGTTGGATTTTTGCTGGATTAATTTGATAAATACCTGAAGTCATACTGGTAATTTTACTTGTGCATATATCATATTATTACTCCTATGTAACTTGAGCTCAATAGTTAGAGCAAGCGACTACTCTAAGTTAATGATTTGTTTAATTTTGCTAATTAGTTTTGATATCTTTTACGCTATTAACTTGAAGTTTACCTTTGGCAATTTTTCTCTTTTCTTTAATTATAGTGTGAATTTAAAATTTTGGATTTAATTATTTCATGACATTTTGGCGGAAGTTAATTGATTCGCTTGTTGTTTCTATTATCTACTATCTACTATCTTAGACCTTGCAGTCTTTATCTTAGGGTCTTCCTTACCGGATAGGAGAATTACATCTATCCACCCTACCGGTGAAAATTACATCTCTCCTCCCTACTGGAAAGGACATAACATCTATCTTCCCTACCGGTGAGCTGTACGTCTATCCACCCTACTGTAGGCTACTTTACTGGCTGCCCCATTATATAGTCAACAATACTGGTTATCTATCTTACAGCAAAGAGCTAGTCACCGCCTGTTGACAGACAATTACATCAATACTTGACATTATAGGGTTTAATCTTGTTTGATCTTTTGATAAAAAATATTATTTTGTACAATTTTAATTTTAATTAAAGACCTCCGTTATAGTGTAAATCTAGGGGTTAATTGATTGAAGATTTTATTACAATAATGCTAATTTTAATTAAAGTCAATCATTAAAAGTTTAGTGAGAATTTCATATGATCCCAAACTACTTGCTTCAGTTTGTTTTTTTTTTGTTGTTTTAATTTTGGACAGAGTTAGCTGAAAGCTAGATCCACACAAAAATGTGGAGGGTTTTTGGTTTTCTTCATTGTCAACACACAGCCTGTAGCGTCCACTGCTGAACATAGGCCTCCCTCAATCGTTTCCAATGTTCCCGATCTTGTGTTGATTGAATCCAGTTTGTTGCGATTCTCTTGATATCATCAGTCCACCGTGTTAGAGGTCTGCTCCTACTTTTAAATGCCTGGAACTTAGGACGCTACTCTATAATGCATTTAGTCTACCTAGCGTCTTCCATTCTCGCTACATATCTGGCCCAGTTCCACTTAATATGTGTTATACTTTCTATAGCATCCTTGATCCCTGTTCTAGTTCTAATAATTACATTTGGAACTTTATCTCTCAGTGTTTTTCTGGTATATCTTCTGAGCCTTGATTGCAGACATTTTGGAATTTTGTTAGGTCATTGTCAATGGTGTACTTTTTGTACAACGCGCTGTAGAAATCTTCCACTATTTGGAGTGTTTTTTCTCCCTCTGTTGTAATTGTACCTGTTGCATCGCGGAGTTTATAAATTTCTTTTGTTCCTTCTGCTAGGTTTCTTTTAAGTATGTTTAAGCTTTTATTCTGCTCAATTACATCGGACATGGTTTCCGATTTGTATTTTCGTATATCTCTTATAAGCCTTGATATTTCTCTGCTAATTTGCCTATATTCTCCTGAGTTCTTCTGTTACATTTTTCTTCGTCTTCCAATAAGCTCTTTTGTGCGTTGACTGAATTTGTCAGATGTTTTATTTTGTTTATTACAATACTTTTCTAGGGCGTTTTTTAGGATGTTTACTATTTGATTATTTGTTTCCTCCAGGTCTATGGTTTCCAAAGTTTGGAGTCCGTTTTCAAAATATTCTGTGTATTCAGAGAGATTTTCTGGGGTTCTCTATCTTATTAGGTTCTTTCCTGTTACCAGTTTGGCTCTTTCCCTCTTAATATTTAATACCACTTTTCCTCTCACAGCTCGATGGTCACTAACTACTGAAAACTTATTAAGCACACTGACGTCTTGGATTATTTCTTTTCTACTTGATAGTATGTAATCTATTTCGTTTTTAGTGACACCATCTGAGCTTGCCCATGTCCACTTTCTACTTGCAGGTTTTTTAAAAAAGGTATTCATGATGTAGAGGTTATGTTCCAATGCGAATTGCAGTAGTCGTTCGCCTCTTTCATTTCTTGTATCTATTCCATGACAGCCTATGGCTATTTCTTCCTCGTCTTCTTTTACTCCTATTTTTGCGTTGAAGTCACCGACTATCACTTCATAGTGAGCTTTTGAGTTATTTAATTCACTTGCAATATCTTCGTAGAATATGTCAACTTCCTCATTGCTATGTGAACATGTTAGGGCGTAGGCTTGGATTATTTTAAGGTTATACTTCTGACTCAGTTTTATAATAACACTGGCTACTCTAGAGTTTCTGTTTCTTATTTCCACAATGCTGTTAGTATGCTTTCTATGTATAAGAAAGCCGACTCCATCCATTGTATTGTCCTCAGCGCCCACATAGTAAAATAGTTTGTGGTTTTACCTTGCTTCAAATGCAGTGACGCCCTTAATTACCCACCCCTACTCTCCGATATAGGGGTTAGCTTCGTACTTTGCTCGCTGGTACTGCCACTAGCCTTCAGCTCTGCTCTGCTACATTTATCTTACACCTCTCTGCGAGGTCTAGCGCCCTTTTTTTGAATACCAGTGTAGCAACTTACTCATATATATATAGCAAATTATTCGAATAGTTCTTTAGCTTTGACTGAAAAACCTTCTTTAAATATACATAGATTATATTATTATTTATAGCACTTTATAAATTTATTATTCAGATTTAAAATTTAAGTTAATAAATCCACCCATGCAATCATAATGATCATTCTCTGAATAAGACGCATTGCTCGCCCGAGCCGGATACAGCTTCCTAAATAAATTTCCTGGGTATCTTATATTTTGAGTTCTAGAAAACTATCTGCAGTAAAAATAAGAATCTGAAAATATCAAATAGAATTTCTTATAGGACATGAAAAATATATTCATGCATTTTACTGGATCAGACTCGACATTTGCTTCTAGAAGGAATACTGTTCGGTTTTTGGGATCGATTTGTCCCCAATAAAAGACGGAAAGCACCGATATATATATAAACATAATTTAGGCGAGGTAGGTTATGGGGTAGATTTTTATTGTGATAACGTAAAATTCGAGGTATCTAAATAAAAAAACAGCTTGTTTTTTTATATCTCTTTTTTATATCAAAAATATGTATATATTACTTTATTTCTTATTAAAAAAACTTTATCAAACGAAATTTGTATAGAGCGGTGCGCTACCTATAAAATGATCTTTATAGGAGAAACCAGTCGGTGAATCATAGAGTAGATTTTTATTTTAATGAGGTGAAATTTAAGGTTTTTGCATTTTTAGTCACGACAATTTTACCCCACTTTTTTACATACGGCAAAATTTCAATTAAATTGGTAGTTATTTCATTAATGATATAAATAAAGCTGTTTAAGGATCAATTATTGTTGTAGTTTATTAGCATAAATTAAAAATTCAACATAATTCCAGAAAAATAAGTAAAGGGTGTATTTTTATAGAGGTATAGAACTTTTAAATGGAATAAAAAAAAAGATGAATTTTTTAAATTGATATGAAATTTACTATATTCGAAAGATAACCTTCTGGCATTATAATTTAAATATGAGTTCTGGCATATGACCGCCACGGCTGGCTCGGACGTAGTCTAATCTGGAGATCCAATTTTCAATGACTTTTTCCAACATTTATGGCCGTATATCGGCAATAACGCGGCGAATGTTGTCCTCCAAGTGATCAATTGTTTCGGGCTTATCGGCGTAGACTAGCGACTTCACATATCCTCACAGAAAATAGTCTAGCGGCGTTATGTCGCACGATCTTGTAGGCCAATTCACGGGTCCGAAACGTGAAATTATGCGGTTACCAAACGTTTTCTTCAATAAATCAATTGTGGCACGAGCTGTGTGACATGTTGCGCCGTTTTGTTGAAACCACAGCTCCTGCACGTCATGGTTGTTCAATTGATGAACGAAAAAGTCAGTAATCATGGCTCTATAGCGGTCACCATTGACTGTAACGTTCTGACCAGCATCGTTTTTAAAGAAGTATGGATCAATTATTCCACCAGCCCATAAAGCACACGAAACAGTCAGTTTTTCTGGATGTAACTCAACATACACTTGACGATTATCATCACTCCAAATACGGCAGTTTTGTTTATTGACGTATCCATTCAAACAAAAGTGAGCTTCATCGCTAAACAAAATTCGCTTATGAAAATCGGGATCAACGGCAATCTTGTTTTGGGCCCATTCACCGAATCTACGCCTTGCTAGGTGATCATGTGGCTTCAATTCTTGCACGAGTTGGATTTTGTAAGCACGCAAACCAAGATATTTCCGCAAAATCTTCCATAAAGTGAATGGACACATATCTAATTCCTGTGCACGATGGCGGATAGACTGATTCGGGTCTTCCTCTACGCTACGCAAAAAAATCTATATCTAATTTTAAAATACTACAGCAGCAATGACTTCTTCTGTACGCACTGTACGACGTTTTTGTGGATGCGTATTATCATAAACGTGGTGCGAAAACGTTCCATAGTTTATCGAATTAATTGCTCTGATGGACGATTATGTTGACTGTAAAATGGACGTAGTGCACGATACGTATTTCGAACAGAACCATGATTTTCAAAATAAATTTGGACAATTTGGAAGCGTTGTTCAGGCGTCAGTCTATTCATGTTGAAATGCCAAACCAAACTAAACATAAATCACTTGACAGCTGACAAAATGGCCGCCAGTTAAAAGAGTGTTGACAACTTGAAGTTTTATACCTCTATAAAAAAACACCCTTTATGTAGCCGCTTAAAATTTCTATATGATAGAACAAAATTATATGCGCCAAAATGCAGCGCTTAAAACACACAATGAAATGTAGTATATTCTTCACCAGAATCATGGCGTCCTAGGCGCCAGGTGATCAAATTATACACCAATTCTGTAAATTAGTTATTGTTTTGACAACTAAAAACAATAATTACGAATTGACTTAACCTTCACGGCTACAATCAATCTATAACTAGCCTCTATCCAATCAAGGGATAAAAATAAAAAACTACACATAATTTCGATAAATACATAAGAAAACTTATTAACGAAAATTATAAATTTGGGTGCTAAGATGTAGAAAATTAATTATAAAATGTGAAACTAAATAAAATATTCTTATCCGAAAAAGTTACGTAAGAAAAATGATAATGATCAATTAAAACAAATTCTGTGAAGAAAACTAAATGAAATGTTACAGATTTGCTCTATGTACAAAGTTAAGGCGCGCAACACGAAATCGTTGATCTACTCTTGTATCTTAAAAAAGAAAAGAAATGTATGATAATCGTTTACTTGTAGCCAGCAACCCGTGATATCACGCTTTGTTCACAACTATTATACATGTACAAGCAATAATAATCAGTTGCCACAAAGTTAACTATCAAAATTTTTAATGAAAAAAAGAAAATATGAAACGGTCAATAAAATAGCAAGCACCTGAATGACTAATAAGCATACCACGTGGTCATAAAATACTTCAAAAAAATTATCAAAACCGTGACATCTGTACAATACACAGCAGCTCTATCAAATTAAAAAAAGCAGTATACTAAAATATCCTAATACTGTATATACTAAAATCGTCGCACTCTGAACAATATAAAGTAACTTATTAAAATCAGGATAAACTGTATATAAAAATGCGTCACTAAAAAATTTACACCAGTACAAATAATAAGGAATCACTCATGGTTGCCAATAATCCGCAAATTACTTTAATTCAATTAAATATTAATGACCAGTAAGCATACTATGTGCTCATAAAATACTTAAGAAAAGATTATCACAACGGTGACACCCTGTACGATACACAGCAGCTCTATCAAATTCAGAACAATGGTATACTAAAATATCCTAATACTGTATATAGTAAAATCGTGGCACTCTGAACATTATAGAAAAACTTCTTAAAATCAGGATAAACTATACATAAAAATGCGTCACTAAAATAATCTACACTAGTACAAATAATAACTAATCACTCATGTTTGCCAATAATCTGCAAATGACTTTAATTCAGTTAATTATTTATTGAACTATTTAAAATCATTTTAGTAATTTAAATAAAAAATTTTAGTAATTGACCAACTTAGTAACCACTTTGTCGGTGGATTTTCTTGTGCCTTAATAATCTCTAGAGTTACGCAACTTTAATCCTCAAAATTTTTTAGCTAAATAATACCGCGGGCTACTCAAAAGGCGACAACTTAGCTATAAAAGAGACAACAGAATTTCTGGGTTAAAACTAAAAGGACGAGGAGTATTTAAAAAGCTAAAATTTAACTTTACAAGCGACACAAAATATTTTATAAAGAGAAGAAAGTAGATGGTGAAAAAATATAAATGTAAATAAAAAACTGGAAACGGAAAACCGAAACGAAGAATGGAAAAGGTCTTCGGCAAGCTAAAAAATTAGTTCATCAAAAAAAAATCAGTAAAATATGACCAAAGACTTAAATTACAAATAAGTTAGTCTAAAATAAAAAGAAACGCAATTTTATAGGTGCAACCTCCAAACCAGAAATATTATATGAGATTACTTCAGAATTAAGTGATCTTTTTAAATTGGATAATCCCAAAGCAAATGGGTGCGGATATCCAACAAAATTCACTCAGAATCTCCAGAATCTTTCAAAACTTCTCACATTGGCTACCGATCGGCTACGGGTTGTTTTAGTATTTACTAGGACACTTTAATTCCAAGAAGATTATTAGTAAATGACTAAAATCATCCATATTTAAAGAGTTAACCTAGAAGTTCGCTGCTTCCGAGAAGCTTCAGCAAAAGTGAAAATGACCAAGAGGTCTCCCAACGAGCTCAGCTCTCTATCTCAACCTGCCTCTCTTGCACATCTATAAAAATCGTACTGACTCACTCTTCCCAACACAAAGTTGTCGCTAACCGACCTTTCTCCAATACCCTACTATATATAATACTATATAAGAAACGTTTACACTTGTTGAAAGAACTAAATGAAATAAAAAGATGTTATATACAATCCAATAATGAAAATGACTTTTCTTTACCGTTACCAATAATTAGAAATAGTATTAAAATAAGAAGATTACCCTCAATCCAATTACATACAGCAAACAAGTAGCTTTTTATACCGAAACCCAAAAATTCTGCCATGCGACCCAAGAACCCCTTTTAAATTCTATTTCCAATACGTTGCCTTTCACCTTTTACTGGAGACAAATCGATTCCAATCCCCAATAGATTTCTATCTACGTCTTATTGTCGGCTTTGATTCAGTAAAATACATTGGCACAACATTAGGCTTGTTATATTATACGTGAAGAAATCTAAAAAGGTGCTGTTTCGGATGGTCTTTTTTTTTAGATGGGCAAGAAAAAAATGTAAAATACTTTTTATTCCGTCAAGTAACGGTGCGATGTTTTACCGTCTCACGTTCAAATTCAATTTGTATTTGTGAAAAAATTGCTTTACGCTGATGACGACAAAACTAGATGTCTAATCAAAGACATGATTTTTTTTTCATGTCTTTGAACTTATACAGGGTCAGAAATAATTATTTTAAGGGGGTAAATGAACTGTACTTTTCTTGTTTTAGGCAATGCGTAGGTCAGAGGCAGAAATGAGTATTTGGAACTTTTACTCTGGTTGATTTTGAAGACATTGAAAAGTAGTTGTTGTGAATGATCGCTGAAGAATATTATTGATTACAGAGACAATTTCCTTTAGAACTACAAAACTTTTTTTGGTGAATTTAAATAACATTTGATTGGGATCATAATTTTAATATAATGATCCACCTTACTACACGAGGTTTGTCCCAAAAGTATCGAGCCTACCTTCATATCTCCGCATTGATGTTATTCTTTATCATCCGGTTAAGTGACATCCTTCAAAGTAGTCCCCATTTAATTGAATAATACGTTCCCAGTGGTGATTCCACTTCCTGAAGCAGTCCTGGAAGTCAGTTTTCGGAATTGCCTTCAGTGCATTCGTCGCATTAATTTCAACCGTCTCTTTGTCATCGAACCGGTGACCTTTGAGCGGCATTTTTAATTCGGGAAAGAGTCAAAAGTCGCAGGAAGCTACGTCGGGACTGTACGGAGGCTGGCGAAGCTGTACGACTTGGTGCTTTGTTATATATTGCTGCACAAGGTTCGATGAATGCGCTGGCGCATTGTCATGGTGAAGCAGCCAATCCCTGCTTGTCCAAAGCTGTGGCCGTTTTCTATTGACTGCGTCACGCAATCTTTTCAATACTTTAACGTAGTATTCTTTAGTGATTGTATGACCTGTCGGATAATATTCTTGGTACACAACACTTTCATAATCAAAGAAAATAAGTCAACATTGTCTTCACTTTGCTCTGACTGTGTCGTGCTTTTTTGGTCTTGGCGATTCAGAATGCTTCCACTGTGAAGACTGTCGCTTTGTTTCTCTAAATGCCTTATTCATCATATTAATTGTTTCCGAGCAAGTTTTTCCAAGATTAAAGCAAAACTTGATACAAATTCGTAGATCTAATTTTTCCGTCATTTTTTATAATAACAAAATGCGACGATTGATAAAAAGACACTGTTAACAAATTCACACCGCTCACGAACTAACACGTCCAGTCGGTAACTGCGCACACCAACGAGTTCATGAAGACTTATTGGTGACGTCCATGTCCCCCAGAGGTCGTTCGGAATTTTTGACGCGGAGATATGAATGCAGGCTCGATACTTTTGGTACAAACCTCGTATGTAATCGTAAGTTAACTTTTATTTATTTGTTCAACTTTTGTTACTCGTGAGAAGCAAGGGAACCAATGTTAATAAAACGCTCCAAATCGTGAGTGGAAAGGATACTCACTTTAATAAAGCACCCCTTAAAGTGAGAAGCGAGGAAAACTTACGAAAATAAAACACTCCGTAACATGAGAGGCAAGGAGACTTACGTGAATAAAGTACCCCAAAGGGAACAAAAGCCTGTTATGTCCAAGTCGTTGTTTCTTGGGTAAAATGTAGGATTTGTGGCAAAATTACATGAACCTTAGGTGATCACATGATTGTTTGATTGTTTGGTTTAGGGGTTTCAAGGTGACCGTGGGGTTAGAGGGCAGAGCTGTTTCAGACATATTGATTATCATTGTTTGAATGCGCATTAGTCTCCTTTTCCGTGGGTTATAAGATTTTAGAATTATAGGAATATATGATTATAGGCCTTTTTTTGGGTTTTTATTGAATATTATGATTTTTAGACTATTTTTGAGATTGGGAAAAAAACTTGATGCGATGGAGTAATTTGGATTTCCGATTTGGATTTAGCATGCTAAATTACATAAGATAAGATGGATCAGGTTCCCGCAAACAAAATTTCGATATTTTTTGTAGAGCTGTGTAATTTTTCAGGCTGCTTTGTTACGAATATCAAAATGGTGATACATTTCATGCAAGCCAAAAATTATCCTTCCCGTAGATTGATTAATGATTGGATTTAATCCTGATTTTTATTCTGCGGAACTTAAAAAGGTGAAAACTTCAACATAATTGTTATTTTAAACTTACTTATTCAAAATAATCACTCAAAAGTCATACCATAAACTTGAGCATAAAATCACGATATGGATTATGTTAACCATAACGTTTACACGTGATCGTAACAAATTTCTTTGATTACATAGGTTTAGCCCGTCATTGTAATCCATAACAGAATAATAATGCCTTTATCCTAGCACAAATAATTTTAAGTCTGTAGAGGTTATGTACCACGAGATGAAGCTTTAGACAAGGGAGATTAATCAAAATTTGTAACAGCTCAACCGTAAGATATTACAGTAATATAAAAACATACTTACATTGAAATGATCTTTATGTTATAATATGAAAATGAGCTTCTAACAACTGTTTTAGACTTTTATGATCAATTGGAACATAAACAAATACCTTTTTTGGAGTGTTTATCTACGTCGATGTATATTGTGATGTTACGCATCATTTTTAAAACATTTTATAGTGCCAAAAAAAAATAGAAATCTCAAGAATAAATCATTTAGCGTTGTTTTGTTTATTATGATGTAATGTCATACAAGTTGTGTTTCTGCACGCTTTTTTACAGTTCAAACTTTCTAATTGATTTTTACTGAAAATATAATATGTAGTGTGCAATCAATTGAATAAAAAATAATATAAAATAATTTTCCAAGAGTAGTCAAATTCCATATTTACCAATCAAAATTATAAAAATCTTGTATACCGTAAAAAATGTACTACCCTCTTAAATTCCATGAGTGAAAACTCTCTAAAGTTGGTGAGAAAATATTAAAAAGTTTAATTGCCATCAATTCTGGTCTGTTTTGGCACTTTCTGAATCTGCAGTAGGCGATCCAGAGATTTTCCCTCTCATGAGTCAAATATTCATGAATGCCTCTGTATAGTGAAAATTTATTTTTATTCACTTTTATATAAATATTACTTTCAAGGATATACATTGTTGTAAATGTTAGGATACCGTATTCCAAGAAGACACTTCTATAATCATTATGGTAGCAAGGATCCGCTACAATTCTAAAAAAATTTTTCTGCAGTTCAAATACCCTATCCGGTCCATATCAATATGCCATATGACATAACAAAGAGGAATAGATCGTAGAGGAGACAGTGGTATGTCCTTAAGCATAAAGCACTGCTGATTTCCCAACATAAACACTTCCTCCTAGATCTACTCTCAATCTGAACACTCCATTTTAGTTTTGGATCAAAATATACTCCCAAGAACTTCATTAAATCAAGGTTTATTTGAACGCGAATGTGAAGAAAAATGAATATCATCGTTTGTGTCTTATTTGGGTTGAGCAGAAATTCATTAAATGTAAACCAAATCTTCGCTCTCAACCGTACCTCATGCGCTTCATCCTCTACCATACCAAATATTTTGCAACGAATAATCAACGTTATATCATCGGCAAAGAGAGTATAATTTGTAGTCGTTTCATTGAGAGGCAAGTCATTGATGTATATATAGAACCAAACCTTGTAGCACTCCTATGTTAAATACTCTCTCTACTAGCGACACACCATTCACCACCTCAATCTTCTAGATAGGATCTCAAGAGCTATAGGCTATTATCACTTAAATTCAGTTTTTGTGACAACATACCAAAGGAAATACATTCAAAGGCATTGCTTAAATTATAATATTGGGCATTCCCATAGGCATCCACAATATTCCAAACCAGGTCCAAAATGCTAACTAGAATAATTCTGTCCTATCTGAAACTAAACAGAAAATTGGTAGAAATGTTAAGTTAGTAATTTTTTCTGGCAATAGACTTACTATTTACTACTTATTGATAAAATAAGTAACAAGGATATAGAATAGTGGTTTTATTGATATTCATTTCATTACTTTTTTATAAATAGAAATTGCAATAGCTTGCTTTAGTTCACTGGGGAATATAATGTCATTTATACATTGATATAGTAATGTTACTAGATGTATTATTAGTCAAGTTTTAATAGATTTTATCAATTTAACAAACAGAGCATAGATATCACTAGTGTTTTTGCTTTTAAGTGAATTTATTGTGTCTCTAAGTTCAATAAAAGTGATTTCACTAAATGAAAATTCCATGTTGGGAATACGTAATTTTTTTTAAATTTTTTGGGGGCTTATGTCGTTCTTGGGAATATATATTTATTTATTTTATTTCGACGGAAAATCTATTCTAATTCCAATTTATAATAAATAGCCAAAATAACATAATTAAAAGTCTGAAAAATCGACGTAGTAATATAAATAATTCAACTAACATATCAGAAGGATGAAAAGAGGAAAAAACATATACATAAAAGCAGTTGCATTAACTAAAGCTGTTCTAACCTGCATGCAGTGCAGTTGTCATAAATATTTATGTCTGCATTGAAGGCTTATGTATACGCCGAATACTCTTGATTAATTGAATATGAATAATTTATTACCGAATAGTCAGAATTTTTGGTCATAAAAGAAAATGTCACATTTTAAATTAATACAATTCTTGAGCTACGGGACGGAATCATAGCAGGCCGAGTGATCTGGGATGTGTTCAACAAGATGTCATTAGTGGTTGTTTATATGTATTATTCTTTCAGGCAGAGGAAAGGAAAAAAAACATATACAATATTGATAATAATTCCAACTTGACACGGTCTAAATACAAGAACCATAATTTTCAACTTGACTAAAGCCGTGAAAGATTTTGTTCTTTATTAATATATCCAAACAGTTTTTTTACTGCAAATACTACTCTGGTCCTCTCTCCATATGCGTTCCGACCACTTTATGATTTCGTCAGTGGAGCTGTATCGAACCGGAGCAACATTTGCAGAACATAAATGCTATGTGAAATATAAATTCCAAGGTATGTCAGTAGGATATTAAAAACCTGCCATCTTCAGTGTCAGACTAAAAATTATATCCAGTTGAACGACATCTATGAATCACCGAAGTAGTGTTTACAAAAAAAAATAGAAAGTTTCAGTAAAAAATTAATTTGCCGTATTTAAATGGTTGTTTATAGGTATTATCCTTTCAGGCAGAGAAAGGAAAAGAATATACACAAACAGTTTATTTCCTACAAATACCACTCTGGTTCTCTCTCTCGACTATCTTATGGTCTCGTCAGTGGAGCTATATCGAACCAAGAGCATCATTGGCAGGAAATAAACGCTCTATGCAATATATATGAATGTACGATATTGACCCGATACGGCACGGAATATTGCGGCCAAAATATGTGACTTTCAAAAAGTTTTTCTTCTGGGATATATGGGGGTCTAATATAGTTACATTTTAAAATTATTTTTATATTATACCGACTGTCCCAAAAGCTCTCAAAGTATCAAAGTTGTTTTTTTTTAAAATGAAACCCACTGTATATTATTACATTTTTGGATTCTTTGATCAAAGCAAGTGCATATTTTAATAAGATTTATAATACCTAAATCTTAGGATTTTTAAATAATTTTAATTTTGACAAAATCTAACTTAATTTTCTTGTTTCAAACACTAAAGAAGTATTTCAGTTATGTACTCGAAATTTACAGTGAAGTGTAACAATAAATCATGTTTTATATCCCAGTTATAATAAACTTGCTATATTTTACAGGGTGTTCAAAAATTAAAACTAATCAAATAAGATTTTTAAGTGGCTATAACTTGGTTAATTTAAATAGAATCCTATACTTTTTAACTTATCAGAAAATGTACCTTTTAAATACCTATTAAATGGTATAAGAGTGTTACATAGCTAAGTCTTTGCGTTTTCACAAAATACGCCAAATAATCGTTTTCTACACTAATTTGTGTTTTTGAATAGATATTCTAATGTATCTAGTTGACAATGGGATTTGAAAATGATAGGTTATTTACAACTATAAGAATAATAATCAGGAATATCTTTACAAATATTCAGAAACTTGGATCGCGATTAATAGTCGTCCAACAGGCTATAACACCAATAATGGTAACAACATATTGACGGTAGCACAAAACGGAAACAAAATATTTATAGTAGATGTTCGAAATGTCGACCATCCATTTCCAAAAACTTATATATTCTTTTTTCTAAACCACTGCTAAAATTTGACAACATTTGCGGGATTACAGTCTCTTATGCGTATTTTTATATCTTGTACTGTTGTCGGAGGCAGACTGTAGACAATTCCTTTTATGTATCCCCACAAAAAATCTGGTGGAGTTAAATCCGGAGATTTCGAGGGCCAATTTTGAAATACGTCTTTCACAATCCATCTGTTTCGTTGACATTTAAAAATTGCCGAACCTCGCGATGATAATGAGGCGGAGCTGCATCCAGTTGGAGCCGCATAGTTATTCTAATATTTAAAAAGACGTCTTAAAACACTGTAAGTTGGTGTAAAAGAAAATCGCAAAACATCAAACCATTTTCAATAAAGTAGGGTGCAATTAAGTATAGACCCATTATTCCTCCCCACACATTAACCGACCACTTATTCTGGTTTCTCATAACTCTGTATTCATGCAGATCTGAATCAGAATAGTAATGGAAGTCGAGTATTTTGACGAAACCATTGTTATGAAAAGTACATTCATCACTAAACAACACATTATCACAAAAGTGTTTATTTTCTGCCATTTTATCTAACCCCGACAAGCAGAATTCAGTTCGATTGTCAAAATCATTTTCGTGACGCTCTTGACGAAGCTGGATTTTATCAGGATGAAATCTGTATTTGTTAAGAGTCCTTGAAACACTTGCTTGGCTAATGTTAGTATTTCCGGAAATATGATTCTGACTAATATTGGGATTTTTGATCACTGAAACAAGTACAGTAAAAACATTTTCTTCATCCTCAGTGACCGGTTTTCTTATAACAGGTTTTTTATAAATGACACTTCCACTTTCCCGAAACTGGTTTAAAAGTCTCACAAAAACGATTGGTTTGGGATGATTTCTTTCAGGAAACTTTTGAGCATGAACTCAAAAGCCCAACAAACAATTTTGGTGACATTCTCCAAGGACGAATATTATAACAATATGCTCTTCCTTTGGATAAATCTTCACTTTGACAAAGCAATAACACAACAATATTTAACTAATTCAATTCAATAAATGAAGTTTCACAGTTACAACAAATGATACCGCTAATATAGCAACAAGTTTTGCAGACTAAACTGGCAATTTAAATGAATTATTTGACGTTTCTAAATGCATAAGCAACTAGATATTTTAGAACAACTATTCAAAAACCAAAAATGGTGCAGAAAACGATTATTTGGCGTATTCTGTGAAAACAAACGCGAAGACTATAGAACACTCTTATACCATTGGATGGGTATTTAATAGGTACATTTTTTGGTAAGTTGAAAAGTATAGTGTTTTATTTAAATTAATCAAGTTATAGCCACTTAAAGTTCTTATTTGACTTGTTTTAATTTTTGGGCATCCTGTATAATATAACGGGTTTATTATAATTGGGATATCAAATATGATTTATTGTTACACTTCACTGTAAATTTCGAGTACATAACTGAAATACTTCTTAATTATATGAAACATGAAAATTAGGTTAGATTTTGTCAAAATTCATATTATTTAAAAAAAAAAGTTTAAGTACTATAAGCCTTATTAAAATAGGCCCTTATTTTGATCGAAGAATCCCAAAATGTAATAATATACAGAAGGTTCCATTTAAAAAACACAACTTTGATACTTTCAGAACTTTTTGGACACCCTGTATAATATGAAAATAACTTCAAGGTATTTCAATAGGATATTTATTTAGTATTCTACCGACATACCTCGGAATTTATATATGAATATATATGAATATAAATTCCAATGTATGTCGGTAGGATTTTAATTTAAGATCCTACGACATGAATATTTTCTAACAATTCCATTAAATTTCGTAACTTTTTGAATGAAATTATTTACGCAAATGTGTGCTTTATCCTATTAAAAAATAAGGGATGATATCCTTGGTTGTGAAGATACTATAGTTTAACATCATTTCGAATAACAACCAATTTTTTCCTGGTTTTGTGAAAATATTTTACTTCTGAGATATTTCGAAAACACTTTTTTAACCTCGTAATAATGAATCTCCGCAGATAAAAAAATACGATTGTCTTATTTTTATACCCTGTGTGTAGAGTTGGGATCTGTACACTGTGACCTGGTAGATCTATTGTGCCCCCCTACTGCTGCCAAGTCGTAAGAGTTGCCTTATCGGCTAGAGCAGATCTTCCAGTTCTATTTCTGTCAGGAACCTGAAGATGTTGGGCGACCTCAAGGTGGGTAGCTCCCCTTCCTCGGTTTGGTATGTTCCCAAGAATCGCATCCCAGGGTTTTCTAGGGCGCTGCATTCTGAAAATATTTGAATAGAGATTTCGTCCTCTTCCTCACAGAATCTACACTCTTCTCTTCCTCTCAGTCCGAGTTTCTAGAAGTATCCCCTCAGTTGGCAATGCCCCGTCAGGTCCCCTGTCAGAACTCTGAGTTGGTTTTTACTTAAGCTTATTCATTATTTTAATCTCTTTTGGTCGTAGTTTCCCAGAAGTATCTTCGCTTGTCTCAATCCTTGCAGCTTCCTCCAATAATTAGATCTCCTGCTTTCTACTTCTATCTTTAGTTCTTTCAGCATTACGCTGTTACTGATATCCTATTGTACCCTCCGCAACATGTTGAAGTCTCATTAAAAGCGGACACTTCAGATACCTTCGTTGTTAGTGTGGGGGTATAATAAACTGAATTGTACAAACCTTCCTTAAATCATACGTTGAACAGTTTTTCTTCTTCTAATCTTTATATTATATAACTCTAAATAGAAGTGCTTAAAAAATATATCTAAGAAAATCTCAATTTGAGAATTGTTCACAACATACATTAAGAAAGTGCCAGATAATTCGTTAACCTCTCTTAAATTATTTTCTGCTACCTTTCGTTGCTTGCCGGCGATAAATCCGTCCTAGAGCAAAAAAAGCTTTTTGTCAGTATTTCGATGTCAAGTGACATCCACCTAAAAGCCCTGATACGATATTTCGTTGCTGTAAAATGGATTATATTCAGTTTTTTATAGGCACTTTTTAAATTTTTGGGACTAAATGGGGTCGATCAGCGCCTTTCTCTTATTGGCAATCACAAGATTTTGTCAAAATAATACTTTAGTTTTTTACAAGATTTTTTATTAGACTTTTAGATATTTGAAATAAAAATTGATAAATTTTGAGTTCTGCTGCGATCAACTTTATTGTTTGATAGGAAAAATATATATCGAACTAAATATATTTTAAGAAAATAAGAATATCAGGCTAATTACAAATGTCTAACATGACTCATATGTATTCTACTAGGGAAGGTTTCCCAAGTAGTTGTTCGAGAAACACCAGTGGTTCGCGAGCTTTATAAATTGGATTAGCGAAAAAATATTGTAATGGCGGAATTTCAAATTAAACACTACAACAGGCAACAATCTGTAACGCGATGAGTCGCTACGCCGCTAGCGATGTAAGCACATTCTTGAACGAGCCGGTAACTTCTGCTTTGGCGGATCAAGACTTTTCCCGAATGCACACAAAAAAACGAAGATAACATTTGCCGATATATAAACGCCGCTTTAGAACCTCGAGTGATTTCATAAAGATAAATGAGTTAATAGTTAATGCATAGTGTGTATATAAATATTAATAGTTTAAACAAATTTATTGATTTCTTCTTGTGAAAATAGAGTAAATCAAATATCAAAGCTTTACAAATCGTACGTGTGCTCGTCGAACGTGAAACTAAATAATACTGGGGAACAATTTTCAACTTTTTTTTGTTTCCTGAACAAACCCAATTTTTTTTGATTCAACTACACGCAAATAACTAAAAAATACCTATTAAAGATTTAATTATAGTTACTACTGAAACCTAGTCCTCTTCTGAACTTTGCCTATCACAAACCTATTTCCAGTTCAATAGTAAATTTTATTTACAAAATTCAGTCCTACCAATGGGTTCTCTTCTAAGCAGACATTTTCATGTCAAACCTAGAAAACAAAATTCTTAATTCCCCTTTAAGCAAAAACCATATTCAATTTTGGTACAGATATGTGGATGGTGTTCTAGCATGTTTCAAAGGCACTACTAGATAGCTTTAAAAATTCTTCCAATACATTAATAATTGCCATCTAAAAATTCAATTTACCCTGGAGACTGAAAATAACCATAAAATAAATTTTCTAGATCTCATCATATCTCACCTCAATAATAAGTGTAATTTTAAAATTTTTAGAAAACCAACGTTTACAGGTAATACTATATCTAATGACTCTTTTCACCCCTTACAATACAAAATGGCTGCATACAATTCAATGATACATAGAGCATTCTCTTTGCCTCTCTCTGAAAAAGATCTTCAAGAGGAACTAAATATCATTGAAAGGATTAAAATATCAAACAATTTCTCTCAACAAACCATAAAGAAATTAATAACTAAAAAACAAAAACAACTAGCTTTTAATTCAATAAATCCAAAAATAAAAAATGATAAAGATAGTTCATCTTATATATCTTTGTCATACTGTGGTACTCTATCAGAAAACACAGCTAATACTCTTTCCAAACATAACATAAAAGTAGCCTATAAATCTCAACACAATCTGTCTACTATCCTTTACAATGCTAAAGATAAAATTAATAAATTTGATAAATCAGGAGTTTATAAGTTAAAATGTTCAGATGTGTGATATCTTGTGTATTGGACAAAGTGGTAGAAGCTTTAAAACTCGCTTTTCAGAACACCACTCATCATATAGACTACAAAAAACAGACTTGAGGTTTACCAACCATTGCTTAGAACACAACCACAATTTTCCTAATTTAAGCCACACTGACATATGAAATAGACGCGATTCTGCCTCTTATACTAAGAATGTTGCTGCTGGCATCCCCCCAATGGTCGACAAGTTGTTTTTCCTTGGGATCGTCCCCCCCCTCACCGCCAAGAGCTTTGAATTCGGAAAAATAGACCTTACTCTGCCCTTCACGTTAGAAAGGGGAATGTTGCTGGCGTCTCGTCCCCCATCGACATCCTGCTTTCACCTGCCACTGTACTTTGGAATATCATCGTCCTTCCCTCCCAAAGAGAGAAGTTGGATCCGCTCCTGGACCCAAAAAAATTATCATTTTGTCATTTTAAGTTGGAATATCTCAAATTCCTGATATGACAGCCAAAATTTGTAAAAAAATTTTACTTTAGTTCTGGGTAATTTATATTGTTTTGCAATGTTGTGTGATCCATATTTTTTTATGTAAAAACATTTTCTTTTTCAATACAGATATATAAATAGATAGGACATAATTGTATTCGATCCAAATTCAGTATGAGTAAGAATTTGAATGGAAATTGTTTGTTCCTACTTCCTTTAATTGTCTTCTGACGAAACAATAAATTCTATTTATTCATGTTTCATATTGATTTGTTAAGAGTTGTGTCGCCTGTTAAGTTAGAGAATTAATAATTCACCTTCTAAATAGTCAATTAATTAGTTATTAATAGGCTATAGAACTTGAGAGTAATCAATACGCAAGTAATATCGCATAAATTATATTTGATATAACGTAGTAAGCTCGAATTAAGTCCTTGATAATTAAATAGCATTATCCAATTGTAAAAATTTTGCACAGGAAATTGATACATAATCTGGGCTGCCTCTGTATATTACTAGCAGATAAGAAAATGAAATATTGAATTTCATCTTTGAGATAAAAAAAATCCAACTCTTAAAATCTACAACAAATTACAGATGCGCATAAATTTTAATACGTTAGCTACAAGTAGGCGCAGATTCGGGGAGGGGGGCAGATCAACCCTAAGAGCTTCGAATTCGGAAAAAGAAACCCACTTTACCTCGTCTACAGCTCACTTGCCATAGTGTGCAATCGCCCCACCCCCCGGCCAAAAAGCTTCAAATTCAAAAAAATATACGCTCCTCCCTATTGACAGCTCACCTTCGCTTGCATAGGTACGACTGCCCCCTCACAAGAACTTCGATTTAGAAAAATAGATTCGCCTCTGCCTGTTACATTAGCACCCCGCCTCTACGTCGACAACACTCGCTATCCCTTACCATACTGTACTCTTGTAATATCGCCGCCCCCCGTAAAGAGGGAGGCTAGATCCGCCCCTGCCTACAACAGCATCACATAAATAGTCGTTTATGTTTGTCAATAAATTATATAAAATATCTGTTTTTTACGTCGTTTGTATCAACTCTCTTTCTTGTCTATCTGTTTGTTTGTTTGCCTGTTCGGTATAAATTTTACATTCAATTTTAAACTAACATTCCGATGAGCTAGAGACTTGAAATTTTAAACATAGGTCAGAATTGGATGACAGTGCTATATTATGATCTTGGAATTGACCTTGAACCTACAGTTCAAGGTCATTTAAGGTTAAAATCACTTCGCATTATTCCAACTAGCTGGATTTTTTTTATATGTATTATCTTTTCAAGCAAAGAAAAGGAAAGAATATATACAAACAGTTTGTTTCTTGCAAATACATCTCTAGTTCTCTCTCCATACGCGATTTGACTACCTTACAGTCTCGTCAGTGAAGCTGTATCGAACCGAGAGCAACATTCGCAGGAAACAACTGCTACATACAATATCTCTTTCGCATCGAAGTTGGCTGATTTTTAATATCCTACGGACATACTTTTGCATTTATATTTTATTATAGCACTTGTTTTCTGCGAATGTTGTGCATATGGAGAGAGAAACAGAGTTCTATTTGAAGGAAAGAAACTGTTTGTATATATACTTTTTTTTCTCTGCTTGAAAGCATAATACATATTAACAACTATCTAAATGCGGCGGATAGATTTCTTTATTTCTTACTGAAATTTTTATTTTTTAAAAGTTAAGATTTGGTACACATATATAAATCCGCGACAATACAATATCATAATCTTGAAAATGACCATAATTGTATATTTCAAAGTCAACTTCACTTCCGGTTGTCCGATCAAGCTAAAATCAGATACACATTTAATATAAATCTTATGACAATTACGACCTTAAAACTGACCTTGAACCTATATTTTAAGGTCATATTAAGGTCATGTTGTTTTTTACCACATTTTTACCACATTTTTATCACTTTCTTTTATTAACTCGCTTTCTTGTGTGTCTGTTTTTTTATTTGTCCATCCGGTACAAATTCTGCAATTGATATTCATCTGTGCGTTATAAATTTTGCAATAAATTTTAACTTAAAACTAAAAAGCAGAAAATAATCATTTAAATAGTTTTTTTAATATGCCAGGTTTTAAAATTGATTAAAAAGTATAAAATAATTTATCACGATGCTGTGAATATTCGCGATTATGAGTTTTTAATAGATATGAAAATCTTTGTAAGATTTAAAAAGAGAACCGCTGAGTGCAATAAATAATAAGTGTTGTGTGAGTTTTCTCAACGACAGCTACTCTCTACACCCCATACTATTATCCATTGCATGGACTACACGTTTTTAGTTCTAAATCTTACAAGCACTTTCATATCTATTAAAAATTCACAAACACAAATTTTTAGGACAATATGATAAATTATTTTAAACTTTTTGAAAACGTGGTATATTAAAAAAAATGTATTTAAATAATTAATTTTAACCGACTTCAAAGAAAGACTATCAGTTGGACACATACATTCTCTCTAAGCGCTACGTTCGATTACAAAATCATGTTGTTGTCGACTCATGCTTGCGAAGCTAAAATGGATCAAAGAAAATTCTAGAATGCTACGTCGTCGATGTATCTTTATCTCAGCTTTTCAATGGTGCAGTCATCTTTTCGAAACAGCATTTTTAATATTCTACATCGATATAGATACTTTCCGTGAAATACTTTTTTAGACTGCTTATCAATTTCGAATGAATCTGGGTAACTCATCACTAGCTGCGGAGGAAGTTCCAGTAATAATTAGTAAATGATTAAAAAAAATATTCTAAAATTGGTAACCAAGCTTCTCAAATTTTGACTAAAGACACTGTTCTGACTTGTTATCCAGTGGCGTCCTATAGTGGAAGGTAGTTCCTTAAATCCATTAAATTAATCCGCCAATAATTGAATAACAATTATTTACTATGTTTTTAATTCCTTATTACCGCATTTAAAAAAAGCATATCTCTTACCTGTGCAAACACAGCTTTCAGGTTATATTATCTCGAGTAAAAGGTTGTGCAGGCTTTATTGTGAATCAAAAATAAAAAATAGGGGAAACAAATAAGACACAAGAAATACAAATTTTATTAAAACAACAAACTGAAAATTATCAAACAATAAAAAATTAAAAAATGCAACTTCTAGTTCTACCCTATATAACACCAAATTGAAAAGAACTCTTTCAAGTTCAATAAATAATAATGCTCAATCTTAAAGACTTATTTAAAATTTAAAATTGAATTTCAACGAAATTTTGTTTGTCAGGGCTTTCTTATTCAAAAGTATATATACAAAATCTTGTGTAACTATGTCGGGTACGCTCTATTGATTGGTGGTACTTACAATTTCCGGTTCCTACCGGAAGTGGGTTATTCAAGCCGGAAGTACGTTTTTTAAATAGAACATAGAAATTCTTATAGCAGAATCGCATTCTACGTGATACAATATGGAACATTTGTTTTAAAAATTTTCTCAAAAACGTCTTTCTTGACCTCTAAATGATCTTTAAATATAAGTTCGCGTTATGTTTATACAAAATCTTTTATGTATTTTGCTAACCAAATTTTCGAAAAGACAGCTGTGACATCTAAGAGTTCGACATTATCTCAAAAGACAATGTCATTTTGAGGAATCATAATCATATTTTTACTGCAAAAACAATTTTCTAAGGATGTAATAACTTCTTTCTGCAGTTACAAGATTTATTAGCACAAGTAATCAATTTTCTAACAAAAATATAAACTGGTAAACACATTTTTCTGTCAACACGATTTATTAACATATAACGTTCATTTTATAATAACCAAGAATAATAATCACAGCTTTTCATCGAACAAAACTTTTTAAAAATAAATCTTATTTCATAATAACAAAAGTAGATTATTACATTTTTACAAACAAAATTTTTTAAATATGGAATCTTAAACTTTATCAGATGATCTGATATTGAATACTAAACTACATTACATTCGCAAACAGCGATAGGTTTGACTCTTTCCCTCGATTGTCGAATCCGCGCTTCGAAACAAAAACATGGAACGAAACATTAACAAATACTTAAGAAGCGTAGAAAATAGCACATATACACAACACTTTGTCACCGGCAAATACACGAGGTATAAGTCAGAGGCATCGATTTACTCTTCATTATCCTGAAGGCTAGAACGTAAATACTGGGTTTTTGCATTCTGCATTCTTTAAAGTAAGAAAAAAAACGAACTTCCGGTCTGTAAAATCCACTAAATTTAGAGAAATGGGTTTTTTGAGAATTTCAAAATATATTTTCCAGACTACCCGTCCACCTCTTTTCTTCTTCGTGCTCAGATGAATACGTAGCTTCAGAAAGATGGGTGTAGTAACAAAATTTAACTCTTTTACTTCCCAAGATATTTTAATTAATGAGTGACCGTAACTATAAAGAAAACCAACCACTTCTCTTTTAATATTTTATTGCTTTTATCGTTTATTAATTGAATTCATTAATTTTTCAACAAGAAAAATAACATTTATTTTCACCTGTTATAAGTCTTCAAACACATATTATTTCTGTAATAAAATATTGGCGATGTAAAAAATGTCGACACGGTAATTACCCTTTTGAATAATTTAAATAATACAGGTAAAATTTACGTGGTTTTAAATATTTTAATGGCTGAAAACTTCTTTTTACGACTACTGAATATTTTATAAAGCTAAAAAATGCAGTAAATAATTTTTGTTTTAAAAATATCTTCATCCAAACAATTTTATATTTAAAATCTTAAAAGCTTCCTGCAGATATCGCATTATCTTTAATATTTTTTATCACGTTTCAATGTAAAAATGAATTTCCTTAAACATTCAGAGAATAATTTTGGACCGTCGCTCATAGGTTTTAAATTTCTTTTACATATATTTCGAGTTTTAAAAGATTTTTTGACGTAGTTTTGGCGTAGTGGACAAGTGATTCGTCTCTTACCGACAAGAAGCGAGCTTGATTTCCGCTGTTATCTTGGATATTTTTCGACCTGTATATGTTTGGAATAAAAAGTATTTGTCCTAATATGTGATGATTGTTAGATTTAGTTGGGGTAGTGGATGTATGCACTCGATCCTAAAATTAGGGGGAAAAATTTGAGTACTTCTCGTTCAATTAAATTTGAATTGAGGGACACACAAATGTTGTAAAAATATTTATTTTTAAGATATCAATTTACTGCAGCTTATTCTGGAGTATTTATAGTATTTATAGTGTCATGGTAAAAGTTGTACAAATTTTTATAGTCTGTTGCTTTACTTTTATTAATATTCTGTGGGGGAGTTTTACTATAGAGTCTTCCATATAGGGTCAGTACGGTATCAAGGAAATCAAGTATTTCACACATATCTTGTTTATATATAGAGAGTATATCATTGAATTTTGAAAATATTTGAAACCTATTTGTTGATGCTTAGATGATAAAACTATTCCTTATAATTGACTTCGCAAAACTTTTACTATATAAAATTTTTTCACATTGCAAAGTGGGCATTATCTTTAATAAAAACGAACTAAATCGTAACATTTTTATTAATGGTGGATGTATTCTTTCCAGCCATTCTTTTCTTTAGAAAATAGTCAGGTTCATCAACTCATTATCAAAATTTTGTTATTATATAAGGCGATTAATCAACGATTGAATAGAGCAAGTTTATGTCCAACAGGTAATATTTATCAACGAACTTTAATCACTTCTATATATAATTACTAAATATACAGATTTTAAAAATATTTTGGATTCTACAGGGTGCATTAAAAAAGCAGGATGCTATGAAAATATATTTTTATATGAAACACCATACACGGGGTGTCAATTAATTTATAGGGACAATATTGTTATTTCTTCAACGGCGAGAGGATAAATTTAAAAGAGTGCATTTGTTGGATCAGTTTACGTTTTACAAAGTGGAAAAATTCCATTCGTTCCCGAATTATTTTGAAAATACTGAAAAAGGGCGATTTATTTTCGAATTGTACATGATTCCGAAGTTGTATTCGGCAGTCTCGCATAATTTTCCTGACATAAATTTTTGTTACACTCACTCGTCACATCTGCGAATCTTCCGACCTTTAACAATTTGGCATTTTCATTAAAATACATTAGAACATTCTAAACTGCAATGCATTTTGCTTAACACGCTACAACACAATTTTTACTGAAATATAACGGAAAATACTGAAAATCGAGACAAAAACAAACTTCGAGAAATTACCGTGCAGTGTTGCCAGATATTCAACGATTAAAAAAATTGCACTTATTCTAATACAGTATCATATTTTTGTCTCAGGTTATTTCTTCAAATACATGGGACAAATCTATTCTTCAGACAATAATAGGCATTAATCTGGTAATTAATTTATCTAGAGGATACAGCACTTTAAATAACCTGCGGGAAGTGAAAAATAAAAAATTATTTAACAAACCTAACCCGAAACAGCAATAACAATCCCTTAGAATACATAAAAGAAAATTTTCCAAACATCATCCTGAAAGACGGCGTTTTGCCACCCCATAGTCTCCACAGGACTGACTACAAAAATTGTATTCTTGATACCCTTTATAATAATATTGCAATATTGTTTAATAGTATCATAAATATTAAAAAAAAATTGAAAAATATTAAAGATAGGGGGACAAATATTAAAGAACAATAAGAAGTTCACTAAACAAAAGCCTCGATAACAGAAAAATTCCAGCGAAATTGTACAATTACTCTTCCACCGATATCTATTCCATCTCATTTCTATATACTGTTATTAAAAAAATTATAACAAATCGACTAACTGAAAAATTACAAAATGTACAAATTCAAGAATATATCTTTTCTGAACCCTTGTTTATTTATAGATTTAGTATATCTCTTCACGATGTTTCAACTAGAATAAATATTATAGGAAGATGGATCAACATTAGATTCGCGAATGATACCACAATATTTACACATAACTGCAAGACCTGCAGAGAATGACAGACGGAGAATCACAAGTTACTTTAAGGACAACCCTTTAATAATAATCATAGGTCGAAAGCGTTAACATATTCATCTACTTAGGGAACGAAGAGTAAATGTAATAATGGCCAAAATTTGAAAATTTGTAACCTTAATTTACCGACGTCGATGACAATAAGAATTCTCTTCCTGCTGTATGGGGCAGAATTCGGGACTTCATGTAAAATGTTGGAAGCATTTTAGATGTAAATTTGCTAGCGTATGCTTAGAATATCTTGGACCGGGCACATTACCAACAAAAACGTGCTGGGATTCATGAACAAGGATCTGGAAATTGTAAATACAATCTAAAGAAGAAAGCTTAAATAAGTAAGCCTTATCGTGCGAAACGAAGAACTTTATGGTTTACTTTAACTGATAATGCACGATAAGATGGATGAAAGAAGGGGATCAGGTAGGAGACGTATTTCGTGATCTTAGTAGCCATTACCGTGCCCAATATCTGGTGATTAATAGGCAGATAAAGAAGGTGAAGTATCTTAAATCGTTAGTGACTCTTTTTCTACTTATTAATATAAACTTAAATTAGAAAAATGGTGCATTATAATAATAGTAAAAAAATAACTACGACTTTAAATGTGATGTAACAGAAATGTTGCGAAAAAGCGCAGGAAATATCTTAAACTTAATATAATAGCAAATGTAAACATAATTCCCAAATTTTCTTCAAGTTTCAATGAAAATTTTCTGCTAGGATGCTGCTTGTTTAGATATTTAAAGTACTCTATGCCATACGACTAATTAAAAAAGGTGTAATACTTACATCAAAATTTAATTTTAGTGAACCAGTAATCGAAATATTTTTCACAAGTTTTCTACAGAAATATTCGCTACATGGATAACAGCAGAAATCCGTTGACCAATCACCTACAATTTCTCTTGCTAACTATATGAGAATAATCTTTAAAGCTCCTTGATGAATTATCGTACAATCGTAAGCGAAACATTGGCAAATTACTCTAAGACGATACCGTCTAAATTTAATAACTACAATTTCTCAATTAGCAATAATATTCCGTTCAATTACATTATTTTTCAAACATTGTGTTTCCAAAATTTAAATTGGTACTACATATGTATATATAATTCCTAACGACAAGCAATTTATAACTGCAACTACCTGAACTAATTAGCGTGCTGACAATAATATTCTAATTGCATTAAACATTAACGGTAAGTCGGATCATATACTTCCTACTAATTATCTGCGAACATCTATATTGCAGATTACTCCACGATCATTAATATATTCCGAATAGTATGCTAAATGCATTTAGGAGCACTCTATAATTATTTCTATTTGAAAGCGACCTAACATTTTTTTACATAGAAAGGAAGAAATCATTGCTCATGATATAAAAATAATTTTAAGCCATTATAACTCTTAATTAAATCTATGCAATTCCTCATTCATTATTTTAAATATTTATTATTTTTGGTTCGACTGATTAACCCTGATTAGAAAGAAATACAGCGTAAAAGATTAACTACTTAGAGATTATTATAATAATTAATTAAAAATTGTCATTCTTTACGCTTTATTCTTAGTCTTCTTCTTCTTCTTCTTCTTCTTCTTCTTCTTCTTCTTCTTCTTCTTCTTCTTCTAGTCCTATGTATTTTGTAAGCGTCGGGAGCCCTGTCACATTTCCTTAACTAATACTGAGGGTGTTATTTTACGACAAGCAAAAAATTGAAGCAGCGTTGATGACTCAAGCTCAATAACTGATATTACAGAGCTATAAAAGTTGTTTTCTTACATATTCCCAACATCACTCGATTTTGTTTTAAAATTTAAATTTGAGGATGAGGTAACGGAAAAAAGAAAATGTGTATTCAATGGTATATTCTATTAATGAATTTAAGATGAAAGTGTGGGTTGGAATGGTAACATCAAGACCAATCTTCAAGCTTGCTAAAATCCTAGGAAACATCACAATTTTCAAAAAGGAATGTAATTAAGATCTGTGTCCACAATTGCTTTAAGAAGGCCAGAATATACATATTGTTAGATAGCGAAGCAGCGTTAAAATCTCTCAGGTCAAACACCTAGAAGTCTAAAATGACTTGAGACTTTAGGCAAGATCTAAAGCAATTGGCAAGGAACAATAGGGGCAAAAACTCAATTTCTTGGCTCAGAACTTTTTTGTGGATGACCGAAAAGCCAGATAAAAGAGAATCTAGGGACAAAATTAGAAAAAAGTTATATGGGTCAATATGCCTGTTTCTAGATAAACGAAAAAGTTTATAAATCCGTCGACAAGGAATGGTTATGGATATCCCAAAAAGGAATATTCGAGTAATATGAGTTTCTTCATAGGACAATGCGCTTTAAAATACTATCTTCAAAAGAAGAGCTAAGCTGACGACGAGAGTTTTCATTTCTGAATCATTCAGCTGAAATAGCAAAATACCTTCCATGCAAATTTATGACACTGTTCTGCAACAAACTTAATTTTTTGGATGGCGCCATCTTAACTCCTGAAGAAATAAAGTAAATAAATCCCAGAAAAATATTAGACTTCGTGAAAGGTCTACATATCTCGGATTAGAGTACGTCCAAAGATTTTATAAGTCGAGGTGCTGTAGAGGTGCAAGCAAAGCCTTAACAACATAATCTACAATTTGCAGTTATCACAATAAACGCAAGCAAAATCCACATTTTAAATGCTTTTAAGCGACTTAGGTCTCTGATTTTTAAGCACTATGTTTCTGAAAGGTATAATGATATTAACCATCCATAGTTCGAGTGTCGTTTCCTTTGTAGCAGGTGATTTTAGAAGTTCAAAAAAGTATTTCTTGATATACTTACACTTATTTTTTTTTTCACAATTCCATCTATCACTTAAACTTAACCAGCTTTATTAAATATTTTAATCAAAAAGTGCAGGAACTCTAAATTATTGGTTAATACAGGATTACCATCAATATAGTGGATATTAATCATGGGCTGTTTTGGTCTTCTAAAACCAGTTCGAGGATTTTCTTTACATAGATATTAAATAAAATTTGTAACAATATGCATCTTTTTCTGATTCCTTTTGAGACGCAAAAAATTGTATTTTCAAATAAACTACGGGAAGATTTGGTGTTCCAAGAAAATTAAAATGGTTCAGGTACAAGATATATTATATTGCTATTCGAGTATCTGATCTGTTCTTTAAGAAAACCATCACGTTAAGAATAAGTTAATATAAAATTCAACTAATCAAACTAAAACAACCTATATATTATCGTTATTAAACTTCAAGGCAAGCAAAAAGAAGGAACTAATAGAAATTACTGATAAAAAACAATATTCTCATAAAAGATTCTATTAAAATTAAATTAATTTTTATAAACTATTACACTTCCGCTTTGGTGAATAAATTAAATAATTACTTCCATGGAATATTTTCTTCTAATTCTACCAGTTCAATAATTCTGTTTGTGTTATGGGAAGAAAAATTGTTGTTATGGTTATAAGTTTTCCAAACAAAAATTCAGCTGGATTTGATGTCATTACTAAAAAAAATTATGGAAATGTTAGCAGATTTGGTGAACTTATTTCTGAATACCAGTACTTTTCCTGACTTCCTGCAAACAATAATTTGGTGGAAAATAGATTAATCTCGCTACTAAGCTGTTTTTCAAAAACCTTTGAGAAATTGGTGTATTATTAAATTATATTGTTTGTTAAGTGAATATAACATATTGTCTGATCATCAATATGATTTCCGTCTAGGGCTTTATACTGAAAGCACTTGTGCTGATCTTGTTCATTTTATTACGGAGAAAACTGATAATAAAAGAACTATTATATCCTTTTCTTTTGATCTAACTTTTGATTTTGACAGAGTTTATAAGCTATTGTGCAAGAGGTAACATTATTGAATGGATTATATGTGTCTTATCATATCGGAAAATTTCAGTCAAAATTGATAAGTGGAAGTCTGAGCTTTTTGATCTGAATGTAGGCACATCCCAAGATAATATGATCGATCCATTTATATTTCTTCTCTTTGCAAACCACATGCCTAAATGTATAAACTTTGTGCAAAATGTTTTTGTATGCTCATCACACCACAATTTTTATTTCTAATCCAGATATCACTAACCTAAACCAGAAGGTTACATAATTTTGGTACAGATTTCTGCTTGATCTGGAATTAACAGACTTATGGTTAATGAAGCTTAAACCATTTCTATGGAAATAAAAACAATCTACAAAATAACAAGCAAATTAACATTTAATTTTCATGTTTACATTTTGCAATTGGCTGATTTTAGAAATTTTCTAGGGATTTATAATCACGTGTCTTCGGACAGACAAATTTCTAATGTATATTCTTAAATTAGTATAAGGACATTCATCTTAAATTCACTAAAAAAATAACTTACGTCGTGGAATACTTCCAAATATGTACCACGCATTTGTTTGTTCAACACTGGCATATAATATCGTTATTTAGTGCTAATCTGCGGACATTGAAAGAATTTTTGTTGGTTAAAAATGTGTTCCCAGAATTATTTTTATCTTATCACCTACAACTGTATGCAGGGAGTCTTTTCACTCAAATAAGATTCTTACAGTATCTTCAACATTTTTATTACGTTTATTAACATATTTCCACTAAAATAAACGTTTATGTAAATTAATGGTTATCATCACTATAACACTCGAAATAAATATAGTATTTCATTCGTTTAACATAATTTAGACTTTCATAAAAGGTCTTCTTTATACAAGAGTAGTAGAATTTTTAATTAGTTATCTCTGAGAATAATATGTATTACATCCGCACAATGTTTTAAAATAAGCCCCAACTAGTTTTCGGAATCTTTTAGCGGTATGCTTAAACTTCAATTTAGGCACTTGGCTACCTAAAAAATAATAATTTTTAACAGAATTTTTGAGGCTCAAATATGGTAATTTTCGCGTTTTTTGAAACTAGGAGTTTTTACTAGAAAAGAATGCATTCTATGAAAAAATTTCTAGAGACCTTTTCTGTTCAGAATGGTCTAAAGAATCTGAGAATATTCGGATCGAAAACACCACTCTTTCTAATTTGTTTAAAAAAATTTAGACCAGGTTACCGCTTGGCAACCTTATAATTTATATATAAGAGGGGTCTCTGGAAGGAAAATTAGCCAAATAATTTGTTCCACGGAGCCGAGATCTTCGCCTCATCTAATGTAAATTATTGACACAAAATTTAAAATATGTCAAAAACCGTTAGACTTAGGTATAGGACATGATACCTGAAACATGTCTATAATTTTACGTAAAATCTAAAAATGAAATAACATATGAGTGACACGCTTAAAATAAGCAAGAGGACATCATTATCCAGTATAACGGGAAGGGACATATAAATATGTCAGGAGGTTCATATCATTAATAAGTGCCTACAGTGTCTTTATCATAATTGTTACTAACTACTAAATCTTTTTGAACAATGTAATTATTTTGTTTACTAATATGATGCTGAATTATTTATTATAAAAACAAGTTATATAACTGTCCAAACTATAGTAAACCTACTATATCATTTTTTCCCAAATCTAATTATCAAATTACAAATGTAAGCAATCCAAGCAGACATTGTTTGTTGACACCCATATCAGACTTAATTACAATTTGTGCTCCAAAAGCCTGTTTCACAAATTCTATGTATATAATTCAGAGATCCCCGCAGACCCCATATATCATGCCAGTATATTGCGTGCGAATTTCGCCTCATATAAGCAAATATAAAAAGTGTTTTTGCTTTCTGCCAGTGAATTTTTTGACATTTTAGAGGTATTTGTTGGTTTCTCTTTATGTTCGTCATAGTGTTGATTAGAATATGAATAAGCTGCTTGAACTGACTTATTCAAACGAACGTAAAATTATCGACTTATTCCTTTCTTTTACATTTTTTGTCATTGTGTTGTAATGATGGCCTTCGTGCGTTACAAAATGAATATTAATTTGATCAGTAATTTCTGGATCGTACATATAATATTGAATTCAGAAAAGCAATTAAGAAATATGAGGACTAACCTCACTTTGTATTACTCTGTAACTTACTGTATTAGAGATATTATATTGACATTGATAGCAACATCTTAACGAGTGAGTCTATATATATATATATATATATATATATATATATATATATATATATATATATATATATATATATGTATATATATATATATATATATATATATATATATATATATATATATATATATATATATATATAAAATAAAATAGAATCAAATATTGGCGAAGCGGACGTGAAAATTTGTCAATCTGCATGATTCTCGTGTTAAAAATTGCGGAGCACTCCAAAATATGGAAAAACTCCGGGTTCAACAGATGGCGACAGTGCTGTTTCGTCCTACTATGGGAATCGTCAGGCCACCGCATTCGGACAAACCATCATCTCGCCTTTGCATCCTATAAAGCTGAGTTTAAAATCATAAAACAGCAAATAAGATGACAAAGGCGATATCTCGATGGTTCACTTGATAACGCAAGAACCACACAAATTAACAAAGTTTGTAAATAACCGCCATATGGTGGCGCGAGGGTGAATTAAAACAGAAATATGTAAAATCGAGTACACAAAACGCGCTGCCCAAATGATAGGGGTCGCATTTTTTCGGTACTGGCAACCAAGCCTACCGCTCATTTCAGCAGCCAAAGCCACGTGTAGCACCAAACGATCCCACGTTTAGCGTGTTTCAAAGCCAAACAAGTAAATAAATAAATAGATAAGTTTTTGTCCGTGTAATTTAAAATAAAATAGAATCAAATATTGGCGAAGTGGACTTGAAAATTTGTCAATCTACATGACTCTCGTGTTAAAAAGTGCGGAGCACTCCAAAATATGGAAAAACTTGTGTTGAAGAGTAGATTTATACTCAGTCTTCAGCAATAGGGATATCTGCAAGTTAGTGGTTTTAAGACTGGCATAGCTACCAATTTGTGCGTCTCCTCATAAATTTCCCCTTATTATCGTTTTTCTCAAAATTTTTGTATAAATATTTCCTCTCAAAAAATTGCGAAGAGATTCTTCAATCTGACACCGCGGGCTTACCATAAGGAAGCACTATGAGAGTTGAACAGTTCGCTACCTAGCGGCCGAAATAAAAAGGGCATAGCTGAAGATTTTTATTATCTGCTTACTTAGATGTTTTAATAAATAATATTCAGCCTTTTTAGAGCCTATGATATTTAGGAATACATGATAAAGCTACAGTTAAAATTCAGAGATCATTGGTTTAGCAGTTTTTGAGATTTTTGTTTACAAAAAAAACATACGTTTCATCTTTATACAATAAATTTTTTTTGCGAGAAAGCTTTTCACTTAGAGAATAAAAATTCGTCTACTACCCACTCTGTCTATAATATACTAACTCTATATACTTTTCATATGTACGTA
Source organism: Diaprepes abbreviatus (assembly GCA_034092305.1). Lineage (NCBI taxonomy): Eukaryota > Metazoa > Arthropoda > Insecta > Coleoptera > Curculionidae > Diaprepes > Diaprepes abbreviatus. The sequence continues at coordinate 20,028 of JASJET010000216.1, read as the reverse complement.
AAAAAAGAAGATAGCCATGAAAAGTCATTTCAATATACGCCCACTGGTGTACCACGTCACAGTGTACTCGCCACCTAGCTGAGAATAATGATACTACGCTTGAAAGCATTATCTTCTTAATGTGATTAGGTTAAACAGATTTTTCGGTAATCTATGACCCTCTTCTCCTTTATGTAATGATATACGTACACATGAATTATTTTATATACAGTTATATTAAGAAAAATCATCTTGAATTGTTCCTGAATTAATTAATGTCCATTGGGTATTTGGAATTATTACATTATAAATTTTAAAAGCAAATATCTTCAAGGCGATTATTCAAAACGATATTTACAAAATATATATACATTATGTAGAATAAATAAGATTGTATATTTAAAATGAGATACATTATGGTGTAGAAAAATTACGACTTTTTAAAGACATGGGAAATACTCTAGGTGGTGCCGTAGACTACTGGTAATAAAACTATGAATCGAATAGGAATTTGTACTTCAAGAAAATTCCTGTTATGAAATTTCTTTAAAAAAATAATCAAAAATAAAATTTTGAGGCTCTGTATCTTGGCTGGCACTCACTCAATATAAATTCTCATTATCTCACAGCAAAGTGAAGCAGACCAATTGGGTTTTAATTGGGTGCGTTTCAAGTTAAAGTAATATTAATCGGTGGAATATGGCGACCACTGCCAACATGGAAATTAGCAACAAGTTAAAAAAGATTAAACAAATCCAGTCTTATAGAATTAATAGTTAACTAAAAGTTACCAGAAAGTGTAGTAAGGGTTTTCTTTTAACTTATTTGTCCAAAGGCTGAAGTTGTAAAGAAACACTTGGTTAAACAAACAAGTTAGCTGATTTCTTGAAGACTGGTAACGATTTTTGTGGAGGTTATCCTTTTGAATAAATAGATATATGAACGAACTAATGAACAAGAAGGGCAGGTAGGTTTATTGAAGGAAAAGGAAAATCAATCGAAGAAAAATCCATAAAATAACATTCTCGAACACCACGCGCCAACTGTAGTGCCTCTCGTATATGATAATATTATTTTAGCACTTGCAAATGAATCTAAAGTGTTGACAATAAAATTGCCGAACCGACCCGAAAATCTCCAATATCCCCAAATTTATGGCTGTAGGATGCAGCAGTATGACCATACATAACACTAAATAGGAAAAGTAATGAAAATTTTTAATTTTCAACCTCAGTGAGGAAGTAATCGTACGGCCATATGTAGACAATATAGTCAAAGTAATTAGATAGTGATAGTCTCTTTTATAAAATTAATTTAATGCAAGCTCTTTGTTAAATATATGATCCTGATATCAAATGCCAAACTAGGCGTGATCTTGATCAAAATAAATTGCAAGTATTGTACTTATTAAATTAAAAAATATTCTTTTTTTTTGTAACAAACCAGTATACGTGATGGGACTAGAATTTCGGACACAGATGGGCTATATTTGAAAGCAGAACCAGAACATCTTATAAACAATATGCTCTGCAATTGTTTTTCACAAGGTGCTATATGTTATTAAGATATATAGAGCTTAGAATGGAACTATTGGATTTTCTTTTAATCAATGAAATCAATTAGTTGATTGTGTTTTATTTAATTATTTATTTAATATATTGAAAGGTGTTTTAAACGGCGATTCTTTAAAGAAATCTAATTGTAATATAAAACAGCTGTTAATTCTATTAAACTTAACATTGCTTACAGACTTACGTATCCACTTGAATTGCCTCTTATGGAGGGGGATATATTGTAACGTAATAGATTATCAGGGATAACTATTAATATGGGACCATCTTCCGAATGTGAGTAAAACAAACTTCATGAAGATTAATATTTGAAAAGTATCAAGAGGTTTGTTAGGAAGGTGTCACAGTTTTTATAATTCATATAAAAACAATATATATTTTTTGGAAATTTTCAGTCGAATTCACTAACATGGTTTAAATTCAAAACCACCCTAAAATAATAGCTGAGGTTTTAAATTGACAAAGGCAACAGTAAGTCAAGCAAATTTTAAACTCTAAAAATAAAAGCATAAAAAATCATTTTGTTTTATTACTGAACCAGCAAAAATGGAGAACTTTATTTGTTTTCGGGATACAACTATTTCTCCTAAATATTTCTAGGCTATATCTCAAGGGCCTTATTCTTAATATCCTTATATAAGCGTTTATTTTTTGACATATCTAATATAAATTATGAGAATATGATAAGGAAAACAAGACTGGTCCACTATAAGATTTAAATTTCATGGCAACTAAATCGGGTTTAAATCTTAAATCTTCTTGGTGAATCTGGCTGTTTATGTCTAAATTTAAGTGGAGTCTCAAAGAAGTGTTCCACTGAAACTTTTGCCCGAGGGTCATGTTAAACGAAACAAATTTGAATTTTTTGGCCAAAAAAGCCAGTGGAGAGCTAAAAAAAAGCTATAGAGGCACGAAAAGACAATAAACCAAAAGATAAAAGTACCGAACAAGATTTTTATGCGAAAAAGTTTTCAATTCTAGTAACAGAAATTCTGTGAAATATCACTAACGAAAAGTTGGATGAAAGCCGAACGAAGCTCAACAGACATAAAATAAACGAAAATGACAATAAATAAATTCCAAACCTGTTTGAACAATTGCTCTGCTCATTTTATAAAAGATACCAGTAAGTAAACATATCAGTACTGTAAAAATAATTAGCATCAGGAATTCTACGTATTATTTCCAGTTATTTAAATTGTTATTCTAGTAATTAAAAGCTTATAAAATAGTTTTTATGTAATCTAGACGAGGTCTGTCTTTCATTATGAATAAATCGATTGATAAGGGAAGATTATTGCTATAAAAGAGCTATCAATATTTGAACCCATTTAATTCATGATTTCTTTACGTTTTGTATATTTGTAAGGTTAATATATATCAGGTGTACTATTTATTATTTTAAATTTAAAAATAAAGCATGCTTGAACCTTAATGTTTAATAGAGCAGGTACATAGTATTAATTTGTTTCAATTATTTATTTCAAAGTTAACGGTTTTTACAATTGATTTGTCAAATCTACATTGTATTTAGCAAGTAATAATCAATAAAACTAAACAATAATATCATCGAAATGCCTGAAAACATTAATAGTATTTTTTGGAGCTTAAATTCATTTATCCTTGAATACTGGTAGCTAAAATTAAGCTTAGCTTTAAAAAGCGCTTTAGAACTATTAAAATTTTAATACTAGAAATTTTTTTCACAGAAAATTACAGCTTTAAAGTTACCTATTACATAGAATATTAAAGCGCCTTTTTTTCGGTTAATAAAAACTGGAGTTCTAGGTAAAATTGAAACTACACATTAAATATATCCTGTTTAAAATTGAAGCATATTCATAATATATTACAAAAGCATTTCTCTGCTTGACGAAATAACAGTAAACTCTTATCCGCTTCTGGTAAGCAATAAAGCTTTACGACACTGCATCATTGATATTTTAAAAGAAAATAAAAGCAGTAATTCAGAAAAATGTCAGCAATTTAGCCGGTTATTTTTCCTTATAAAAAAAAAGAAGTTTTTATTGTGATAATAAATAAACACATCTGGACAATTATGTGTTTATTATAGAGTTTTCTATGTTACTTGGGTAATGTGACGAAACATTATTTAGAAAATAGAAGCGTGTCTTATAAATGTCATTTTTTTCTTTGTAATTATTTAATTGACAATTTGATTAAAACATTATGTTTTACTTACATTATTATTGTATGTATATGTAGAAATTAATGTATAATTAAACTTTTTTAAAATGACCTTTTAGGTTACTTAAAAAAACAAAATGTTTAAAAAAATTTGCTAATTGGTGTTGGAAAAGTGCTAATATTTCGATTAAGCTACACTGACAAAAAAATATGAGTTGTTTTTTAATTACTGCCATGAAAAACTGATTTCCCGAATAAAAACTATAATATAAAATTATTGATGGACCGCTCCATATGAGAGTCGCAAATTTACGGGTGTCCGTAGTCTCAAATCTGTACGCAATTGTTACTCTCCAAGTAACTGACAATAAACGAAAATTAAGCTTATGTAATTTTATAGTTTTTACAATCAGAGCTCAAACGAAGCACTATATATATATATATATATATATATATATATATATATATATATATATATATATATATATATATATATATATATATATATATATATACAAAAAACGTAACCAAAATATTCGAAGTATGAGATGAAATCGAAAAGCGCATAGTTCCTAGGGAAAAAGCAACCAGATATCCCAAACTATATGAACTACCAAAAATCCATAAAGAAGGAATACCGACAAGATCTATAGTAAGTGCAGTAGATTCACCTACTTAACAACTGGGAAAAGACCTGGCACAAAATATGCAACCGGCGACCGACATTGCAGACTCATACCTGCAAAATTCGTGTCACCTGGTCAGCATGTTTCAAGGCAAAAACTTCAAAAAGATTACATTCTCGCTAGCCTGGACATCAAATCCCTGTACCCTGACGTATCAATAGATGAAGCTTTAAAACAGATTGCTATTAACGAGGATTTCCCACATCATTTCATCGACCTTTCCGAACACTGCCTCAAAAACACATAATTTTCCTATGAAAATAACTTCTACCGATAGACAGATGGTATTCCTATGGGATCCTCGCTATCACCAGTCATCGCAAACCTTTTTATGAAATATTTCGAAACAGAAGCCCTAAAAAAAAATTGGAAGCCATCCCTCTGAAAACATTACGTGGATGACATCTTCATCATATGGCCTCACAGAAGATCCAACCTAGGCATATTCTTGGAGGAACTAAACAGCATTCATCACCGCATACAGTTCACATTGGAGATCGAGGTCAACAAGCAGCCAACTTTCGCTAACTTTCTGATTACCAGAAAAGACGACCCAAGCATCGATTATACGGTCTACAGAAAACCCACTACCACCGTCCATCACTGCTACAATCGGTCGCCAACACACTCCAGATCTCCAGATTCTTGCAACTAACGAAGCCCACAAACCACCAGGAAGAACTCAACAATATAACAACGGCTCTAAAACAAAACAATTACAAAGAACACAAGATCAATAAGGTCATAAAACAGAACATAAATGCAATAGCAGAGAAAAAAGAAGAAGATAACAAATCCAAACCAAAAAACATACTGCCATATATAAAAGGTGTAACAAACGTAATTGAAATAATTCTGAGGAAGCATGACATATACACAATACACAAACAACAATACACAAATTACTGGGCAATTCCAAAAGCAAAATATCATTGGAAAACCAGGAAGTGTACAGCATCCAATGTAGAGACTGTGAAAAAGAACATATCGGCCATACAAACAGAAAAATCTCTACCCGAGTTTAAGAACATAAAAACGACATAAAGAATAAACAAACCACATTAGATTTATTTCAACATCTTCAGGAGAAAGGATAAAGGATAAATTTCCAGGAAATTAAACAGATCACACCCATAAAGAACTTGCATCATCAGAGAAGTTTTCGAAATAGAAAGCATTAAAAACCGTAATCAAAACTAAACCAAAAACAACACACCAGAAAAAAAGGGCAGCGAGCCGAGAGGAGACACAGAGCCAGAGCAGCGAAGAAACCAATCAGGCAGAACCAAGTTATAACGCAAGTGTCCAACTATAAAAAGGCTGAAATAGGAACAACACGTTCATTCTAAGCCGTGCAGCCCTCAAGGAAGCATTACTTGAAAATTTCAGCGGAAAAACATCCTATTGCACATGTTATATATATATATATATATATATATATATATATATATATATATATATATATATATATATATATATATATATATATATATATATATATATATATATATATTTATAATTGCCAAAAACCGAAACTGACAAGAAGTCTTAATTTTAATATTTATTGTCTCAATATTTAAGAATGGGTTAATACGTAAATGATCAGAATAATGAAGCACAATGCATTTGATCTTTTACATTTACAAAATTTTGAGGAGCATTTTTAATAGTGCCGCATTGTATGAAACCTCGATCACCAAACTTAGAATTTTTTGTACTGATCTCCCTTAGAGACAGCTGAACATCGGGCACATTTTTGAAATTAAGTTACTTATTTTTGCATTCGTGTGTCTGGGTCTTGGAAAAAAATGTTGATTATTCCGTGTTTCGTTCCTACTCTGTATAAACCATCAAGTGTTGTATCTTGTATTATCTCCAAAACATTTTGAGCATCCCCTTTTGCTCTATCGAAGCTGAGAATAGGTACGGTTACAGTTTTTCCAATTACATTTGGTGGAAAATTTTGTTCAGATTATTATTTAACAATATTAGCCTGAGCTTGAAGATCTTCAAGAGCCTTTTTTTGTTTATATTTATGAATTCTGTCTGTGCACAATGAATGCAAGTAACTTTCCTTCCGAACCCTTCGTTGTCTGTACTAGGTGTGCCATCTGCACACACATCATGCACGATCATTTCATACATTATGCATGTTATGCACCAAAACTGATTTTTTAGAAAACACAACAAAAGGCATTTGTAGAAGGACTTTCAACAGTTGAAGAATTTTCTTCCTTTCTTGGCGACAACGGTCCAGAGATTTTGTCATCCATAGTTTTTTAACAGATGACGTATCCCTTTTCTCTATAGACGACGACAATCTAGGTGTTTCTATTTCTAAGCTAAAATAAAATTCATATCTTGAGTTAAAATGTTGTCTATGTAAACAAAAATTCCAGCAATTAATAAAAAAGTTGCTACTTACTATAGGAGTATCATTTTCTTTCTTACCGTATGAATTCATAGCGTTTTCTGACTATCCCTCCTACTGAATAATAACCTTTCATAAAAATCTAAAATGTCTAGTAAGTACCGCAATTTCTTATATTTATTTATTTTTACGTTACTACGCAATTGTATATCATGATGGTATGCGCAATTTTCCTGCAGTTGACAGAACCGGGGCATCTCACTCTATAGATTAGTTTTATTATCGTCTATCTAGGCAAATAATATTTTCTATACGTCTTGATTAGCATGCTCGATGCTTCCTGACTTTGGGAGTGACGTGGTTTGCCATGCACTAAGGACAACTACATGAGTTTAAACTCATCGACCACACGGTTGGCAAATTCTCGCCCAAAATACACAAGATATTAAGAAGAATGTGAATTACTTCCTGCGTTTTTTTTTCTCAAATAATGTTGATAGTTTAAAATGTATTTGTAATCACGATCAGAAGACGTTTGCATGTCTAGAAGGTACACTTGTCCCCGTGGGCGAATCTCCTTTAGAAATAATGGTATAACTACTAGCCCCTTTTTAGAGTGACTTTTTTCTTGTGATACCTTTATCACAAATCCAGGTAAAAGTTTATGCACTCTTTTATGACATTTGCTTATTTTTTATTCAAAGCTTTAATTGTGGGATCCCGTGATGAGCTCTTTCAATCACATCGAATAGCTCGTCGTCTGTAACGTACTATTCGATACTTTTCGTATCGTATGTCAAATTTTTTGTCCCCGAAACACATAATGTCATAGTTTTTGAGACGACAATTCTGTAAAGAAGTTTTCTTAACAGCTATTTTAGCAGATTTCACCTCACAGACAATATTCTCAGATTTTCGTTTATTGTCAATATGAAATGAACACTTATTTTTATTCAAATTAGTAATTTTCCACATAAACTTCGATTTTAAAGCTTCTTTATCCACATTTTCAGTCACAACACGGTTTGGTTCACGCATCTTTAAGTTTAAACATCCACACGTTCAAAGTACAGATATGGAATAACAAATGAATTTATTGGAAGACCGCAAAGGATTAGGTTAACATGTAAAAATTTGTTTAAACATGTAACAAGTGCAGTATAAATCGATGTTTGACGAATTTGCCTTGGTTGGTTTTGGGATAAACTAGGCAAAGCCCGAAACACATTATTTAATTTCGACGTTCAACTAAAAAGTTTAGGTACTACTAGATTTGATTAAAAATACTTCAGTCAAAGCTGAAATTAGGATCTATTTCGAAGTTTACCGAAAGACGTTTGACCAACCTAGGATAAAGTAGTCATTCCGCGAAGATGCTGCATATCGATCTAATCACTGTTTTTGACACATTAATGGCAGTTAAAATTTGGATTGAGCTTTACGTTTTTTAATTGCAAATCTCTCTATGTATTAAAGATGAAATTAAATAAAGACATGAATATTGATATACTAAAATTGTTATTGTCAACTAGAAAGTGCTAGAAATTATTTTTTCAAATTTACTTATTCAGCCATTATTTGCAAACTTTCTGTATTAAATTGTTTTGCTACAATTAACAATTTAGTCAGAAACTTTATCTTAAAAACTAATCACTACTAATATGGGTACATAAAATACATAACAACGAATAAAGAAGTAAATAAACACGAAAAATTTCAGAAAATTGCCAGCGTTTTAGTAAGCTCTCTCTTTTCTGTATACAAATACTTTTTTATTGCAGCTATAAATATACACATCTGGTACAATTACGTCTATATTACAGAGCGCGTTCTTTTCATTTTCGTATATCTCTGGAAACAACTGTTATTTCGTAAATATATGGTTACGGGAAAAAATGAATTTTTTTGTAAGTAAAAAAAATGAAAATATTAAACTTTGGTTTAATCAAAAACCTTTATTAATTCGGGTTCCGATAAAAGCGTGAGTCTAGTTAATTGGACAGAAATTTAATTGTGAATTTAAGTCATATTAAATTGTTCTAAAACTAGTAGAGTCATAAAATATTAAATTATGACTTGCAGAGATCAAGCTAAAATTCAGTTTTCGTACTTTCTAGAATTGTGCATAATGAAGTCTTAATATATAGAACAGTGATTAGACTAGTGGTCATGTATAGCTGTGAGACGTGGACGCTGACAAAAGCAATGGAAATGAAACTTAGATTTTTTGAGAGGAAAATCCTTAGAATGATTTTCGGACCCTATCACGACCTCAATACTAATCAATACCGAATAAGTATAAATGCCGAGGTTAAACAGATATATAACGCTAGCGACATCGTGCAAGAAATTAAATCCCAACGCCTAAGATAGGCTGGCCATGTCCATAGGCTCAATAATAACCGTTTTACCATGTTAATTTGGGAGGAGGCCCCCACAGGGAAAAGACCCTTAGGACGCCCAAGAATGCGATGGAGAGATAATATATGGTCAGATTTAAGAACAATGGGGTTACCAACTGGCCTAACTATCATGGACGACCGTGTGAGATGGAAGCAAGTTGTGCAGTCAGCCAAGACCCACCCCGGGTTGTAGGGCTACTAAAGAAGAAGAAGTAGAAGAAATCTTAATAGTAAGCAATAAAACTAGAAATTAACCGACATCGTATTCTTAATCATACTGGGTTGGGATTTTTTTCACGAATCCTTCTTAACGGATATTTATAGTTGAACATATACAGGGGGCTTTGACGTGGAAAGCCTATATACCAATGTTCCAGCTAAAGAGTCACTAAAAATCATAAGAAAAAAACTTGAAGAAGACCAGACTTTAGCAGAAAGAACATCTTTACCACCGCACGCTATTATGAACTTTTTGGAAAGTTGTTTGACTAATTCCTATTTTCAAGAAAAGGAAAAATTCTACATCCAGGATGATGAACTATCGATGGGATCTTCACTATCACCAGTGGTCGTAAATATTTTCATGGAATAGTTCGAGACGTTTGCAATTGAATCCACAACTAAGAAATCAAAGTTATGGCTCATATACGTAGACGATACTTTTAATATTTGGAGTAGAAACGACGAAGAACTTCGAAACTTCCTTTTTCATCTCAACAATATCAGCGCAACTATTGAACTCACCATGGGGAAAGAAGCAGAAAATAAGTTTCCATTCTTAGATGTCTTGGTTAAAAGAAATGACAGACAAATTCGAATTTCAGTTTACAGAAAAGCCACGCACACAGGGCAATACCTTAATTATTCATATAATCACTTCAACAACACTAAACAAAGAATTATAAGAAATCTCGTATAGAGCCTTAACTCTCTGCAATTCCAACGAGAACTTGATGAAAGAGATAGATTACATTAAAAATGATCTGACAGCCAACGGATACCCAGTATATCTAGTGGATAAATTTCTAGAACAGCGCAGAAATAGGACAACAACCACAACGAATGAAGAATGAAAACCAGTATTGAACATCCCCTATATTAAAGGCATTTCAGAAAAGTTAGAAGGATAGGAAAACGATATAAAATCAACGTTGTTTTCAATTGAAATAACTCTCTGAGAAGTCGGTTCACTAAGGTCAAACCAACAACTCAAAGGGACATGAAGAACTGTGTATATCAGATACCATGTGAATGTGGCAATTCCTACGTTGGCGAAACAAAGAGACCTCTTGACATAAGGATCAAAGAACACCAAAAATGCACATCTCGAGGAGAAACAGAAAAATATGACACCGCCAACCATGCCTGGACTCATTGACACCACATAAAATGGTCTGAAGCTAAAATACCACATCGAGAACAACATTGGAGAAAATGGGTATTCAAAGAAGCCGCGGTTATCCATCAGAACCCGAGTTGTTTGAGTAGACCATCTTTAGATATAAGAGAAGTGTGGAAACCACTTCTTAGTAATTGTAAACTGATACTAAATGCAGCATAAAAAAATGGCATTTTGCCATAGCAGGCATGACTGCACCCATCTCAGTCACACTCCACTGCATTTACTTTTAGTATAAATAGTCATGTAGCTAAGGGATTTATTTAGTTTCACTTGAAAACGGCTAGAGATAACTACTAGCTGAAACGTTGTGATATTCAACAAAAATAAAGACAATGGAAATCCAACAGATATCTATTACTTCGCAAGAAACATCTTTGTATATTTCCTTCAAACAAACAACAAAAAATCATTTTTGTTTTATTTTAAAATCGTTTAAAATGTAAAATTTAGTTTTAGAAGACTCTCTCTTACCGATTCCAAACATTAACTCTGGATTTTTATATTTAATATTCCTATATTTATTATTTATTTGTTGACATATATAATATAAATTATAACACAAAAGTCGGAAACTACTTGACATGTGCCTTAAAAATTTCAGAACGGCTTATTAAAACAGGTTTTTCTAGATAAGCCATTACTATTATTTAGAGGGTATCTTTTCTTTAGAACCTCCATGAAAAACAAAACATGGTATTAATTCTATAAACTATGTAATCCTAATGGTTCCGTTTCAAACGCAGAAATTTATAAAGGACAGGGATAGCATCTACTAGATGAAAACGTGACAAAAATTCAGGCTCTCGTTTCAAGACTTTTAGAACCATATGTCAATCAAACCTATCACGTGTTCATAGACAACTACTATAATAGCGTGTCATTAGCAAACCGATTTTTAAGGTGAAAAACACATTAATAACAATAACAGGTACACTATGCGCCAATAAAAAAGTAAATCCACTGCTTGTTACCTAAAAAATTGAAAATCGGAGAACATATTTGGCTAAAAAGGGGGAAAATTTATATATCAAAATGGAAAAGAAACCTGAAGTTACAGCATACCATCCTTTCTTAGAGGCTACATCAAAAAAAAAAGAGGTAATCCAAAAATTAAACCAGTAGAAATAATTGACTACAACAAGTTTATGGATTTGTTTGAAGGTTGAAGACAATGTTGAAGATTGACTTAAATATGGTTGTCGAACTTCCGTTGTATTTATTTTTGTTTGCTTCTTACGACGTTTCGATTAGGTTGTATCTCTAATCATTATCAAGTATAAACTGAATGTTTTGTCTTATATTATATAGGGAATGTGTCTATTGTAGCACAAGGTTTCTCTTCACTGTACACACCTCAATGATTTGAGGTGAGTAGTGGTTACCATAGAACAGGTACCTCAACACTGGTCTTACTGAAGATTCCATTATTATTTTTATTGCTTCTATAAATTTTCTGTTTTTCGTATTGGGTTCCATATATATTGCTGCAGCTTCAGACGATTTTATATGGTGTTGATTATCCCAGGCGTGTTCTGCAATTTCTGATCTCGACGTTTCTCCTTTTTGTGTATGAATTTACGTTCCTTAATTCTAACTTCTAGTGGTGGTTTGGTTTCTCCAATATACAATTTCACCACGTTCACATGGAACTTTGTAAACACATTTTTTCTTATCGGTAGTTTTTGGTTTCGTTTTGCTTAAATGAGCTCTAAGCGTGTTTCCTGATTTAAGGGTTGTTTTTATATTATAACTTCTGGCAATTTGTTTTATTTTCTCCGAAGTTTCTTCATTGTACGGAATTGTGAAAAAAGAATGTGTTTCTTGGTGTCTAGTGGTTGTTGTTCAAAAGTTATTTATAACATTGTCAATTAATGTTGAAGGATAACCATTCTGTTGTAAACCGGATTTAATGTTTACTACCTCTTTTTCCAATGAATCGGCATTATTGCATATATAGATATAGAGCGATTATGTGAGGGTTCCTATAATTGCCCGTTTTGTTACAATAAAATGATTACAACTATGGTTAAAATATTGTCCAGTACGCGTAAGCTTCCTGTATACTGAAGATTCAATAACGGAATCTTCAGTAAACCCAATGCTGAGATACGTTATCCTTTGGCAACAACTACTTCATAACATCAAATCATTGAGATGTGTACAGTGAAGAGACACTTTGCACTTCAATAGACACAGTCCCTATATAAGCTCGTAGCCTTAAGACAAAACATTAAGTTTATATTTGATAACGATTAGAGATACAACCCAATCGAAACGTCGTAAAAAACAAGCAGAAATAAAAATAAGAGAAGTCCGACAACCACATGTTAATCAAATTTATGGCTGGTATCGATCGATGTGATCAAGTGATCTCGTACTAATCCTCATCTAGAACAACTATCATTTGGTATAAGAAGGTAATTTTTCGTGTTCTCGATATTACAGCCTGGAATTCCTACTTCTTGTTCAAAAAGATAGATGGCTCGTTATTGCATATAGATTTAAAAATTAAAGATGGTCAATTTTTCGTAAAACTTTCTTCTGCGAATATTCTTAATACCAGTTTAACAAATGCTACTGTTATGGATGAAATAAAATACTTTACAGAGTCCATACCGGTTCCACAAGAAATAGATATTTATTAAGTTGTAAATAATGTTGCAAAAGTAGTAAGAGGAAAGAAACTTTCTTCTGCGAATATTCCTAATACCAGTTTAACAAATGCTACTGTTATGGATGACATAAAACACTTTACAGAGTCCATACCGGTTCAACAAGAAATAGATATTTATTAAGTTGTAAATAATGTTGCAAAAGTAGTAAGAGGAAAGAAACTTTCTTCTGCGAATATTCCTAATACCAGTTTAACAAATGCTACTGTTATGGATGACATAAAACACTTTACAGAGTCCATACCGGTTCCACAAGAAATAGATATTTATTGAGTTGTAAATAATGTTGCAAAAGTAGTAAGAGGAAAGAAACTTTCTTCTGCGAATATTCCTAATACCAGTTTAACAAATGCTACTGTTATGGATGACATAAAACACTTTACAGAGTCCATACCGGTTCCATAAGAAATAGATATTTATTAAGTTGTAAATAATGTTGCAAAAGTAGTAAGAGGAAAGAAACTTTCTTCTGCGAATAGTCCTAATACCAGTTTAACAAATGCTACTGTTATGGATGACATAAAACACTTTACAGAGTCCATACCGGTTCCACAAGAAATAGATATTTATTAAGAAACTTTCTTCTGCGAATATTCCTAATACCAGTTTAATAAATGCTACTATTATGGATGACATAAAACACTTTACAGAGTCCATACCGGTTCCACAAGAAATAGATATTTATTAAGAAACTTTCTTCTGCGAATATTCCTAATACCAGTTTAATAAATGCTACTATTATGGATGACATAAAACACTTTACAGAGTCCATACCGGTTCCACAAGAAATAGATATTTATTAAGTTGTAAATAATGTTGCAAAAGTAGTAAGAGGAAAGAAACTTCCTTCTGCGAATATTCCTAATACCAGTTTAACAAATGCTACTGTTATGGATGACATAAAACACTTTACAGAGTCCATACCGTTTCCACAAGAAATAGATATTTATTAAGTTGTAAATAATGTTGCAAAAGTAGTAAGAGGAAAGAAACTTTCTTCTGCGAATAGTCCTAATACCAGTTTAACAAATGCTACTGTTATGGATGACATAAAACACTTTACAGAGTCCATACCGGTTCCACAAGAAATAGATATTTATTAAGAAACTTTCTTCTGCGAATATTCCTAATACCAGTTTAACAAATGCTACTGTTATGGATGACATAAAACACTTTACAGAGTCCATACCGATTCCACAAGAAATATATATTTATTAAGAAACTTTCTTCTGCGAATATTCCTAATACCAGTTTAACAAATGCTACTGTTATGAATGACATAAAATACTTTACAGAGTCCATACCGGTTCCACAAGAAATAGATATTTATTAAGTTGTAAATAATGTTGCAAAAGTAGTAAGAGGAAAGAAACAAGTTACCGATGTGTCGACAGATTTTTAGGATTTGCATACCATCTAAATATTAAATGACTTGTTTCTGTTTGTTTGTTTAATAATAATTAAGTCTTTATAAATGGGAAATTAACGTACATCATTTGTTTTTCATTTTGATGATCGTAACCGTTCTGTCCTGTAAGATCGAATTACGTATCGTGGAACAGTGACTGCTATAGCGGTCGTCTGTTTTTTTTTGCAAAAATATGCATAAAAATCACATTTGGTAATATTATTTCGTATGTATTTATAACAATGACCTAAATTTTAAAAAAATGGGATGATCATTTTTTTATGTCTTCCTCAATAGTATTGTCCGCAAATGTGTTAAAAGCAATTAGTTTTTAGTGGTGGAAATGTTGAAATGAAAGAAGATGTTAATGAAAAATCCCAAAATCCTACATCTAAAACATAAGTATCTAAGAAATATAAAATAATCGTTATAAACAGCGCCCTATAATATATTTAGACCAAGTATGGATTAATAAAGATCTTATTGTTAAAATACCCTGACAAAATGAAAAGGCTTTTGCAGTTATATGAAGGATAGGTACCGAAGGCTGATTAACAAGTGTACATCCGGGTTACAACAATGAATAACAAATACAAATGTAAGTTTAATTTTTAAAGCAGGATAGATAATTTGTAATTTCATATCTAGATAAATAAAGAAAATTATACTAAATGACTCATAAAAAACTATTGCCAAATATCCCACCAAATAGCCATATTGCTCTAGATAATTCGCCCTATCATTTGGACCATGCAGATAAACCTCCAACTCTCACCAACTAACTTTTCTTGATAGACCTTCCAATAAAAGAAAACTACAAAAATAATAGTTTGATGAAATGTATGGGTCAATTGTTCCTTTACATATCACCCAACTGAATTAATTTGGACCAAATGAAACGAAACGTAAAAAGTCGTAGCACTTATCAAGGGAATTTGCTATAAAACAATTATTTAGTTAAACAAATGAAGCTATAAATGCAATCCATTCAAAAGACTGACTAAACTAATGTAAATATATTGTTATAATAGAAAACAAGTATCAGAAGAAAGACCTAGATAAGAAAATACTACAGAAAAGAATTAAGTAAAAATGAAGATAACTCTTCTGATAGTGACAACGAAACAGACAGAGAAAATTAATTACTTTTAGATTAACATAAATGTGCGTCATTAAAAACAAATTTGACATTACAAATGTTAAAGCACATTTTTTAATAAGACTATGTTTTCTTTTAATTATTTTTTTTTCAAAACTACTATTTTGCGAGGGCCTATATCCTGACTGGAAAATATAGTATTTATTGGTATTTTTAAGGTTGCATTTTCTGGCGTCTTCTAGCAACGTTAGTGTGTCGGAAAATATTTGGATCGGCAGGTAAACAAAGAATTATTTTTCTTTTATAATTAATTTTCATATAGCGGTTATTTTAATTATGGATGGATGGACTACACTGGTTAGAGTTATTATAAATAATTTTGAAGATAGTTTATATGGTAAACAAGAGGAGACCCTATCTAAAGTCACAAAAATAGTAGGGTATTGTTGGAGAGTCGCCTTTATTTTACACCTACAAACGATTTGCTGTAAATAACCTAAAAAATTTGAAAGATATTATACAGACCTACAAGAATTCTTTGCTAGGCAATTTAATGAGTTGAATTTTAATGCTTTAATGAAATTTCCTCTCGCGTCAGGATTTTGAAATATTCTAACCCAAAAAGTAAAAAACTCTCATTTTTGGGAATATTTCCGACTGATGATCTCAAAAGAAAAAATGTTGTTTTTAATTTATATGTGTTTAAATAAAAATCTATTTTAACTATGTATTTATTCAATTTATTTTAATTAAATATTTAATAAAATGTTTATTCGAAACAAATAACTGAATAGTTTTGTATAAAAACTAAATTCAGTGACTGAAATTAAAAATGTATAGGAATATTAAAATTAGTAACTTTTTGCTTTAAAAAAAATTGTCGGATGATGGTCACTGGTGGTATGTATTTAGAGGCATAAATAATTTATGCGCTAATAATTTAATTCAATTAAATATTTAAAATGGGAGAATTATAATTACAAACTTGAATAGAATTATTTTAATTTAAATGCTATTTATTTTCCTTTGATAGTCGATTTTAATTTATTCGGTTTTTGGTTTTATTGGAAAACTTTAACTGCTTTTCGATGAGTTTAAATAGAAATTTTGTTTTAAGTAATAGTTTTAAAATTAAAATATTTCAATGAGTGAACTTATATGGAATTTGTAATAATAAAATTTTGTTTTTATATTATTTTGTTTGATTTCTTCTTTACAAACATTTTTCCTAGTTTAATCTAAATTTATGATATAAAATAATTAACAAAAATGTATTATTAATGAAACTCACTCACGCGTTTTGATTCGAAATATCATTTCATTGGACGCGAGCTGCGGCTTCCCCCCTCTAGCGTCCCGTACACTACTTTGACCAATTATTGAAATTTCAAAGTTTGTCGATAATAAAAACCTGCTGAGTTCGAGGCTAGACTGAAAATATCGCTAGTCGCATGACATCTATACAATCACCGGAGTAGCACAAAATTTTAAAAATCAAAATTTCAGTAAGAAATAAAGAAATCCATCTGCCGTATTTAAATAATTGTTTATATGTATTATCCTTTCAAGCAGAGAAAAGAACAGAATATATACAAACAATTTGTTTTCTGCAAATACAACTCTAGTCCTCTCTCCATACGCGTTTCCACCACCTTATGCTTTTGTCAGTGGAGCAGTACGAACCGAGAGCAACAATCGCAGGAAATAACTGTATGCTATATAAATTATCAATTATGTCGGCAAAATATTAAAAACCTGCTGACTTCGATGCCAAACTTAATAACGTTGTCGTAAGAAGATTAACAACATCGCTGAAACCCCTTTCCATGAGGTATGAGTTTAAAAAACTTTCTTTCGATCATTCATAAGGCATAATTAATGGCAAGTGAGTATTTCTGAAGCCAAAATTACTTATATCCAATTTTCAACTGCACCCGTTCTTCATCAGAACCTTTACTGATCAGGTCTTCTTATAATATGACATCCAATTTATCAATGTCACCATATGGGCTTATAATCTACTGTGGTATTTCGATGATCAAAGCATCTTAAAATTGATTCTAAAACATGTGTACAAGACCTTTAAATATTAAACGTGCATCGAAACTTTGTCGCAGATTTATGGTTGGGAAATGTGGAAATTCTTGCCATCCAATATTTTCCTTCGTAAGGTTGATTCTAGAAAGAACAGCTGCAGTGATGAAACTTGATTTTACTAAATTTTGTCATCTTTCAATTGTGGATAAACCTCGTTAAATTTGGTGAAATCGGTGAAATAGGCTTTACCTGGTTTTGAAAAACTGAGAAAATCTTGTCAAATATTAGCTTTCCATAGGAAGAAGTCATTGATGAAATTCCTCATAGTTTTCTCCATAGAATCAGGAAAATAACCTAGATTTCGACACGTTACTCCGAATTTTGTAAATTGTGGCTCAGATTTTTAGCAGCTAGATGTTATCGATGGATGACGCAGTGAATTGTAAACATCTCGGGTATGTTTTGTTTAAATGACTTGTAAAACGACAATAACGCTGAATTATTGTAGGTGCTCCGTCTGTTGCTGCTGATGTTATATTGGATAAAGGAGTCGGTTTTTCCATAAAATAATCTCTTAAAATATTGAATATTGATTTGCCTTTAGGCTATGTTGTCAAAATTTTCACAAAAGTTCTTTGTGGATTTCTTGGTTCATAACTTATGCCAATAACATTGCCATATTTCCGAATAAAGTTGACCCATTCTGTTATATGGAGAACTGGAACACTTGGATAAAAAAAAAACTTTTAAGATTACAGCTTATTTCATCAACATGTCTTTAGATTATGTTTGTATAGAACAGTTGTAATAACTTCATCAATATCTAGCCAATTTAGTTTTTTCTCGATAGTATGCGGTTTTCGCAAAAAGATATTGCGAGATGCCCGCAAAACATCATCGTATCTTTTTGAGGTTGCCTACTTTGGCTATCTTTCGAGGGTTTTAATTGGTGAGTGAAAATTAGTGGCGAACTATTAAACAATATTCGGTACGCCGATGGCACAGTTATAACAACAGACAACGAAAAAAATCACCAACGGAGATGAATATGGTCTAAATATAAATATCATAAAACCAAAGTGATTGTAGTGACAAAGGGAAACAGGCAAATTTAAACAGGTTTATGGAGGAAATATTCAACCCTTGTTATGAATTGGAATACATGGGATTCTGGATTACCAAGAACTGGATCCAGAAATTAAAGTTTGATCAAGAATATGTCGACTTATTGGCGTCTGCAAAAAATCTTCTGGACCTCGATAGCCACCAACGAGGAAGTGACACTATTATTAAAAAGAAAAAAGCATCTTATTAAGCACACATTTTGCAAAATAATAAATGCTAATTATGAAAGGTAAAATAGAAGTAAGATGAGGACTTGGAAGACGGCAAATGATTTGGCTACGAAATATATGAAAGTGGACCGGAAAGGATGCATTAATATTGATAAGAACAGCATGAAATCCATACTCTTTTGCCATGGTTATCGCTAACTTCCATTGCACGAAGTATCACTGGAAGGAGAAGACTTGTGTTATTTTAACTTAGATGATTTTATATCGTCATTACTTAAAGCTCAGTTAAAAAAGGGTAATGTTTTTTTTAAAACATGTACTTAATTATCTGACTTCAAAGTAAACAAATTTTGACTCACTTTAATTTGTATATTATTAGTTCCATTTTTTTTTCTCAAAATTCAGAAAGTGAATGAACAATGTTTGCCGCTTATATTGGTATTAATTGTAGACAAATTAAACAAATCCGTAGAAGTCTGCGCCGCCTTACATGCAACTCTGGTTAAAGTCCAGACATATATGCTATCGTGCGTATGAGCTCAATGCACACCTATCAAATGCGCAAGTTTTGATAAGTTACTAGAAGTGTGACCACAAAGCGAATAATTCCTTACACTATGATTTAAAGAAATATACTTAATTATTATATGAACAGGTAATTTATTTGTTTAATTTATTACAAGTAAAAATATTTCTTAAATACATTATAACATTTACGGAGCGCCTAAATTTCGGTGATGATGTGTCGAAATTGGATATACTTTCGTGGACTCTCATTTACATTATATCCATATATCCCTATTTTTTCCTATTATCATGAACTTCTTGCCGATCATTGTGGACCCTCGTAGGTCCATATTGATAACAACTGCAAAAATTTTTTGCGCCAACTTTTAAAAAATAAAAAGTTATCCTTTTGAACATTGTCACGTCATTTTTACTTTATTTTTATACTCAC